>CM042089.1:41520223-41887012 GCA_023512835.1 Taxillus chinensis | reverse complement strand
TGATGGTCCCTTGAGCCTAAAAGGGGGGGGGTGAATAGGCTCTTATTTGAACTCTTTCTTTTCTCTCAAGACACAAAGACTTATCTAGTTTAAGTGATAGAATCACCATGGAAGATAACCAGATAGTGGAAGTATTTTGTTTTATTATCACAAGGTGATTACAACAAAATAGAAGCAAACACTCTCTTACACTCTGTTTACAACAATGAACTCACACACTAGCCAAGTTCCTTTTCTATTTTTGCCCACCTAAGCACTACATTTCATGAAGTATAAGTATGAATATTTATACAAAACATTCCTAAGAGACAACCTTGGAACTTGAAGTTCCGGAATGCGTTCCGCACTAACTATCCCTCGTGTCTGTCTGCCTTGGTCGCTGCGGTTTGTGGAGCTCAAGATCTTGGATTTGAAGAGTATAAGTGTCTTTGTGAGTTCCGAGATACAATTAAGGTTGTGTCCACATATCCGGATGATCCACGTGTAAGATTCTTCTTGTTCTAAATGCATTCGTCTTACATCGGGACAGCACGAGCCGATAACTTTAAATGCGGTTTTGTTGGAGCAATGTCTTCTTGGTCCGGTGTAATTTTCCTTACTCCGTAGTTAATGAAGCTCGAAACCTTACTCCGTGTCAGTGGTTGCTTACTCGTATCTATTCGAAGATGGAATCCTTAGTCCGTGTCAACGCTTCCTTACTCCGCATTAAGTTCCTTACTCCGCATGTAGGTTCCTTACCCGCATGTAAGTTCCTTACTCCGTATGTAAGTTCCTTACTCCGCATGTAAGTTCCTCTTTACGTATGTAAGTTCCTTACTCCGTATGTAAGTTCCTTACTCCGTATGTAAGTTCCTTACTCCGCATGTAAGTTCCTTACTCCGTATGTAAGTTCCTTACTCCGGGCGAGTAATAAGTCCGGATTCCTTACTCCGCATCTGGTTTCTTTACTCCGCATCTATTTTCCTTACTCCGCACTTATTTTCCTTACTCCGCACTTATCCTTTAAGTTCTTAGTCCGTAGGATTGTTCCTTATTCCGTATGTATTTGTTACTTGGTTATTTACCAAGTGTTTGACGACACTCACTCTTGTCCTGTAATGACCCGTGTGTAACCCGTGTGTAAGGAGTTAACCACAAACACCTTGGATGTTGGTACACAAGTTTAAGGTAAGAGATGAGCCCAAGAGGGGACTTTTGAGAGGTGCATGTGTCAAGCGATAGCGTACATTTATGCCCTAGGAAGATCTTATGCGTTTACGAGCGGTTTTAAGGTCGTTTGGCTGATCTTGGAGCTCACTTTTGACCTAGTAGATGGCCTCAAACAATTGGCGTGCAAGAACAAAAGTTTCTTAGAATGAGGTCCTCTATCTACCACAGAAATTTCAGAGCATTTGGAGCTGAACGTGAATTCACCCATTTCACGTGCAAGCATATTTTTGCTCCTCAGGCCTCTACAAGATGCAAGGAGACTTGTGGTGAAGTTTGAGTGCATTTGGAGCTGCACGCCAATTGGGGAATTGGCGTGCAAATTGGCGTGCAGGCATATTTTTGCATGGTTCCCTTGGTTTTGACATTCTAAGGAACTTTCTCCAAAGGACCATGTTGAAATTCTGAGTATTTTGGCCTATATGGGTGCGGAAAGGTGCTAACTTGTGTGATCAAAACTACGTCGTTTTGATGCTGGGATTCACTTAATCAAAACTACGTCGTTTTGATGTTGTGTTGTCTATATAAGGAGGAGAAGCTCTCTGTTTTAGGTTTAGGGTTTGTTGCTCCACCAGCCGTCACAGAGAGAGGGAGAGAGGGAAGGAGAGCTGCTGGAGTTCTGTCGGAGCGTCTTGCGTGGGGAGGACGGCGTTCGGCTTGGGATCAGACTGTTGCCGTGTTGTTGCGTCTTACCTGAGGTAGGGATTCTGTTCTTCCTAAATCCTCCTCTGTCCTAGGGTCCAGGGCGGAATAGGAGTTACATCCGTTATATTATTTATATGTAAATTCATATAGGTGTGACCTCCTATATGAATGTTGGCCTTCAATGGCGATTTTGGTGTTTCTGGTGTTTGTGTGATGCATGAAAAGTGTTTGATAAAATGCCTGTACGACATGCCTGCTACATGTTTGATGAAATGCCTGTGTGAACTTAGCTGTGTGTATATGCCCATTAAGTGTTTGGTAATATGTCCGTGTGACTGGACTTGTGGTTTAGTGTATGTATGTATGCTGGATGTTTGCTCTATGGCCTGAATGGTTGGGTTTGTGCGCTTGTGAACGGGTGCACACCAAGTGTTTGGTTGTATGCTTGAGTGACCATGTGTGTTGTGTGCTTGATTGTGGTACTTGGCCTGAAGAGGCGGTTAAATCACTTGGCCTGAAGAGGCGGTTAAATCACTTGGCCTGAAGAGGCGGTTAAATCACTTGGCCTGAAGAGGCGGTTAAATCACTTGGCCTGAAGAGGCGGTTAAATCACTTGTGGTTAAAGTGTTAGCACTTGTGGCGGTGGAGGATTGTAAATTGTTGATGTGGTTGTTATTATGTTTGTTGAAATTATTGTAACACAACACCGCACTTGTACACATGGCATGTAGATGCTAGGAACATGGGATGGGTTGGGGAGATATGATCCCTCTGAGCTGTGGTTGCTCACCCCTCCTCTCGTGTTTGTTTGTTTTCCAGGAACTTACGAGCGTTAGGTGGATACACCAAGGTGGAAGAGTTCCATTTTGTGGCTTTGTTTTGTGTTATATTGCATTATGTAATTTTGTTGAGGTATTGTAACCCCAGTGGGGAGATATTGTAATGAAGTTTGAAATATAATAAAGGCATGTGGTTTCAATTAAATAATTATATGATTTTGGTTTCTGAAAAGAAATGTGAAGTGCATATTGTATTCTACCCCTTTGTCCAAACCCGGATAAAGGGAGGGTCACGTTCCGGTCTCCTCGGGTTGGAAAACCGGGGCGTGACAATATGGTATCAGAGCATGGTCTAGTTGGCCTAGGGTAGTGGGCGGACTTGGTTATCTTGGGTCCTTTGGAGGAGCCTGGAGGGACGTGCCTGATCAACACGGTCCTCTTGGAGCCTCCAAGGTGTACTTGGGGTAGTCCAGTCTTGTGGTAGGATTTGCATGCATTGGCATTAGGGCACTAGTTGCATTGGTTGTTGTATGTGAAGGTGTGGATACCTGAAAAAAATAAAAAAAAATAAAAAAAAATAAAAAAAAAAATAAAATAAAAAAATAAAAAAATAATTGTGATAAAAGAAAATATGAATAATGTGATAAGGCGTGAACTGTGCAACTCTGATTTTATTTGAAGTACCTTGAGCATGACTACAAGGAAAGGTCCTTGTTTAGTTGAACTGTGTGCTTGTGGAATGGATGCTTGTGCAATGTGGTTTAATGAGAACTGAAATGTGTGCAGTGTGTGTAATTGCATGGATAAAGGGTTTGAACATGATAAAGTTTCAATTGTGCAACTCTGAAATTTTGTGATGATTTGAGCATGGAAACATGGAAAAGAAATTGTAGAAGTGAAACTGTGTGCTTGGAAACTTGAGGCTTGTGACCTGTTAACAAAAAAAAAAAAAAAAAAAAAAAACAAAAACAAAAAAAAAAAAAATAAAAAAAAAAAAAAAAAATTTAAATGTGATTTGTTTGGTGTTCTGTGAATGGTTGAGCATGTGATTTGCTTGGTACTGTGTGAAATAAGCGTGGTTATGAGCAATGCAATGGAATGTAAAAAATTGGTATAGTCTGTTAAATGTGAACCTATGGACTTGTGTGGTAATAATGCGTGTTATAGCTTAAGTCGCTTATCGGTAGTGGTCTCGCGATTGTTGAGATCATTTAGTGTTAATCCTGGAGCGCTACCTTTTCGCTTAACCAATGTTTCGGAAACTATAAGCCGTGCGACTATTGAGGTAACAGAGGAGGCGCGACCCAGGTTGGGCAAGTGAGAGAGCTGCAGTGAAGGTGATAGACTAATCACGGCAGAGGTTGGCGTCTTGAGCTCGATTATTCCAGAGGTGAGGGATGCAATTCGACAACCGATCGGGAGCGAGGTACGCCGGGAGCTGTCGGCCCTCAACACTCCCGTTTGAGTCCTGTTTCTCAAAAGATTACGCTTGTTGTGGACAGCCGGGGGCACTGGAACAGAGAGTGTGCCAAGAAGCGTGCCGGTGTTACCTCTCGTGGAAAAGTAGGACGTCTTCGTACGGTCCTGGGAGTGATGTTAGGGGGCGGCTCAGCGAGCTAGGGGTAAAGCTCAACGCCGAGTCCCGATTTGGAGGCAGGAGGACTACCCAGGTGAGGCCGGTGGAAAAGCAAGACAGAACTTCATTGGTGGTATCGTGCCCCTTTGGTGGGTTGTCGGTTGAGTCTCGTACTAGTTATGTGAGGCAGGGTGGACTTTATCATGTCCCGTTTGAGTTAGCATTTCGAATGGATGTGGTTGGTGACCTGTTAGGGAATAAATAAGTAAAAAGAGTAAATATAGATTTATAATGCTAGAAGAATAATAAGTAACTAATGAGTATCCTGGGTGTTGATTTTATAAGTGAGTGATATTCAATTTTGGCACATGTGGATAATCAAAGTAACCAAATCTTGTAGGCAACCCTTTTTCTAGTGGGAGGGAATTTAGACTGGCTAGCTAGTAGAGCTTGAGGTGTGAGGTGATGGCTTGTGAGTTATTGTGTGACACCTCCTTGGCAACCTTGATTAATAGAAATATGTTCTTCAACGGATAGAGGTGTGTGTTGGAGTCTCTTTAAAAAGGGATATTCCTATGGTTACCTTTCTTTTCCAAGCGTTGTGGTTGAGGGGAAAACGCAGCTAGTATAGCCTGCTCTTAGAGTCTTTGAAGCGTTATCTTGTTGGCTAGAGTGGTCGTTGCAAGTTCTGGTTAATAACTATATGGGTGTTCTGGGTTCTCAGATGGTCAAGCAGTGGCCATGTGTCATGTTTGTCGAGTGTGAAAGACCATGAGTGATGTTCTTAGAACATGTTGTGAAATGGGGATGCACACGTGTAAAATGTGAAGTGTTCTGGAGCTCAACTATCGGCTATGAGTGGGTTTTGAGGGTTATGCCCGGTGCATCAACTTGGTAAAAAGAGGTAAGCAAGTGAGATTTGGCAGGCCTTGTTCGGGCTTTTTACCCACATTTGGAAAACATTTCTCTAGGGGCTGCGGGTGTGCTTTTGCATGGTAGGGCCATTCCTTTGATTCGTATCTTGTGGGAAGTAGGCTTAGAGGAGGAGAGAAGGTGTAAGGCTGGTACGTTCTACTCGTCAGGTGTTTTGTGTTTCATTGCTTGTGTCTTGAAAAATGTGGTATTGTGTTGTTGTATGTGTTGCATCCGCGGTAAAGGCATATAACGGGGGTTGCTACGTGTGGGTGTTGTGACACATATGTGTAGAGGAGGATGAGGTGTGGTGTAGTGGCATATTAAGCTGTGGTGTGGGAATGAAGAAAAGTGTTAGATGTGATGTTATTCATATTATTCCTTATCTTGGTGTGATGTCTAATATTAAAGTGTTGATAAGCTAGGAAAAGGGTATTAGTGTTATTTATGAGTCGGTCGGCGCTTTTTGCTTAAAAAGGGTATTAGTGCTACTCCTCTGGGGAGAGATTTATGTCGGGCGGATATCACAAGGGTGTATGTTTTGGAGCGGTGGTGGTAGGCGGATGATCTATATCTGTTTTCCTCGAAAACCTTTCATGTGTAGTATCACACGGTAAGTGAGATGGTTCACGCCATCAAGGTGTTGGTGTATTTGAGACTTTTGTTGGTATATCGAGATGGAACGCGATGGTTGGTATAGGGGAGTTGGTAGGCCATGAGGTGGAGTATGTCATAGAGGCAAAGAACTCCCTTGTGACCTGTGAATGGCAACACGAGGGATCAACTATCTTGTAGCGGTGGGAGGATTTTTCCTGGTCGAGAGAGAGCTGTGTTAGTTATACTTCACCGATGTCGGAGGATAAGTTCCACTTCATTTCGTTTGGTGTTTGCCGACTCGGAAAGGCGTTAACACTTGGGCCGTAGTGTACGCCTCGGTTAGTATGCGCAGTTTGTGGGACCTTAGTGGATACCTATTTAACCGTGATCAAGGATGCTAGCACGAAGTGTCCGAGAGGCGTTATAGTGTAGTGTTCTGGTTCCGTTCGGTTCCACGGACTTCTTTTAGTCGATCCTCACGGTCGGTGACAGGTGATAGCCGGATGGTGGATTTTGGTCTTGCTTGTGGTTGTGTATGGTATCGCATTTGTTGTTTTGAGTTACTCCTTGGACTTCGTTGGGCGCCAGGTTGATCGCAACCGAGTGGTTAAGGGCACACTCCATTCTCGTGTTTCTATGTCTAGGCTTGTATTCCGTTCGCGTCCCCATTGGCGTTGGTGGGGTTTCGATGTTCCTTACTTGAGTGAGGTGGTTTTCGCAGATGATGATGGTGTTCTTTGAGATGAGCTCCCTGTGTGGGAATGTGATTGTGGTTGGCATAATGCTTTTCTCTTGTTTGTTTGTGTTTCCTTGTGACCTCTTTGTGCTTGCTGTTAGGGTGAGGTCTACCTACGGGCTGCGGCTGCGTTGACTTCAAATCCCAATTGTTGGGTATTTTACGTTGTGAAGTGTTGGTCCCATCGTGCCGCGAGTTGGCATCTCCAACATTTGTGGTAATGACTGCCTTATGTGTTGCTTTGATCTTATCACGTTGTTTACTATTTAGTTTCCCTTTTCAGGGACGAAAGGTCTAAAGGTGGGACGGGTGTGAGGAAACTCCCAACGGCTGCGTTTGTATGGTATTGGCGACTGGGCAGTGGAACGTTAAACGTGTAGTAGTGTTTTGTTTATGCCTTGTTCCTTGTAGTGGTGTTTATGATGTGAGTTGGTCTGTGACTTATGTGATCTGTTAAACGTACGTGTTGGGGATGGGCGTATATGTCATACACCGTCGTGACGTGAATACTTGTGACATGTGTTAGGTGAGGAGAACAAGGGTTGTTGGTGAGATTAGAATATGTGTTTCCTTATCATGCTGTGTTGTATTGGGTCTGTGGGTACGTGCCTTCATGTGTGTTATGGTGCGATATCTTCGGTCGCGGGTATGTGAATGGTGCCTTCATGTGTATTGTCTTTTCGCGGACGACACGTCCTATGGAGGAGATATGGAAACGCGAAACCATGATGCGTGAGCAACCCCCAGAGTTGTTCGAGGACGAACAATCTTAAGGGTGGAGGGGTGGCTGTTGGCTAGTGTATTTGTATTTCCTTTCGACTTTTGACTTTAATTTATATTGAATGTGTTAATGAAATGTGCTTGTGATGGATATTTGTGACATGTGGATGTGTTTCCATAGATTGTGATGCATGTGGTTATGGACTGTGGTGGCACTATGTTATGTGCTATTGTGTACAATGTGCGGTGTATGACCCATTTGGGTGTTGTAGCTCGCCATGTGGCAAATGGGTAGCTTGTGTTTGTTTTCCTCGTATGTCATTTCTTTTCGAGGACGAAAAGTCTTAAGGGGGAGAGGATGTAATGACCCGTGTGTAACCCGTGTGTAAGGAGTTAACCACAAACACCTTGGATGTTGGTACACAAGTTTAAGGTAAGAGATGAGCCCAAGAGGGGACTTTTGAGAGGTGCATGTGTCAAGCGATAGCGTACATTTATGCCCTAGGAAGATGCTATGCGTTCAGAGCGGTTTTAAATTTGTTTTGGCTGATCTTGGAGCTCACTTTTGACCTAGTAGATGGCCTCAAACAATTGGCGTGCAAGAACAAAAGTTTCTTAGAATGAGGTCCTCTATCTACCACGTAATTTCAGAGCATTTGGAGCTGAACGTGAATTCACCCATTTCACGTGCAAGCATATTTTTGCTCCTCAGGCCTCTACAAGATGCAAGGAGACTTGTGGTGAAGTTTGAGTGCATTTGGAGCTGCACGCCAATTGGGGAATTGGCGTGCAAATTGGCGTGCGAGCATATTTTTGCATGGTTCCCTTGGTTTTGACATTCTAAGGAACTTTCTCCAAAGGACCATGTTGAAATTCCGAGTATTTTGGCCTATATGGGTGCGGAAAGGTGCTAACTTGTGTGATCAAAACTACGTCGTTTTGATGCTTGGGATTCACTTAATCAAAACTACGTCGTTTTGATGTTGTGTTGTCTATATAAGGAGGAGAAGCTCTCTGTTTTAGGTTTAGGGTTTGTTGCTCCACCAGCCGTCACGAGAGAGAGGGAGAGAGGGAAGGAGAGTCGCTGGAGTTACGTCGGAGCGTCTTGCGTGGGGAGGACGGCGTTCGGCTTGGGATCGACCGGTATTTGCCGTGTTGTTGCGTCTTACCCGAGGTAGGGATTCTGTTCTTCCTAAATCCTCCTCCGTCCTAGGGTCCTAGGGCAATAGGAGTTACATCTGTTATATTATTTATATGTAAATTCATATAGGTGTGACCTCCTATATGAATGTTGGCCTTCAATGGCGATTTTGGTGTTTCGGTGTTTGTGTGATGCATGAAAAGTGTTTGATAAAATGCCTGTACGACATGCCCGCTACATGTTTGATGAAATGCCTGTGTGAACTTAGCTGTGTGTATATGCCCATTAAGTGTTTGGTAATATGTCCGTGTGGCTGGACTTGTGGTTTAGTGTATGTATGTATCTTGGATGTTTGCTCTATGGCCTTGAATGGTTGGGTTTGTGCGCTTGTGAACGGGTGCACACCAAGTGTTTGGTTGTATGCTTGAGTGACCATGTGTGTTGTGTGCTTGACTGTGGTACTTGGCCTGAAGAGGCGGTTAAATCACTTGGCCTGAAGAGGCGGTTAAATCACTTGGCCTGAAGAGGCGGTTAAATCACTTGGCCTGAAGAGGCGGTTAAATCACTTGGCCTGAAGAGGCGGTTAAATCACTTGTGGTTAAAGTGTTAGCACATTGTGGCGGTGGAGGATTGTAAATTGTTGATGTGGTTGTTATTATGTTTGTTGAAATTATTGTAACACAACACTGCACTTGTACACATGGCATGTAGATGCTAGGAACATGGGATGGGTTGGGGAGATATGATCCCTACTGAGCTGTGGTTGCTCACCCCTCCTACTGTGTTTGTTTGTTTTCCAGGAACTTACAGGCGTTAGGTGGATACACCAAGGTGGAAGAGTTCCATTTTGTGGCTTTGTTTTGTGTTATATTGCATTATGTAATTTTGTTGAGGTATTGTAACCCCAGTGGGGAGATATTGTAATGAAGTTTGAAATATAATAAAGGCATGTGGTTTCAATTAAATAATTATATGATTTTGGTTTCTGAAAAGAAATGTGAAGTGCATATTGTATTCTACCCCTTTGTCCAAACCCGGATAAAGGGAGGGTCACGTTCCGGTCTCCTCGGGTTGGAAAACCGGGGCGTGACGATCGAAGAGAAGAGAAGTACCACAACACTTCAAATCCGAGACTATGGACTGGATTTATCGATACGATTGCAAAGAAAATCGAACCTGGTAGCTAAAAAAGGATATACTTGAAAATACAAAAGCTTAACAACAAGGATTAGTATGGATTAGAGATGATAATCGGTGAAAAACAACATAATCCAAACCAATGAGAAACAGAACTCATGCATGGCTAAGAATGTAGTAGACGTATGCAACGTGAAAGTGATCAATATTACTGAATCAGGGCATATGTCGGATAACGAATACACAGGTTCATATAGGTCAACATAGCGAAACCGTCTTGCTGAACAACGTAGCTAAGATTAATTAAAGAGCATATGATTTGGCCAATTTAGGATTCATGAGTGAGCAATGATAGAGCGAACACATGTCAAAAGAAGGCAGATGATTAGTCGATTAAAATGTATGGTTGAAGAAGGAAAATACATCCAAACATGCCACTTTTCCGATTCAAAACAAGATGTCCAGTCAGATCCGAAGTAAAAGTTTAGAGGAGGGAGAATCCGAGACATATTAGGGGTTCATTCCTGCTCCCCGTAGATCATTTAATCCTCTCAATGAAAAGCTCCCCCCGGATAGACGATCGGAAAGAGGTCATGAGACATATACGGGGGGTATTAATGAATAATATATAAAGTATTTTCTCCCCCGTATATTGTGCAATCCTCTCGGTTGACCGTTCCGATTTGTAGAAGTTCAGCACTGTCTATCTTATTAGAAAACTATACTTCGTAAGCCGATCAGATCAAGGATTGAGTATTCATCCACCAGGCATTCCAAGCTAGCCCATTTCACTTCTTCAACTATGCATGTTAATAGAGTAATCTAAATGAACATGCTTTTGTCATGTGGTGATTAATGGAAGTTAAGATCATGAACCCGAAAGAGGTAAATCATATAAACTGTAATTATGTTAGCTTTAAACGACTTCGATCGGAAACGCAAGCATCCTCCCAATATGAGGTTGAGATTAATATCAGAAACATGAAACCGTTAAACAGTAAGTATGATCAGCAATACAGTCAGTAAGTTTCTACTACTTTCAGTAAACGTACAATGCATGGTCTGAGAGTAAATATACTATTGGGTAATTCAAATGTGAAGCTATGCAGAGAAGTCGAGCATACCTAATCGGAAGAGTAGTTCAGAAAACCTCGCATCAGGTAGGGGCTTTGTAAGTATATCTGCTAATTGATCTTCAGTGGCAACATGTTCCAGTGAAATATGCTTTTTGAGAACATGATCGCGTATGAAGTGATACCTGACCACAATGTGCTTCGTCTTAGGATGCATGACAGGATTGTTGCTGATGGCAATTGCACTAGTTGTAAGGACCCGTACCTTGAGTTAGTTAGTTTTGCCTCCTGAGTAGAGTTTTTCTAGATTTTGACCTAGTAAATGGACTCCAATGAATTCACGTGCAAAAGGAAAGATGCTTAGAATGATGTCCTCTATCTACCACAGAAGTTTCAGGCCAAATGGACATGTATGTGAGGTGCACGTGATATGGGTCCAATTCACGTGCAAGTGTAATTGTCTTCCAAATGATGCAAGGAGGCTAGGGGTGAAGTTTGAGAGCATTTGGAGTTCATATGGAGTTGCACGTGAATTGGGAATTCACGTGCAAATTGGCGTGCAGCCATATTTTTGCATGGTTCCCTTGGTTTTGTCATTCTAAGGAACTTTCTCCAAAGGACCATGTTGAAATTCTGAGTATTTTGGCCTATATGGGTGCGGATAGGTGCTAACTTGTGTGATCAAAACTACGTCATTTTGATCCTGGGTTTACTTAATCAAAACTACGTCGTTTTGATGTGGATGGTGTCTATATAAGGAGGGCTTGAGTTTGAGTTTAGGGTTCTTGTGTTCCTTTGCTGCATTCTTGCTGAGAGAGAGAGAGAGAGAGAGCTAGAGAGAGAGAGGGAAGGGGAGTTGCTGGGTGCCTGGGAGCATCTTGCGTGGGGAGGACGGCGTTTGGCGCGGGAGCAAGGAAGATCCGCTTTAAGGTAGGGGTTCTGTTCTTCCTAAACCCTCCTCTCGTCCTAGGGTCCTAGGGCAGGTTCTGGGTCGTATCTGTTTATATATATATATGTAATCCATATAGGTGTGATCTCCTATATGGATGTTGGCCTTCGATGGCGTTTTGGTGTGATTCTATGGAATACATGCTATATGTTTGATGAAATGCCTGTGTGAGTATTCTTGTGTGTATATGCCTGCAAGTGTTTGAAATTATGCCTGTGAGGCCGTGTGCATGTTATGTGTTTGAGGTAAAGCCTGTGAGGCCGTGCATGTTATGTGCTTGCGGAAATGCCTGTGAGGCCACGCACGTCGGATGTGTTAGATTATGTCTGTGTGGCTGGGTTTATGAGCTTGTGGATATATGCATGCTAAGTGTTCGATGTTATTCCTGTGTGACTAAGCATGCTAAGTGTTTGACGTTATGCCTGTATGGCCATGTGTGCTGCGTGTTTGCTTGTACACCCGGTGGCCGTGGGAAGCCCGGGACTGTTTTGTGGAACCCGGTGGTTGTGGAAGCCCGGGGCGTTTGTGGAACCCGGTGGTCGTGGAAGCCCGGGATCTGTTCTTGTAACCCGGTGGTCGTGGAAGCCCGGGGCTGTTATTGGAAACCCGGTGGTGTGGAAGCCCTGGGAGTGTTTATGTACCAGCCCATGTATGATTGTGTTTGCTTGTTATAGCGTAACTACATATGGTGGAATAATTGTATCACGACACAACACTTGTACACAAGGCATGTAGATATTAGGTGCATGGGATGGGTTGGGGAGACATGATCCCTACTGAGCTGTGGTTGCTCACCCCTCCTACCATGTTGTTTTCTTTACAGGAACCTACGGGCGTTAGGTGGGACCCCAAGGTGGAAGACCTTATTTACTTTATTGTTTATGTTATTTTTATTATGGGAATCGATGTAACCCCAATGGGGATGAATTGGAAAGAGGACTTTGTATTAAAAGACCGATTTGTTTTGTAGATCGTTTGATGGACCTTATTTTTCTTGAATGTTGTGAATGTATAAAATGTTCAATTCTTGATTTGTATCCTTACCCCTTTGCCCTCCGTGTGGGTAAAAGGGGAGTCACGTACCGGTCTCCTCGGGTTGGAAATCCGGGGCGTGACAATATGGTATCAGAGCATGGTCTAGTTGGCCTAGGGTAGTGGGCGGACTTGGTTATCTTGAGTCCTTTGGAGGAGCCTGGAGGGACATGCCTGATCAACATGGTCCTCTTTGAGCCTCCAAGGTGTACTTAGGGTAGTCCAGTCTTGTGGTAGGATTTGCATGCATTGGCATTAGGGCACTAGTTGCATTTGTTGTCATGTGTGAAGGATGTGCATAACATGATTATGTGTGAACTGTGCAACTCTGAATATTCTTGGAATGCTTTGGGCATGACTACAATGTGGACTGTGAACTGTGAAATGTGATTGATGCAATGTATGTGTGTAATGTCATGTGTTGGTGAAATTGATCAGTGGGGTAGAGGTAGTGACGCGATAGATTATAAAAAAAAAAAATTTGTTCTGACGTAGTGCTTCTTACTTCGTGTAGTAAGAATGCCGCCGAGAAGAGTGACACGTGCGTCCGGGCGATGGGCGATGAGTCATCTGCCCATGAGGGTCCGGGTGCGGGACCATCCGTTGGAGGGCATGCGTTGCTACTGCACGGCTACAAGAAGGCATCCGGCTGGAGGTACGAGAGCTTCGGGAGGGACTCCGGCGGGATGTTCGGGAGGAGGTGCGCCGTGAGATGGCGACGACGGCGGTGGTGCCACCACCACCACCACCAGTAGGAGAGCTGCCTCGTGAGCGTGAGAGTTCGCTGGGTGGTGTACCGACCCGTGCGAGGGATGACGTAGTGACACGGTTCCGAAAGGAACAACCTCCGCGATTTAAGGGGGGAGAAGACCCTGTGGTAGTCGAGCGGTGGTTGAGGCGGATTGAGCATGTGTTCTCCTTTCTCCTGCCCAGGGAGGAGGATAAGGTGCGACCGGCAATTCGGCAGCCGGAGGGGGGACGCTTTGGAGTGGTGGACGAGTGTTGCGGGGAGCCGTGCACCGCAACTCATGTTTTGGGAGGAGTTCTTGCAACTCTTCCATGATGAGTTCTTCCCAGGAATCGGTGAGATGGCAGGAGAGGGAAGAATTTGGCAGCTTGAAGCGGGGATCCAAGACGGTACCTGAGTATGAGCGGGAGTTCCGGAGATTGAGTAGGTTTGCTCCCGAGATCGTGGTAAGGGAGGACCTGAAGGCCCACAAGTTCACCTTGGGTCTCAGGCCAGCCCTTAGGGAGAGGGTGGCGATTCTACGCTTGAGGACCTATGCTTGAGGCCGTGGAGACGGCCCGTATAGGCGAGAGAGAACCTGGTTGATGGGAGGTAGGCCCATCAGGGGCGCCAGTTGCAGAGTGGGCCTGATCGAGATGCAGGGTCCAAGAGGCTCAAGACGGAGGAGAGGGATAGCAGTTCCTTCCGCAGCAGGGGACAGACGTTGGCGAACCCAGGGAGGTCTAGCTTTGGCTTCTATCCAATTCGAATCTTGAAGAGCTTCATCTACCACCTTTGGTTCTATTTGAGATAGAAAACACGAGTAAAGACTCATGTTGGAGGTGGCTGCTCTTGTTCTTACACCAACAGTAGTGTCACGCCCCGGATTTCCAACCCGAGGAAACCGGTGCGTGACTCCCCATTCACCCACACGGAGGGCAATGGGGTTGGATTACTGGATGCCACACAAGCAAGTCTAACAATTGCAATAAATCAAATAAGCCACATCTTTATTTAATTTCAAAACATCAAAGGTTCACAAAACAACCAAGTCCCTGATTACAGTTCAATCCCTTAGTACATTCCCCTCCTTAGGGTTACATAAATCATAAAAGTACATTACTGAAATGAACAATAAAATGGAGAGGGTCTTCCACCTTGGTGTATCCACCTAACGCCTGTAAGTTCCTGGAAAACAAACAAACACAGTAGGAGGGGTGAGCAACCACAGCTCAGTAGGGATCATGTCTCCCCAACCCATCCCATGTTCCTAGCATCTACATGCCATGTGTACAAGTGCAGTGTTATGTTACAATAATTTCAAGCAAACATAATAACAACCACATCAACAATTTACAATCCTCCACTGCCACACAAGCTAACACTTTAACCACAAGTGATTTAACCGCCTCTTCAGGCCAAGTGATTTAACCGCCTCTTCAGGCCAAGTGATTTAACCGCCTCTTCAGGCCAAGTGATTTAACCGCCTCTTCAGGCCAAGTACCACAATCAAGCACACAACACACATGGTCACTCAAGCATACGACCAAACACTTGGTGAGCACCCGTTCACAAGCGCACAAACCCAACCATTCAGGCCATAGAGCAAACATCCAGCATACATACATACACTAAACCACAAGTCCAGTCACACGGACATATTACCAAACACTTAATGGGCATATACACACAACTAAGTTCACACAGGCATTTCATCAAACATGTAGCAGGCATGTCGTACGGGCATTTTATCAAACACTTTTCATGCATCACACAAACACCGAAACACCAAAATCGCCATTGAAGGCCAACATTCATATAGGAGGTCACACCTATATGAATTTACATATAAATAATATAATATTCTGCCCTAGGACCCTAGGACAGAGGAGGATTTAGGAAGAACAGAATCCCTACCTTACAACAGATCTTCCTTGCTCCCGCGCTAAACGCCGTCCTCCCCACGCGAGATGCTCCGGCAGCAACCAGCAACTCCCCTCCCTTCTCTCTCTAGCTCTCTCTCTCTCTCTACGACGGCAAAGAAGAATTGAAGAGAACCCTAAACCTAAAATAGAGGGCTTCTCCTCCTTATATAGACAACACAACATCAAAACGACGTAGTTTTGATTAAGTGAATCCCAGCATCAAAACGACGTAGTTTTGATCACACAAGTTAGCACCTTTCCGCACCCATATAGGCCAAAATACTCAGAATTTCAACATGGTCCTTTGGAGAAAGTTCATTAGAATGACAAAACCAAGGGAACCATGCAAAAATAAGCCTGCACACCAATTTGCACGTGAATTCCCCAATTCACGTGCACCTCCATATGGACTCCAAATGCTCTCAAACTTCACCCCTAGCTTCCTTGCATCATTTAGAAGACAATTACACTTGCACGTGAATTGGACCCATATCACGTGCACCTCACATACATGTCCATTTGGCCTGAAACTTCTGTGGTAGATAGAAGACACCATTCTAAGCATCTTTCCTTTTGCACGTGAATTCATTGGAGTCCATTTACTAGGTCAAAATCTAGAAAAACTCTACTCAGGAGGCAAAACTGACTAACTCAAGGTACGGGTCCTTACAAGTAGGATCACCAATCACTTGATCTGAGGGATGGTTTCGGGTCCATCTATAATTCTGTGCATGTGTTGGTTGATCTTGAACAATTTGAAGCTCTTCCAGATTGGGTGGTTCAGTTGTATCGACTGGTTGAGCTTCGTCCGGACTAGATGTTTCCGTATTGAGAGGTACGGATGAACTAGTTGGTTCTTCAACACTGTTTCTTCCAGTGTTAACTAGTCTGGACGGACTTGAAGGTGCTCCGGAATTATGGGTATCCGTAGGAGTATGTCCGGAGCTAAATGGTAGTCCGGAGTCAGAGTCATCCATAGCATCATCCATAAAATTTCGTTGTGTTTCGCTGATGCCACGTGGTTGGTCAGGATATGTAACAGGAATATTCATAAACTTCGAGTAATTGACGTTGCTGTCCATGACCTGCATATTGGAATTTGAAGAACCGACTTTTGACTAATCGAGATTAGCTTCATCAAAGGTCACATGGATAGATTCTTCAACTTTAAAAAGTTTTCTATTGAAGACCCGATAAGCCTTGCTATGTAGTGAGTACCTGACAAAAATCCCATCATCGATTTTGGTTCAAATTTATTCCGGGTCTCTTTGCCATTGATCAAGATATAGCAAGTACACCCAAAAGCTCGAAATGTGAAATTGAAGGTTTTCGTCCTCTCCACATCTCATAGGGTGTTTTCATGGTAGATTTATTTATTAGAGTTCGTTTCGAACATAGCGGGCGGTGGACACAGCTTCAGCCCATAGACTGAGAGGAAGCATTGCCCCTGATAACATGGATCTACCAGCTTCAACTAAAGTACGATTCTTGCGCTCAGCTACCCCATTTTGTTGTGGGGTTCTGGGAGCAGAGAAGTCATGCTGTATGCCCTGTTCAGAAAAATATGATCTCATTTCCAGAAAAATCAAATTCCAGACCATGATCACTCCTGATGCATTTAATGCTCAGTCCTTGTGAGTTGCTTATCCAGTTGAAGAGATCTACAAGATGCTCAAAAGTTTGATCCTTTGATTTCAGGAACATCACCCATGTGTATCTGGTGAAATCATCGATAACCACAAGGGTATATCTCGCACCAGCTAGTGATGGAACAGATATAGGACCACAGAGGTCCATATGAAGAAGTTGTAGAGGAGCAGTTATTGAGTTAACTGATTTGCTCTTAAAGCTGTATTTGGTCTATTTACCAAGTTGGCATTCTCGACAGAGAGACTCTCTGGAGAACTTGAGTTTGGGTAGACCAGTGACAAGATCAAGTGACGCTAATTTAGACAAAGTCTTAAAGTTTAAATGTGCGCATCGCTTGTGCCATAGCCAACTATCTTCATCTGATGCTTTTGTGAGGAAGCATACAGGGTCAGAAGAATTATTTCTTAAGACCACTGAGTATATGTCCCCATCTCTTGATCCGGATAACTTAACATCTCTGGATAAGTTTTCTCTTACTGTACAGGTGTTGGACAAAGAGGAAACAGTAAATCCTTTGTCACATAGATTACTGACACTTAGCAAATTATGCTTTAAACCTTCGACTAGTGCAACTTTAGTGATTGATACACAGCCGTTAGTTAAAGTGCCATACCCGACAGTCTTACCTTTGCTGTTGTCGCCATATGAAATGGATGGACCTTGTTTATCATTAACTTCTACAAGCGAGTCCGATCACCCGTCATATGTCCGGAGCATCCACTATCAAGGATCCACTTGCTTTTATTGATCTTTAACTTCAAGTGATCCGGCAATGCATTCCAGAGATGCTCCTAAAAGACAACAGTTTACACTTTTGGTGCCCAAACTTGTTTCGGGCGGTTAGAGAGAGCAACAGATTGTCAACATTTACGGATTTGATTTTGCTAGGACTCTTAGCTTTCCAACTTGACATTAACTTGTTAGTTTCAGCTACTTCTTTTATTTGGGTTTTCTTGGGAGAGACACTCCTTTTAGATTTAGATTTTGTTTTGCTCGAAGAACCCCTTTTATAAAACTGATCTTTATTAGATTGAAATTGATTACAAAGCCAGTTATCGATAGACTCCAACATTCATAGTGATAATGACCCATTTCCCTACGGATGGAACAGACACTATAATGTGAAGTACAAATAGGGGATACAGGTCTCTTAGATTTTACTGATTTTCTACTCTGTTCCTGTGGCCTAATCCATTGCATTTGGGTGACGCGCTCTTGGCCCTAAATGCGTCGGCCTTTAGCCTTGTCTTTCTTTTTGGGTGCTACGCTTTTGGCTTTAACTGCAGCACCTTCCCTTCATCTTTAGTTACGGGTCTTCTTGGTTCGGGAAGTGCGATATGACCTCTCGCTCCACAATCATAAACTATGGTGCCACCTGAAATGAAACCATCCAACGGTTTAGATGTACTAACAGGATATAAGTTGGTTAGTTTAGGAGTGAAGTCCAGGAGGACACTCGGTAGCTTGAGCTATGGAAGTTGATGGTTCAGAACCTAGGCCAGGTTTGACTCGGATATCGTCGGGATCGATCCCTAAAGGTAGAGGCTATTTCCCCGGACTTTAGCCACTTACGATTTATTTCCTTTTCCTGTTCCAGTTCATTTTCGAGTCTTTTTACTATAACTTTTAGGCCTGAGAGATTGGTATTTAACAAATGATTTTCAGCTCTTAGATCATGATACCAAGCTTCTTTTCCTCTTGAAGTCGGTGATGTCCTTTTCGAGTCTATTAATAGTAAATTCAAGACGTTTATTCCGACTTTCCATATCTTTGTACATTTGAGTAATTATTAGTCTCTCATTCTTTTCATGATCACATGCGGTAGTAAGAGATTCTAATTTACTCAGGAGCTCAGAGATAGAAGGTACCTCAGTATTTGCCATGAGGCAGACGTTTGGCTTAGTGGTCGGCTCATCATCCGAGGATTCCTCCTCTTCTTCCAAGCCACTCATGTATTTTGTCATGAGCGCCTTCCTCTTGCTCTTGCTGTTATCTGAGGTGGAGCGGCGAGGAGTTACCTTGTCACTTTTCTCGGCCACTTTTGTTTTGGATCTGCATTCCTTGGCCTAGTGACCGGTTTTCCCACAGTTGAAACATTCCTGGGAACTGGACTCCGGTCACTCCTTCCTTTGGAACGATGATGATGAGCGTCTTCTGAACCCTTTTCTGCTTTTCCGTAGGAATCGCTCAAAGGATTTGACAAGAAGGGCTATCTCCTCCTCCTCGTCAGAATTAGAATTGTCGGATACGTCCGTATCATCATTCCTCAGTATGTTTAGACATTCTGTAGCTTTGAGAGCTACCCCCTTTTCTTTTCGAGCTATTTTCTCATCCCTGTCAGAGTACTTAAACCTGACTTCGTGAGTCCGCAGCTCTCTATATAGTTCTTCAAGGGGAACATACCGCGCTTTTTGTCGATTGCATCCGGAGTTGTTTGGAGTAGTAGCGATCCAGCAAGGAGCGAAAGAACTTGTCATTGATTTGGGATTGAGAATAATGCTCATTGACAGTCTTCAGCTCAAGAATGAGCTTGCCGAATCTCCAATAGATGCTTTCAAGTGATTTGCCCGGTTTATGATTAAAACTCTCAAAGTTCTGTCTGAGAGTGCAGATCACATTCTGCATCTGGGACTGACTCCCCTCATAGAGGATTGTCGGTTTGTCCCAAACGACTTTTGCGTCGTGCGGCCCTGGACATCTCGTGAAAGCCTCGGAATCCAAAGACGATGTAACATAAGCCGAGCCTTTTCACTAGCGCACCGCCAGGCTCTTTCATCGTTGGTAAGTTCAAGATCTGTCTTTGGCCTCCTAACTCCATGTTCTCCAATAGTCATCGGAATTGGAATCTCCTGATGAAGACATGGCCACATAAGATGATCATGGCATACCATAAACATCTTCATGCGAGCTTTCCACTGGGAGAAAAGCTCAGGTGTGAATTTGGGCGGTTTCGTTAAAGTAAAGCCGAACTCCGTGGTTGAGAAGCGGCGGCAGCAGCAGTTGAGGTGGGTCGACATTTTCACTGCTGCTTCGATTCGGGATGGGCTCCTGTGCACCTCCGGAGTTAAGGCGAGTGTTGAATAGCATACTGCTTTCTTCGGCCATTTTTGAGATTGAAAGAGTGGGATCCCTACTTAGAACAAAGTAGAACTTGCTCTGATACCACTTGATGGTCCCTTGGAGCCTAAAGGGGGGGGGGTGAATAGGCTCTTATTAAAACTCTTTCCTTTCTCTCAAGACACAAACACTTATCTAGTTAAGTGATAGAATCATCAGGAAGATAACCAGGATAGTGGAAGTATTTTGTTTTATTATCACGAGATGAATACAACAAAATAGAAGCAAGACTCTCTTACACTTTGTTTACAAATGAACTCACACACTAGCCAACTTCTATCTCCAAAGATGGAAAACCTCTCTTTTTAATAATGTACAAGTATGAATATTTATACAAAACATTCCTAAGAGACAACCTTGGAACTTATAGTTCCGGAATGCGTTCAGCACTAACTATCCCTCGGTAATCTCTCTGCCTTGACTGCTGCGGATTGTGGAGCTCAAGATCTTGGATTTGAAGAGTATAAGTGTCTTTGTGAGTTCCTAGATACAATTAAGGTTGTGTCCACATATCCGGATGATCCACGTGTAAGATTCTTCAGGTTCTCAATAAATTTGTCTTACATCGGGACACCACGAGCTGATAACTTTAAATGCGGTTGAGTTGAAGCAGTGTCTTCTTGGTCCGGTGTAATTTTCCTTACTCCGTAGCTAATGAAGCTCGAAATCTTACTCTGTGTCAGTGGTTGCTTACTCCGTATCTATTTAGTGCTGGAATCCTTAGTCCGTGTCAGCGCTTCCTTACTCCACATGTAAGTTCCTTACTCCGCATGTAAGTTCCTTACTCCGTATGTAAGTTCCTTACTCCGCATGTAAGTTCCTTACTCCGGGCGAGTCTTGAAAAGTCTGATAACTTATTCCGTGTCAGCGCTTTCTTACTCCGCATGTAAGTTCCTTACTCCGTATGTAATTTCCTTACTCCGTATGTAAGTTCCTTACTCCGTATGTAAGTTCCTTACTCCGTATGTAAGTTCCTTACTCCGGGCGAGTAATAAATCTGGATTCCTTACTCCGCATCTGGTTTCCTTACTCCGCACTTATCCTTTAAGTTCTTAGTCCGTACGAATGTTCCTTATTCCTTATGAATTTGTTACTTGGTTATTTACCAAGTGTTTGACGACACTCACTCTTGTCCGGATCAGGATTATGTATCCTGTCCTTAGCTTTGCTCTCACGAGTGCATTTCTGGATTAGTAACATATCTTCTGCAATGATCAAATAAACACAAAAGATCTCAGATCAAATTACATAAGGCTTTATCAGCATTATCCAAATTCTGGGTTTGATCCAACAGATAGCAAGGGTATTATTACGAGGTAGCACAAAAGATGGCCTCTTCTCACTTTAAATGATCAAATGTTTTCTCAAATAATTCAAAGAAGAGTTATATCCATTTTCTTGACAGAATAGACTTCACCTGACAGTCAATCAAGCTCCTTGATAGCGTCCCTCCCAATGGAAATGGAGCTCCCCAAAATTGTTTTTCTTGAACCTATCGATCTCTTGCGCTAAGCTCTTAGAACGATAGGCTACTTAGACCTTTCTTAGGCTTGGGTTATTAGTTCAATCTCCCTTGTTTCACATGCCTCTGTTAGGCTTTCATACACATATCGTGAGAGTAGACAAGTTATGGACAACCATTGCATACTCATGTTATAAAATGATAAAAAGCATTTAAAAACATTTATTATTAAAGAGGAGGTGACAAGCATTTTTTTAGGCATACGGTAGGAAGCTTTTAAAGTTTCACCACAAGGGAAATTATTAAAAATTATGAGTCTCCATGGTATGACTCGAGCATTGGTGATCCATCCTCTAGAAAACTTAACTGGTTTGCCCTCCTTCGGTGGTATGGGAATTACCAAACCTACTCCCAGTCACATGTAGTATCCCTTGGTGCAAGTCATCGGGACCGAGAGACCTTGCCTTGGAAGAGTCACCTTGGGCCTTTGTCGAGAAGTTCAACCACTGAGCATTCCTCATAGACTGAACTTTCCTCTTAAAGGCAATACAATCTTCAATATTATGCCCTATTGCCCCAGCATGATATTCACATCGGTCATTTGGATTGTACCACTCGGGATAAGGTTGCTTGACTGGTTCCAAAGGAGTTGGAGTCACCATATGGGTTTGCAGCAGCTCTTTGTATAACTCTGAGTAAGTCATGGGGATGGGGTCAACTTCTGGCTGCTTGAGTTTCTTATTCCTTCTTTCTGTTGGACCGTGAATGTTATCCAAAGGGATGCCTCCATATTTCATTGTTACTAGTCTCGATCATTGCCATGCATGCTGATGAGGCGGCTGGGTGTATGCATTAAAGAAATGGCACTAGTATGGTTATGAGGAAATGGTGAGGGTATTGGTATGACATGAGGGTTTTGGAAGGGAACCAGTCTATGGGGTTGCTTCACTTCTTGTGCTAGTCCAGTAATTCTTCTCTCAACTGATTCTACCTTGGTGAGTCCTTCAACCAATTCCATTAGTTTCTGGAGTTGACACTTCATCCCCTGCAAATCCGCATACATTGCTATCTAAGCTTGCTCCACCCTAGCCATCCGGTTGTATAGGTCTTCAGCCATGTGCTCAAACTTTTGAAGAGAATTTGATTCAAAAAGAGTATTAAGCTCCCCCTTCATTTAATATGGAATTTGTCAATGGAATACATGACATGTATGCATGAATGTTTAAGATGCATGGCTCTAGTGAATGTCATGAAGTGCATGCTCTTTAGAAAAGTTTATTTTATTTCAGAACAGAATCTCAACAGTGAGCACTTTTACAAAGAGCAGTCTTGAATCAATGAATCATCTAAAAGGCCAACTTCAAATAGTGACTGAACCCTTTTCTTGAGTGCATTACAGTCCTCTGTTCAATGCCCAATAGCACTGCCATGAAACTCATAGCTTTTTGTAAGGTCATACCATTTAGGATAGGGCGGTTGTGGTGCGGGAGTAGATTCTGGTGCCAGCAAACTGGCTCTTACTACCTTTGGAAATAACTTTCCATAATCTAGTGGTAGTGACTCAAAAGGTGTGGCTTTGGATGCCTTTCTCCTGGGTCTTTTGCACTTTAGGGTGGATGATTCAGTTTGCCACGCAGCTTGTACTTGGTCCTGGTGGGTAGTCACTTCCATTATTTTACCCGTCTTAATTCCAAGCTCAATTCTTTCTCTTGAGGCCACGAGGTCACTAAAATTGCTAGTGACATTCCCTACCATTTTCTCATAGTAGATCCCTCGAAGAGTATTGAGGAAAATGGTCGTGAGCTCTTTCTTAGTTAACGGCGGTTGGACCTCTATTGCAACCTGTCTCCAGCGCCTAGCATAGTCTCTGAAGCTTTAAGTTGACTTATGTTCCAGTTCTTGTAATGTCAGCCTATCAGGAGCCAACTCTGTAATATGCTTGTACTGGTTCAGGAAAGCAGTTGCTAGATCTTGCCAGGTATTAATGTGACTTTTCTGGCGCTGCAAATACCATTGAAGTGGTCCTCCAGTTAAACTCTCTTGAAAGCAATGTATCAAAAGTTTGTCGTTCCCTACATGAGCCGCCATCTTCGTACAATACATGGTCAAATGAAATTTTGGACTTTGGGTACCATTGAACTTCTTAAACTCGGGCATCTTGAATTTTGGAGGTAAGACTATACCAGGAACCAAACATAGCTCATCTGGGCTAATCAGGTCATAAGCTTCAGTCTTTTCAACTGCTTTCAGTCTCTCTTCAAGTTGCACTATTACAGGGGATTCAATATCTTCTTTAGGTGCTGGGGACCTCGGTACCTCTGCCTCATGCCCCACAATCGGTGGGATACCTTGATGTGCAGAACTATAGTCATGAGCTGGTGCCTGCATTTGTGTGAGAGTTGGTGATTGCGATGCTTCTTGACCTTGCTATTGATTTGTGATCCCTTGTCCCAAATTTCTAACTAACCTTGTCATTGCTTTTGTTAGACGGTCCATTTGCCCTTGCAAATCTTGGAGATTTATGCACATTTCTTGTTGGTTCTGTTCCAATCTGACCAGTCTTGCCTCTATATTCTCTGCCATGGACCAAGATTGCTGCTCGCTTCCAATTTGTTCTGATGAATCAGCAAAATGATAAGCTCCCATTTTATTTTGATTTTTTTATTTGATTTTTTTTTACTTTTTTTATTTATATGAATAATGTAACTAATGACATGATTTATTGATGATTTTTTCTTTTCTTTTTTTTTGTTTGGTTTTTTTTGGCTTCTTTTTTTTTTTTTTTTTTTTTTAGCATGCGTGCATGCATGGATCTACATGGTATGACGAAGACATGACATGATTGACTAATGATGATTTTCTTGTTGGGTTTTCAATTTTTCCTTGATATTTTTCCTTTTTTTTTTTTCCTTTTTTGTTGTTTTTTTTCTTTTTGTTGGCATGCATGTATGCATGGATCTATATGGTATGACGAAAACATGACATGAATCCTAAGTGTTGATATTATATGAATGAGAATGTAAATATGTGAAAAGCATGAATGAAGATGTATCTGAGTAACCCGACATAGGCACCAATAGACTAATGAGGACTAGTGTCGCCTACACCTAAATTGAATGGTGAGGTGGTCTATGTGACCGAAAAAAATACATAAAAAAGGGAATGGAACACAAATCTTAGGTGGACTTACGATGACAGACAAGGTTATGTGTCCTAGAGTGTGTGAAAGAATGAGACATGGTTAGTAAAAAACATAATAATAATGATACAATACACATGAAAACTAGGTTAGTGCAAACAAAAATATGTATAAGATAAAGTAAAAAGAACAACAAAAATATTTACAAGATAGTATACAAAAAAGGCAATAACAAGACAACATGATTTGATGTGGATGTACCTATCCTTCAAAAGGAAGGTTAAAATGAACAAACAATATGTGGGTCGGTGTGCGCCTAATGGGCCATGATTTCTCACCTTATCTTATTCGTTGGTCCCCAAACTATCATGGCATTAAAGCACGTAAATCAAAACTATCATGCAACGACGATTAAGCGAAATAAATAAAGTGATTAAATAACAAATAAATAAAGAATAAAAGAATAAAAACAATTTAAACAAAGAACAAACCTCCTAATCCTAATCCTAGGCCTAACTCTCTAACAAGCCCTAGTGGAGTCGCCAACTATCATCACTGGATTTCGTCCGGGAGGAAAACCGCTTTCGGGGTGTGGTTACCCCCAACCTTCATTCGAATGGCGATGAAAATACGGAGTCGCCACCAACCGTTTTTAGGGTGCGATTGGTCACCTAAAAGAAAATTATCTATGCCGCTTAGGGATGGGCTCGAGGGTTGGTTACGCGTGGGGATAGCTAAGCACTCCCATGACGCCCTTTTGGTACCTATCTTAAGAGTTGGAAGTTTCTAATTTGTTTTAACTGTTTGCTTGACCTAAAGTTAAATAGACTAAAGGTGATGTGAAATTTGCATGGCCTAGAGGTCTACTCTGTATTTTTTTTAAAGTTATTTGTTGAAGTCAAATTAAAGCAAATTTGTCCTAAGCATCTAAAGGGAGTCCTAACAATTTGATTTTTCTCGTTTTATTCCTACATTCTTTATTAAAGTTAACAATTAAATTCAATTTAGTCTCAAACTCTAAGGAAGGTCCTATGGTTTTCAAAGTTAAATCTAAGCCAAAAGTGAATTTGTTTATTTATAAAACACACGCTACTAAAGGCACTAAGGAGAAAGGTTAATAAGAAAGAATAAAAGGCACATAAAAATCTAAGTGTAGAAAATTTTTTGAAACATAATCTGAATTGAAAATCCTAAGTAAAAGAAAGAGGTTTTTTTTTTGTTTGTTTTTTTTGAAAACGTTTTTATTTAAAAGGAAGGTTGTTTTTTTGTTTGGAAAGACCTTTTTTTTTTCCTGAAAAGACCTCTTTTTTTTTTAAAAAGACAAAATTAAAATGCATAAATAACTAAAACAAATGTGATATATGTGAAGTGTCATCCACAAAATAAAGAAAAAAAGCAAGCTCACTTTTTCTTTTCTTTTTTTTTTTTTTTTTCACTCTCTTTTTTTTGTTTGTTTTCGCACCCTTTTTTTATGTGCATGTTACAATTAGGACCGGATCATATGACCCATGCTTACAAAATTATAAATGACCAATGCTAACGTCACCTTAATGGTCAATAAAATAAATAAATAAAAAATAAAAATGATAATGAAATAAAGGTAAGTGAAGTCTAATCTAATAAGTTATACACCAAACTATTTACAATAAAATGAATGAAAATAAAATTGAGAAAAGGTGCTGATCAACATCCATTGGGGCGGTCAGGAATGGAGTAGCTCGGAGGTTGTGCATCGAGACTCTCAATGACATGGGTAAGCAAAGAAGGAAGAAAAAAAAAACAAGCGTTCATGGTTAGAACAAAATAGAATAAACAAAGAAAACCAAACAACATACTCGTGCACTAGTGAAAACAGTACTTAGTGACAACAATAAACAGAGGAAACAAAACAATGATCTATGACTATAGAACAAATAGAGGAAACGTAAAGAAAGAAAAACAAAACAGATGCGTGAGGCAAAATTATACCCAGACACAAGTGACCAAGCATAGCAGCTTGAATGAAACCACGCTTAACGTGAACACATTGCAAGATCAGACACAACAAACATATCCAGCCATTAAAAACGAACACAACATCCTTTCTGCTAGCTTTTTTTTTACCTAGATCAAAACCAACCAGAACAAATGAAAGACAGAACTAAGATAGAAAGAAAAAAAACAAAAGAACAAAAAAAAAATCCTAGTGAAGGTGAAATCACCAACATGGCCAACTGAATGAACGATGTTACCTAAGGGACGGTAAACCAAAAAAACAGATGAAAATTATCATGAAAAATAGCTAAAGAAATACATGTTGAACACGACTTGAACAACTACAGACCTTATGCACCTTGGTTGGTACAAAACCCACACTAAGATGTAGCAAATGAAGGCACAACAAGAGGTCAGCATCATATAGGCATACAAAAACAGATACTGGTCATGAAAATGGAGACACTAAGGTACCCTATTGCTAGCGAACAAGATTTTCAAATGCATTACAAAGGCTTCACAACCACAATATGAACATCACAACAGCACATAGAGAAAAGGGAACCAATCCTTCAAAGGAAAAGAAAATACCTTTCTTCTAATGGGGAAACACCTTGGACGGACGAACTGCTTTCTCACTCGTGGGGGAGCCTCGTGGTGATCAACGACGGGAATATGATGCTGAGCCCCTTAGATGACCACCACTCCACGTTCGGGGAGACTCCAGGATGAGCGGCGCGGGAACCTTCTTAGTTGGTTGTCAACCCTCGCTCGATGGGGCTCGGTAATAGGTGTGATGAATGGAAGGGAGATTGAAACGATGCCTCACTGGCCAGAGGACGAAGTTCCGGCCAGAGAGGGAGAGAGACTCTGTGCGAGTCTGGTAGTAGGAAGGGAAGGCGTTTTTGTTCTGGGTCTGGATTTTCAGGGAGCCGAGAGAGAGAGCGAGGAAGTGATGATCGGGTTTGGTGATGGTTTGTGATGGTTTAGAGGGACGAGCGGCTATGGAACGATGGAGGTATGCTTTTCTGGGGATGGATAACCGAGAGATGGGTTTTGATTTTCGGGAGGGAGACTGAGTCCGGCCGATTAGGTTTTTGGAAACAAAGTGGACGAAGGCCCTAGGTTTTTGGTTGAATTTTCTTCGGGGAAGAAGGGAGAGCGATCGGCTTCTGGATTTTTTGAGAGCCAAGAGAGAAGATGAGAGGTGATCGTTGTGGTAATCAGATTTTTGGGGAGAGGGAGCTAGAAGGCCGAGAAAGAGAGAGAAGGGAGACGATGGGGCGGGCGTCGTATTGGTTTCTCAGGAAGAGAAGGGCGATGATGATTCTGGGCAAGAAGGGAGAGCTATGGAGGGCGGCACGTTGATTTTTTTCGAGGGAGGATGAACCACCCAGGCAAGAGCCAGCGACCTCGGGGTTTTTATAGAGCGGAGAGACTAAGGTTGAACCGGGGGGTGGAGTGGCGGCCTAGACTTGGTCATGGGTTAGTGCTGCCATGAGAGGGGTTAAGCTTGAGAGGGGGAAGGCAATCCATGGTTGAACCATGGTTGGGTTGATGCCCTGGAGTGATGGGCGAGTGGTGAGCTGGATCCGGCAGGCGCAGGGTGGTTTGGTGGTCCTCCGGGATCACGGCAACAGGGGTGCAGCTCTAGCGATGGAGACGAGATGGGGAAGGAGAGTAGGAGGAAGACGACAGAAGCGTTAGGTGAGAAAGGATAAGAACCGAGTTTTTGTGGTTGTAAATATTTTTTTTGGTTTTTATTTTTTATTTTTTTTGTATTTTGTATTTTGGTTTTTTTTTGTTTGTTTTTTATTTTTGTTTTGTTTTGTTTGATTTCAACTAATTAGGGACTGACACATGGCTTGGCGTGGGCGGGAAAAGAAAAGAAAACCAGAAAATTATTTTATTTTTTGGTTTCTAATTGATGTCTTTTGGTTTTTAAGATCAGTAGGACGACCCGGACTTCAAAACATCTCGAAAAAATTGTTTTTGGACTCAGGACGTCATGACGAGCGACCCCGTGTCAATTTTATTTGAAAACGATCATGTTTTTACAGCAAGTGCGTACTGAGATTATTTATTACTGAAAAACATATTTATTTTGATTTTTTATCTAAAATGCTCCGGGAGCGAATATATACAATATTGTAGGTCCCAAAGTGCGTCTAGAGGGGGGGGGGGGGTTGAATAGACTTTCTTCGTTTGCGGAAGCTAGACTGTGAGCTGGTTCTGAATTGGTCTACAGATGATTCTGATGGAAGTATTTATGTAGAAGATGACAACAGTGTATGAGTGATAGTGTGAATGATCATGAACTATCAGACAAAACTGAGATGAAGATAAAAATTCTTTTCTTAACAGATCTCAGTTTTGAAAGTGACGGTTTAGGATAGATCAACGTTTGAAAGAGAACACAGAGATTAGACTTTTTGAAAAAGCGCTGGATCTTTGATGAACAAATGTTCTTAATTATCAGAGAGATTAATCTCGTTCTTGGTTCAACACGGCGCACAACACTTCTTTTTATTTTTCTCTTAGAGTCACTCTCTCTCAGTTGTTGGAACTCGCTTTTTTTTGATAGGTTCTGTAAAGGATTGTTTATATCAAGTGTGTCAGAGCCATTTTCTTGTATACTGTGTGTTTCCTTCTTTTGAGAGAGAGATTAAACTCACATTTTTGTCGTTAAGTGTGTGAGAGATATATTAGGATTACTGTGCTCGTGCGCCATGATGTCCATCCCGACAGACTAACTTCCCGCCACTGAAAATGCGGAATGTCAGGGGATGGGTTGATCTGCTCTGATTTACAGATCTGATGCCCATAGTACATTTTGGCATGCAGTCGATCTTTGGCCGTTCATCTGAGGATGGTAGTTGGCAGTAATTAATGCGTCATTAAATGCGCTCAACTGCTCGGGACGGCGCAGGCTTACTAACAAACCCTAGCCGACAATATCGCTAAGTGGCTGTGTTTAGGGTTGTAAGTTTGCCTCGGAGGTGGATGCCTCGGAGGTTAGGAGACTCGAAGTTTTAGCTAGTACCTGTAGAAAGTTGCGAAGTCTTTGCTTCAGGCTTTATGGTGTTTCTGCGAGTCTACGACTCACATCTTCGAGTCTTCGAGGCTGGAGATTAAGTTGGTTTAGCCTTTTTGGGTCACTCTGTTAACTAACATCTACGACTCTGCATGTCTACGATTCTACGAGTCTTCAACTCTCCGAATAGTGCTTAGAGTGACTTCTTCGATTACAGCTGATCTACCTGTTATCGGAGCTACGAGTCTACGACTCTAACTCTGCGGGTCTACGACCTTTGAGTCTCTCAGTTTAATATATTTGACTAGGTGGTCTGAAAAGCTTCGACTCTACGAGTCTTCAACTTTGATTTTCTTCCTTAGTCTTTCACAGAGGTTCATAAACTGAGTTCCTTTATAGCTACGACCCTTTAGCTCCAACTCTCCGCCCTCGATCTCTGAGTCTGGAAGTATGGCAATTTCTCTATAGTGACTGTGTCCCTTGAGTCTACGAGTCTACGACTCTTGAGTTACAGTTTCATTTGTTTGCCAGTCTTTACATCGTCGTTTCTTCGACCTTCAACCTACGAGTCTACGAGTCCAGTTTTCTTAACAGAGTTAGAAGGTTTCAACCCTACGACTCTACGAGTCTTTGAGTTAAGTGGCAATTGAAAGATCTGTTAGTTGAAGTGTTTGTGGGTACTCTACGAGTCTACGAGTCATTTAGTGTTGGTTACTGTTCTTAACACTACTTCGACTCTACGAGTCTCCAAACTTCGTTGACGCTTACAGTAACACTTTCTTTTCCGTTCTTTTCCGTATCATGACTCTACGACCTTTGACCCTGGATCTACGAGTCGCAATGTTCTGTCACTATTTCACCTTGAGTATCCAGACTCTACGAGTCTACGAGTCTCTTGCCAATGTGTCCTGTGTCAGTTTCACTTCTACGACCTTCGACTCTCCGACTCTACGACCGTCGGTTCTTCGAGTCTCCGGACTTAGACTATTTGCGGCAGCTTCATCAAATCCTATATTTCCAACAAATATATATGTCAAAATTTTCAGAACGAAGAGTAGACTGAGAATATGAGGTTCGTGACCTGATTCGGAGTGCCGTTTGGAAAGTCAATTACCATTTTGACCCCTGATGGTGGCCTAAGCTATGTTTTGATTATATCTTCTTCGTTTGACCTCGGAATCAAGCGTGGTGGAAGGCGTTGATCCTCGAATTTGATTTTCTATTGCCTAGGTCTGGCTTTTGGCATTTGGAGGCCTTTCTTGAAAAATGTCTTGAAATTGGGCATTTGCGGCTCAGCGGTCACGACTCCGTCGTTCTGCAAAATTTCAACAAACCGAAGCGGCATAGAAGGAAAATTGAATTTGATAAAATATGTCCTCCCGGACAAATTAGGATCCAACACACTTACTAAACAGAGTAACCTTAAGGCCAAGAACAGACTGCACACCTTTGAATTATGGTGTGGAAAGAAGTCAACATCCAAGTACTTCAGAATTTTTGGAAGCCCTTGCTTTGTGAAGATAAAGGAGCAAAGAAGAGGGAAGTTTCATGTCAGATCTGAGGAAGCAATGTTTGTTAGGTATTTTTATCAAACAAAAGGATATAGAGTATTTCTTCCAAGACTTGGAAAGGTTGTAAACTCAAGTGAAGTTAAAGTTGATGAGAACTGGAAGAAAGATGTGAAAGAATATGAAGACTCAGAATTTAAAATAGAGGAACCTCAAAAAGCTAATGAGTCTGAGCATGAAAATGATGAAAACAATGAGGACACAGACTCAGAGAAGTCTGATGTAGAAAATGAAGAAAAGTCTAACCCTAGAGGTGATTCAAACAAAAGAACCAGGAGGACATGGTCCAGTGCACATGATAAGAATCAAATCATTGGTAATCCAAAAGCAGGTGTTACCACTAGGAGAAAGTTTAGAAGAGATACTGCTTTGCTCTCTCAAATAGAACCGAAGACAGTAGGAGAAGCAGTAGAAGATAAAGCGTGGGTCACTACAATGAATGAAGAACTAGATCAAATTGAGAAAAATAAGACATGGGAGCTGGTTCCTAGACCAAAGAACAAAAATGTCATCGGAACTAAGTGGGTATCCAGAAATAAACTGAATGAAGATGGCAAGGTTGTTAGGAACAAGGCTAAACTGGTATGCAAATGGTACTCTCAGATTGAGGGTATTGATGTCGATGAAACATTTGCACCAGTGGCAAGGTTAGAAACAATCAGGATGTTTCTTGCATTAGTAGCACACAAGAAGTTCAAAGTCTATCAAATAGATATGAAGTATGCATTTCTAAATGGATTGCTAAAAGAAGAAGGGTATATTGACCAACCAGATGGAGTACAGATTGCTAATGATGAAATACATGTATATAAATTGAAGAAAGCCTTATATGACCTAAAGCAAGCTCCTAAAGCATGGTATAGCCGACTACATAGATATTTAAAGAAAATGAATTTCAGCAGAGGAACAGTGGATCATAACCTGTATATTCTGAATTCAGACAAAGGTCAACTGGCTACCATAGTCTATGTAGATGATATTATCTTCTGAGGAAATCACTCAGGATTATGCTATCACGCCCCGGATTTCCAACCCGAGGAGACCGGAACGTGACCCTCCCTTTACCCACGTTTGGATAAAGGGGTTAGGATAAAATATGCCCACACAGGACACAATATATTTCACAACAAATATTCAGAGAGACAATCATACATATATATATTAAGTTCAAACCATTATTAACGTGTCCAAACATGTTTGTATTACATTTAACTCCTCAATGCAATATCTCCCTACTGGGGTTACAAAGCTCTCACAGAAACAACAAAACACAAATAACAGTAAGCAAAGCCACAAGTAGGTCTTCCACCTTGGTGTTCCCACCTAACGCCTGTAGGTCCCTGTAAAGAAAACAACACGGTAGGAGGGGTGAGCAATTGCAGCTTAGTAGGGATCAAGTCTCCCCAACCCATCTCATGCTCCTAGTATCTACATGCTATGTGTACTAGTGAAGTGTTGTGATACAAATTATTTTAACAGATATAATAACAAACCACATAAGCAAATACAATCATTTCCATAGCCACACAGGTTAACAGGTCCACAGCCATACAGGCTAACACATGAACAGTCCCGGGCTTCCACAGTCGCTGGGTTCCAAGAGCAGTCCTGGGCTTCCACAGCCACCGGGTTCCACAAAACAGTCTCGGGCTTCCACAGCCACCGGGTTCCACAAAACAGTCCTGGGCTTCCACAGCCGCCGGGTTCCACAAAACACAGTACACATAGCCACTCAGGCATAACATCGAACACATAATAGGCACAATCACTCTGGCATAACAGCGAACACATAATGTGCATAATCACTCAAGCATAACGACAAACACATAATATGCATAGCCACTCAGACATAACAACAAACACATAGCATGCGTGGCCTCACAGGCATAATCTCAAACACTTGGCATGCATATATACATGTATCCAAACAGCATGCCATTGAAGGCCAACATTCATATAGGAGGTCACACGTATATAAATTTACATATAAATAATATAACAACAAGAACGATATCCAACAGTTCATTCACCACAGGGCCTAACCCTGGATTAGGTACAAGAAGACAGAACCCCTATCTTGCAAGTGTCCTTCTGCTCTTGCCTCCATGTTAGACACTGTCCACCCACGCGAACCACCACGGCAATGATCCGGAGGTTCCCTCTCTCTCTCTCTCTCTCTCTCTCTCTCTCTCTCTCTCTCTCTCTCTCTCTCTCTCTCTTTGCGGCGGCTGCGACGGCAAAAGAAACCAAAGAACCCTAAACCTAAGCCTGAACCCCTTTATATAGACACCACGACATCAAAACGACGTAGTTTTGATCACACAAGCTACCACCTTCCCGCATCCATACAGGAAAAAATACTCATAATTCCAACATGGCCCTTTGGGAAAAGATGATTAGAATAACAAAACCAAGGTGACGGTACAAAAATATGGCTGCACACCATAATGCACGTCATATGGGGTGTAGCTCCAAATGCTAAAAAATTCTACCCCAAGCTTCCTTGTATCATGTAGAAGGCAGGCATACGAAAAAAACCTTGCACGTCATAATGCCCCATATGACGTGCACTCTATTTCTGCCTCCCTAGGATGCCCTCTTTCGTCAAAAGTTCCCTATTTGGTAAATAAAATGATTTGGCTGAAGTCCATGAGTAGAAATTCCCCAAAAACTAGAAAAATTGCCGTTCAAAAGGCAAAACTGTGACTAACTCCACACATCTCAAAACACGGGTCATTACATATGCGAAGATTTTACCAAAAGAATGAGTGATGAATTTGAAATGTCTCTCATAGGAGAATTAACTTACTTCTTACGACTACAAATCAGGCAGGGCGGCATTTTTATATCCCAGCACAAGTATGACAAGGAATTGCTAAAGAAGTATGGTATGGAGGATAGCAAGCTTGTTGGAACCCCAATGGCTACATGCTGCATACTACACAAGGATCAAGAAGGCATTAGTGTCAATCAAAAAGAGTATTGAGGCATGATTGGAAGTCTCCTATACATTACAACCTCTAGACCTGATCTTATGCAAGCTGTGTGTCAGGCAAGTAGATATCAAGTAGACCCCAAGGTTTCTCACTTACTGGAAGTCAAACGAATCCTTAGATACCTACATGGTACACTAGAAATGGGGTTGTGGTATCCCTCTAAGGATTTCATTGAATTATAGGCATACACTGATGCAGACTAGGCTGGAAATATAAATGATAGACATTCTACCAGTGGCTGCAGTTTTTATCTAGGCTCTAAATGTGTTGCATGGTTTAGCCATAAGCAGAATAGTGTGGCCTACAGCACAATTGAAGATGAATATGTAGCTGCACATGCTACATGTACTCAGGTGGTATGGATGAACACTCAACTATCAAACTTGAGAATTAGTGTGGAGTTACTTGTCAATATATGGTGTGACAACCAGAGTGCTCTCAACATAAGCAGGAATCTAGTTCAACACTCGAAGACCAAGCATATTGACTATCGATACCACTATATAAAAGAACATGTGGAAGAGGAAAATGTGCAACTGGTGTATGTTCCAACTCAGGAACAAACTGCTAATATCCTAACCAAACCATTATCCATCGAGTTCTTTGATAGAAACTAATGTGGGTTGTCTGTACAGCTACATCCTCATGCCTAAGGCATTGGTAGGGTTTCCCCCCTCTTTCTTTGCAATTGGTTTACAAAGGGGGAGAAGAATACTGTGTCTAGGGGGAGTACAGTGGGAGGAGGTTCGAAGGGTCGAAGATCATTCCCATATGTTGCCAACAATTCCAAATGGGTTGATTGTTGTTCACACAGTCTTTTAGGTTGTCATTGTTGTCAACAGTATGCGCAAGAAGGTAGCCGCAAGGTCGAAGATTCGTACTGGGTTAGATAACTTTGTAGATTGATCTCTTAAAGTGAGCTCGTAGAGGGAGTCTAAACATGTACTACTTCAATTTGTTCAGGGTTGAAGATTCGAAGAGTCAAAGACCCACAAGGTCGAAGATCAGTTGACTCGAAGATTTGTAGAGTCAAAATGTTGGTCCCTTGGAGCCTAGAGGGGGGTGAATAGGCTCTTATCGAAGCTCTTTTTCTAACTCTTTGGCACAACACTTATCTGGTTAAGAGATAAAAACAATGCGGAAGATAACCATATAGTGGAAATATTTTGTTTTATTATCAGTATGATAAGTACACCAAAATGAAAGCAGTCTAAAGCTTGAAGGCTTTTAGATCTACTTAACATCTCTTAACATTATGTTTATAAGTACACACACACTAGCCTCTTAGATCTCTATGAGCTTTAGTACATGCACAAGTTCTTACACATGTTTTTACACAAAAAATCTCTTTTTTTAAATATACAAGTGTTGCTATTTATAGTGACATCCTCAAGAGACAACCTCGGAACTTGTTGTTCCGGATATTGTGCCTATTTACTGTCTCTCGGAAATCTCTCTGCATTAATTGTTGTGGATGTGGTCTTCAAGATCTTGGGTTTGCAATGCATGAGAGTCTTTGTAAGTTCCCAAGTTTAGTCAAAGTTGTGTCCACATATCCGTATGATCCATGTGTAAGATGCTTTAGGTTCTCAACAAGTTTGTCTTACATCGGAAAACAACGAGCCGATGACTTTGATCATGAAGAGAAAAGATGAAGTAGCATCTTCTTGAATCCGGTGTAAGGTTCCTTACTTCGTGCTTAAATTAAGCTCGGATCCTTACTCCGTAATACTGATTGCTTACTCCGTATCAATTTGGTGCTGGAATCCTTGTTCTGAGTAAGTGCTTCCTTACTCTGTATGAAAGAGAAGGTCGAAGTGTTTACTCCGCATCTGCGCTTCCTTACTCCGCATGAGTTAAAGGAACGGATGGCTTCCTCCGTATCAGCACATCCTTACTCCGCATGAGTGAGTGGTTCAGATTTCTTACTCCGCATCTAGCTTCCTTACTCCGCATCTAATTTCCTTACTCCGTATCTAATAAAGACTCAACTCCTTATTCCGTAGAAGTACTTCCTTACTCCGTATGTATGGAAGACTCAGATTCCTTTCTCCGTGTCTTCTATACTTTAGTCCAGTTCGGTGGAAGACTTATCTTTTTAACTCCGCATTGACTCTCTTATTCCGTGCGACTTTGTAGACCAAGATTTTTACTTCGCATCTTTTAGACTAAGTCTGTTTGAAGTATTAGGTGCGGATTTTCTTAGTCCGTAGCTTTTAGGTTCTTACTCCGCACGAATGATCCTTATTCCGTATGAGGTAAAGACTTGGTTATTTACCAAGTGTTTGTCGACACTCATTCTCACCCGGATCAGGATTAGATATCCCGTCCTTAGCTTTGCTCATATGAGTGTAGATCCGGATGAAAGTCATATCTTTTGCAATGATTTAAGATAAGGCAACAAAGGTCTCAAATCAAATTACATAGGGCTTTATCAGCATCATCCAAATTCTGGGCTTGATCCAACAATCTCCCCCAATTATGGATATGCCCAAACCCTTTGTAATCTGATCTGGTAAGCAATGCAAGAAGATAACATACAGAAAAGAAATCACTCCAATTTCATTAATCAGTACTCAGTACAATATAGCCTTTATATAAAATTTTCATTAAAGTACATAAGGCTTACTATACTTGAAGATCATCGTTGCAACCTTCTCTCTAAGCTCCATTGTCTGCTCCATTGTGTAGGCTTGAATGTGGTTCCAGTTTTTATCAACCTTGACAATGGATTTGATGAAGAAACAAACAAAGGCTCCATAGCTATCTCCATAAGGTTGTTGTGGCACTAACTTCTTGCCCCGGACCGTCGCCTTTAGCTTATCAGATGGACCCAACGGAGTCAGGCCTTTTTCTTTATAAAGTCCCGATCGCTTTACGGCTTCCGTCAAATGAACACACAGTGGCTCAAATTGATCCCTTCTAATGTTGTGCTCCACAACTTGATGGGAATCAATTAGGATAAGCTGCTTGGACGGAATCATAAAGACAACCAGCATGAAGTGCGGCGTCATGACCCGGTATGGAATGAGGACCGATTGAAGAGTCTTCCAGGGAGTGCTATCCTCAGCAGTTCCATTGATGTAGGTCTGAATAACTGCTAAGTCTGGAAGATACCCTTCATTCCAACATGGCAGGATGTCAAACATGTGTCTGTCCTTGTATAGGGACGAAAACAGCCTCATCTCCATCTTAATTGCATGAGAGAAGTTGTCTATGTCTTATGTGGTTAGCAGACCCGTCTCAGAGCAAATAGTGCTTATATCTTGGGGAGAGAAGGGGTACAACTCAGATAGACATCTTCTCTCCGCATTTGATGCGGCATACCTGGTCATAGCATTAAAAACACTTCCATCTTCATCAAGGGGATCAAGATCCGCGTACGATGGGAGGAAGGTGTCAGCCGCTACAGATGGAGTGGTCGAAGGAGGAGCTGCACTAGAGGAGCTGGGCTGAGAGAAGCGGCTGCGTTTGGGGATGGTAACTCCCGGAAGCAGTGAGGATGCAGGCCGCTTTTTGTCAACACGAAAGGAGGAAGGTGCAAGAGGATTAGATGACACTCTCTCCCCCGGTTGGGCAGATCGATGAGGGACAGGAGGAGGACGAGCCATCGTGTGAGCCAAGTCTGCAAAAGAGGTGGACAGGGAATGGACGGACGAGGCTACAAGGTCCATCTTTTGCTCGATGGAGGTGGAGGAGTCGGTTAAGGCGGAGAGGAGTTGGGCACCAAGAGCATCAACTTTAGCGGCGATGGCAGAAATTTGGGCGGTTTGAGCTTGGGCATGATGGTCCAGCTGAGCAGATAGCACAACATCGGAGTGAACCGTCCCAAAAGAGGCACGTCTAAGCGCCAACTCCGGAGCTTTGGAGGACTCTTCGGCAGGAACAGGTGCAGGGGTGCACTGGGCAGAGGAGTCCGTAGGAGTGGAGTGGTTGTCGTCAGTAGCAGCAGAGGGGGCATCTGGAGCATCAGAAGCGTCCGGAGTAGCAGAGCCACTATGACCAGACAGGTCAACAACTGGGATGGCATTTGCAGGAGAGGCGGACCGAGCCTTAGCAGGGGAGGAAACTCGTTCGTCATGGGCTGGTCCGGAGGAGACAGCGAAGGGAACCTCCGGAATGTGGGCAGGAGTAAGAAAGCCATGATCCAGATTCCAGACAATCATATCCTCCGGGGTGCGGGTGTGTTTGGCATAAAACACCTTGAGGTCATCATCGTGGATGGAGGCTGTGTAGGCGAGGCTAAAACGAAACCAGAGATCCGTTAGGGTGTCGGCGGAGAGATGGTCTAGGTAGTCTTGGGGTTGAGGTAGAGGAGGTAGGGAGCTTCTGGAAGAGAATCCGGGAAATCAGCAATGGCAGTGGCAACGGCAGTGTCAACTGCGGCAGCAACAGCGGAAGTGGAGGGAGTGGGGACATCTGCAGCAGATGGTGTGGGGGAAACAGCCTTAGGTAAACTGGGCTGAGATGGTCCCGCAACCTCAGAAGGGTCGGCACGGACGCTGTGCTGCGAGGCGATGGAAGGAGCAGCAACGGACCGAATCCGGGAGGACCGGTGAGCGGAGCTGACTTCGGGGGCACGGCTGTCGGAGGGGTCACCAATTGAGCTGCCTTGTTGTTCTGAGGCGGGAAGAAGGCGGAGAGCAGCCGAGGGACGGCGAGCTGTCATGTTCCCATCAGGCGTAAGGTAGCGAAGATAATAAGCCTGAGGGAAAGGAATGGCATCATAGCGGGCAAAATGGTTCGGATGGAGATGCTTGAAGACAGTGCTGAGTATCCGCCCAAAAGAGTGATTCTTTGGACCGTTCTTCAGCATCCGGAACAAGAAGGTCCCCCAGTCCATCGGGAGATGCTCAAGGACGCCGTACATAGCCAATAACAGGTCGTACAGGACGGAATCCAGGGCAGTAGTACGAGCCAGGAAGCATCGACTCAGGATGGTCGCCAGACAACGGTAGCGACCTTGGAAAGACTTCATCTTGTACTCCTTCCCTTTGTAGGAGCAACCCATGGAAGTAGCCATGGTCTCAGCATCCAGGCGCTGAGGATCACCGAGAGGTAGATTGAGGGCGGCACGGAGAACGTCAGGGGTGATCAAGATGGATTCATCGCGAACGTAGGAGATAATGGAGTCGGTAGTGCAGCGGATCCGTTGATAGAACTCAGGATGTCTTCAATGAGAAGGTCAACAAGATTGGACACTAGGTTGAGGATGTGAGAGGCTTCTAGAAGTGGGTGAAGTTCCAGAAACCAAGCTGGAGGATCGGAGATAGCACGCCAATCAACCAGATGGCCGGGGTTAACATCGGAAAGAGAAGTTTTGGGTGCCATTAAGGGAAAGATTGAGAGAAGGAGGTGAAGTCTTGGGAATTGAAGGAGCGACGAGGGGTTTAGGGATTTGGAAAATGTAAAACTCGCGCTGCGCAGAAATGTCCAGGATATATAGGGCCGAGTCCGGGATTGTCAGCGGGTCTAGGGATTAAGCAAGTGAAACAGTGACCCGCGTGACAGGCTGATGTCATTAGTCTTGGTAGCGGCGCGCCTCCGGATATAGAGATGACGTGGAGACGGCATGACCAGGGAGCGATAACAGCTGTTTGCCTTCTTTGGGAAGTTTGTGCATTTCGAGACATGCATTTAATGTACCATCATTATCTTTCCTCAAAAGCACGCGATATATAATAAGACATGATTTATCGCGATTTGAGAGGTCCAAGAGTCCGGAGGAATGAACCGACAATCATCTCAAATAAATAATGTCTGAGAGAAGATCATCCGGATGAAAAGTAGACCGTGTCCGGAGAAACAGAGTGCGGTAAAAGAGAGGTAGATTCCTTTGCTGTCTTGAAGTCAAAGAGAAGAGAAGTACCACAACACTTCAAATCCGAGACTATAGATGAGATGTATCGATAAAGGTGCAAAGAGAATCTGGACCTGTAGCTTCACGAAAATAAGCTAAAAGAACACAAGCTTAACAGGTAGGAATCAGTACGGATATGAGAATATAATCAGATGTGCGCATCTAAATCCGAACTAATGAGTAACAGAACTTAATGCATTGAAAGGGAATGTAAAAGTCACATACAAACAGGAGAATGATCATTGTTACTGAATCAAGACATATGCCAGATAATAAACACACAAGTTCATATTGGTCAACATAGCGAAACCGTCTTGCTGAGCAACGTAGCGAAGATTGCATGTCCAGGTAGATCCGGAAGTGATAGTTTAGAGGAAGGAGCATCCGAGACATATTAGGGGATTATTACAAAGGTTGCTCCCCCTTTGATCATGCGATCCTCTCAGTGATAGACTCCCCCTCAGATAAACAGCCAGGAAAGGGATCATGAGACATATACGGGGGGGTATTACTTGGATAATGAATAAAGCATTTTCTCCCCCGTAGATCATGCGATCCTCTCAATGACATTACCTATTTAAAAATTGAGATCTTGAAATATTACTGTCTATCCATTAGGAAACTACACTTCAGAAGTTAATCAGACTGCGATTGTGAGTACCATCACCAAGTATTCCGAGCTAACCCATTTCATTTCTTCAACCATACAAGTTAATAAAGCAATCAATATGAAACAGCAATCGTCATGTGGTGATGAGTGGAGATTAGAATCATGAAGTCCTAACGAAGTTATTCATATCCGTTTTAATTATGTTAGCTTAAACGACTTCAGTCGGGAAACGCAATCATCCTCCCATTATGACATTAGATAATTATATCTGAGCATAGGCACGTGAGGTAGTAAGCATGATTAACATTAAGTTCAGTATGTGTTCTCTACTTTCAATAGAATCACAATGCATTTTCTGAAAGAAAATATACTGGTGAGAGATTAAATGTGAAGCTATGCAGAGAAGTCTATCATACCTAATCGGAAGAGTAGTTCAGAGAATCTTGCATCAGGCAGAGGCTTTGTAAGTACGTCTACCAGTTGATCTTCAGTAGCAACATGTTCCAATGATATGTGCTTTTTGAGAACATGGTCGCGAATGAAGTGATAGCTTACCTCAATGTGCTTGGTCTTTGGGTGCATAACAGGATTGTTGCTTATAGCAATTGCACTGGTGTTATCGTAGTAGAGTGGAATAGATGTCATGTGAAAACCGTAATCAGTAAGCTGACTTTGCATCCAAAGTAGCTGTGCGCAGCAACTTCCAGCAGCTATATATTCTGCCTCAGCAGTAGAGGTTGATACGGAATTTTGCTTCTTACTAAACGATGAAATTAATCTATTTCCAAGAAACTGACACGTACCACTTGTGCTTTTCCTGTCAATGTGACATCCAGCAAAATCAGCATCAGAATATTCGGATAAGGTGAAGTTGGACGCCTTTGGGTACCAGAGTCCCAAATTCATTGTTCCTTTGAGATACCTTAATATCCGTTTAACATGAAGCATATGTGACTCCTTGGGATTCGCCTGATATCGTGCATAGATGCAAGTTGCAAACATAATGTCCGAGCGACTTGCTGTAAGATACAGCAAGGATCCTATCATCCCTCGGTATTTAGTCACATTTACTGAGTTGTCGTCCACATCGGGATCTAACTTGGCACTGACTGGCATTGGAGTCTTGACGGGAGATGAACCTACCATACCAAACTTCTTAATAAGATCACGTGTATACTTAGCTTGGTTAATGAAGATCCCTTCCTTCAATTGTTTAACTTCTATTCCAAGGAAGTAGGATAGTTCTCCCATCATGCTCATCTCAAACTTGCCAGTCATCAACTTTGCAAACTCTTCACAAAGCTTCGGATTTGATGATCCAAAAATGATATCATCCACGTATGTCTGTACGATCAGAGTATGTCCTTTCTCTTTTCGTAGAAATAAAGTGGTGTCTATCTTCCCCTTTTGAAAGTTGTGAGCAAGTAGGAGTTCTGATAGTGTGTCGTACCAGGCTCTTAGAGCTTGCTTCAATCCATACAAGGCTTTCAGTAGCTTGTAGACTAGATGTCCAGTCTTGGGTTCTATGAAATCGAGAGGTTGTTCAACGTATACCTCGTTTTGAAGATCTCCATTCAGAAATGCGCTTTTGACTTCCATTTGATAAACTACGAAGTTTTCATAAGAAGCGTATGCCAAAAACATTCTGATTGCCTCAAGTCTTGCTACCGAAGCAAAGGTCTCGTCATAGTCTATTCCTTATTCTTGACGATATCCTTTGGCTACCAGTCTGGCTTTGTTCCAGATTACTATTCCATCAGTATCAAGTTTGTTTCGGAACACCCATTTAACACCAATGACTTGTTGAGACTTAGGCCTTGGTACTAATGTCCACACATCATTTCTCTTAAATTGATTCAGTTCTTCTTGCATGGCTTCTATCCAGTTCGAATCTTAAAGAGTGTCATCTACCACCTTTGGTTCTATTTGGGATAAAAAACATGAGTAAAGACAGATGTTGGAGGTAGTAGCTCTTGTTCTTACACCAGCAGTAGGATCACCAATCACTTGTTCTGAGGGGTGGTTTCGAGTCCACTTGTAATTTTGTGCATGTGATGGTTGATCTTATATAATTTGAAGCTTTGCCAGATTAGGTGGTTCAGGTATATCTGCTGGTTGAGCTTCTTCCGGGACAGATGTTTCCGTATTAGCAGGTACGAAAGAACTAAGTGGTTCTTCACCACTGTTGCTTTCAGTGTTAACTGGTCCGGACGGACTTGAAGGTACTTCGGAATTTTCGATATCCGTAGGAGTATGTCCAGAGTTCAATGGTAGTCCTGAGTCCGATTCATCCGTTGCATCATCCATATCATTTCTTTGTGCTTCGCTGGTGCCACGTGGTTGGTCAGTATGTGTAACAGGAACATTCATAAACTTTGAATAGTCGATGTTATTGTCCTGAACCTGTACATTAGAACTTGAACAAGCAACTTTTGACCAATCAAGATTAGTTTCATCAAAGGTCACATGGATAGATTCTTCAACTTTAAAAAGTTTTCTATTGATGACCCGATAAGCCTTGCTATGTAATGAGTACCCGACAAAAATCCCATCATCAGATTTTGGTTCAAATTTATTCCGGGGTTCTTTGCCATTGTTCAATATATAACAAGTATACCCAAAAGCTCTGAAATGTGAAATTGAAGGCTTTCGTCCTCTCCACATCTCATAGAGGTTTTCATGGTAGATTTATTTATTAGAGTTTTGTTCTGAACATAGCAGGCAGTGGACACAGCTTCAGCCCATAGACTGAGAGGAAGCTTTGCCCCTGCTAACATAGATCTGCCGGCCTCGACTAAAGTGCGATTCTTGCGCTCAGCTACCCCATTTTGTTGTGGAGTTCTGGGCGCAGAGAAGTCATGCTGAATGCCCTGTTCAGAACAATATGATCTCATATCTGTAAAATCAAATTTTATACCATGATCACTCCTGATGCACTTTATGCTCAGTCCTTATGAGTTGCTTATCCAGTTGAAAAGATCTACAAGATGTTCAAAGGTTTGATCCTTAGATTTCAGGAACATCACCCATGTGTACCTGGTGAAATCATCGATAACCACAAGGGTATATCTCGCACCAGCTAGTGAAGGAACAGAAATGGGACCACAGATGTCCATATGAAGAAGTTGTAGAGGAGCAGTTATTGAATTAACTGATTTACTCTTAAAGTTATGTTTGGTCTGTTTGCCAAGTTGGCATTCTCAATAGAGAGTGTCTCTGGAGTATTTGTGTTTAGGTAAACCAGTGACAAGATCAAGTGTTGCTAACTTAGACAAGGTCTTAAAGTTTAAATGTGCGCATCGCTTGTGCCATAGCCAACTATCTTTATCTGATGCTGTAGTGAGGAAGCATACAGGGTCAGAAGAATTATTTCTTAAGACCACTGAGTATATGTCCCCATCTCTTGATCCGGATAACTTAACATCTCCGGATAAGTTTTCCCTTACTGTACAGGTGTTGGACATGAAGGAAACAGTAAATCCTTTGTCACATAAATTACTGACACTTAGCAAATTATGCTTCAAACCTTCGACTAGTGCAACTCTTGTGATTGATACACAGCCGTTGGTTAAAGTGTCATACCCGACAGTCTTACCTTTGCTATTGTCACCATATGAAATGGATCGACCTCGTTTGTCATTAACTTCAACAAGCAGAGTCTGATCACCCGTCATATGTCCAGAGCGTCCACTATCGAGGATCCACTTGCTTTGATTGATCTTTAACTTCAAGTGATCCGGCAATGCATTCCAGAGATGCTCCTGAAAGACAACAGTTTACACTTTTGGTGCCCAAACTTGTTTCGGGCGGTTACAAAGAACAACAGTAGTGTCAACAGTTCCAGATTTAACTTTGCTAGGACTTTTAGCTTTCCAGGTTGACTTTAATTTGTTAGTTTCAGCTGCTTCTTTTACTTGGGTTCTCTTGGGAGAGACACTCCTTTGAGATTTAGATTTTGTTTTGCTCGAAGAACCCTTTTTGTTGAACTGATCTTTATTGATATGAACTTGATTACAAAGCCAGTTATCGGATAAACTCCAACATTCATAGTGATAATGACCTATTTCCCTACAGATAGAACAGACACTATAATGCGGAGTACAAACAGGGGATACAGGTCTCTTAGATTTTATAGACTTTCTACTCTGTTCCCTATGGCCTAGTCCATTGCATTTGGGTGACGCGCTCTTGGCCCTAGATGCGTCAGCCTTAGCCTTTCCTTTCTTTTTGGGTGCTACAGTTTTGGCTTGAACTGCAGCAACCTTCCCTTCATCATTAGTTACGGGTGCTTCTTGCTCCGGGAAGTGCGAATGTGACCTCGGTTCCACAATCATAGACTATGGTGCCACCTGAAATGAAACCATCCAATGATTTAGATGTACTAACAGGATAAAGGTTGGTAAGTTTCGGAATGAAATCCGGAGGACACTCAGTAGTCTGTGTGGAGGTTGATTGTTCGGAACCTAGGCCAGGTTTGACTCGGATGTTGTCAGGGTCAGTCCTAAAGGTAGAGGCTATTTCTCCGGATTTTAGCCACTTACGATTTATTTCCTTTTCCTATTCCAGTTCATTTTCGAGTCATTTCACAATAACTTTTAGGCCCGTTAGGTTGGTATTTAACAGGTGATTTTCAGCTCTTAGATCATGATACCAAGCCTCTTTACTCCTGAAGTCAGTTATGTCCTTTTCTAATCTAGCAACGGTAATCTCAAGACGTTTGTTCTGACTTTCCATATCTTTGTACATTTGTGTAATTATTAGTCTCTCATTCTTTTCATGATCACGTTCAGTAATAAGAGATTCTAATTTACTCATGAGCTCAGAGATCGAAGGTACCTCAGAATTTGCCATGAGGAAGACTTTTGGCTTGGGAGTTGGCTCATCATCCGAGGATTCCTCCTCTTCTTCCAAGCCACTGACGTATTTTGTGACGTACGCCTTCCTCTTGTTCTTGCTGTTGTCTGAGGTGGAGTGGCGAGGAGTTACCTTGTCACTTTTCTCGGCCACTTTAGATTTGGATTTGCAGTCCTTGGTCCAGTGACCGGTTTTCCCACAGTCGTAGCATTCCTGGGAACTAGACACCGGTTGCTCCTTCCTTCGGAAAGATGATGAGGACCATCTCCTGAATCCTTTTCTGCTTTTCCGTAGGAATCGCTCAAACGATTTGACAAGGAGGGATATTTCCTCCTCCTCGTTAGAGTCAGAATTCTCGGACTCGTCCGTATCATCATTCCTCAGTATGCTTGAGACATTTCGTAGCTTTGAGAGCTACCTCCTTTTCTTTCCAAGCTATTTTCTAGTCCCGGTCAGAGTATTTAAATCTGACCTCATGAGTCCGTATCTCTCCATATAGTTCTTCAAGGGGAACATACTACCAGTTTTTGTCGGATTGCATCTAGAGTTGTTTGAAGTAGTAGCGATGCGGCAGGGAACGAAAGAACTTGTCATTGATTTGACATTGAGAATAATGCTCATTGAGAATCCTAAAGGTTTTGGATTTTTGAAGTGGATAATGAGATCCTAGGGATTGGTTTGTTTTTTGGTTTTGCTCTTGAAAATTGAAATCCTAAAAAATATTTGTTTATTTTTCCCCCTTTTTTGGTTTGGGTTAGAACATGCATTTTGTGTTTGTTTTTCTATATTTTTTTGTTGTTTTTTTTGTTTTTTTGTTTTTTGTTTTTTTTGTTTTTGTTGGAAGACATTTGGAAAACATTTTATGAAAACATTTTCAAAACATGTTGTTGAAGAGATTTAAAAAAAAACATTTTATTAAAAAACGTTTTGTTTTTTTGTTTTTTTTGTTTGTTTTTCTGTTTTGTTTTGTTTTGTTTTGTTTGTTTGTTTGTTTGTTTTGTTTTGTTTTTTTTTGGGTTACAAAACATACATTTTTTTGTTTTCTATATTTTGTAAGAAAAACATTTTGACCCTTTTTTTTTGCTTTTGTTTTTTTTTTTTTTTTTTTTGGGAAACCTTTCTTTCTTTCCCCTTTTTTTTTTGTTTTGTGAACCCAAAATCTTAAAGCCAATTTAGGAACATATGCATGAAAATAAAAACGTGGAGTGTGTGATTATGGCATCCACAAAAGAAAAAGAAAATCACTCTTTTTTTTCTCTTTTTTTTTCATGTTCTCCCTCTGCTCTCTCCTTTTTCTTTTTTGTTTTCCCTTTCTTTTTACTATACTTTACATATTACAACATACACATAGGAAGAAATACAGGAAAACACAATGAAAACGGCTGAAAAGGGATTACACCAAATATAGATAAGCTCAAAAACGAAAATTAGAAAAATGCTAAAAAACAATTACACCAAATATAGATACAAATAAACTGAAAAAGTAGTGAAAAGATAAGGGCTGAACCGACTTTGAAGCTTTGCAACGCCAATCTTCTGCTTGAGCTCCCGCCGGCGTTGATAGTCACTTGCTCGACTCGGAATCGACAGATCTGACAGTGGGACTTATGAAGAGACTTCCCTGGCACATCAGCAGTGCTTCCCGGTGAGGTTGGGAATCCATCATTAATGAGAGCAAGGAGATGCGGGCCGGTTGTCGGCTTAGCTGATCCACAATATTATACTCGCTCTGTTTCATGAATTTCAGAAATTCTGTGGTCTCTTCTTCAGTGATTGGTGTTCCTCTCTTTGTTGCCTCCGGTGTTAACTCAGTGTCTTGTTCTACAGCTTTTTCCTTTCTTGCTTTGTCAGCCATATCTGGGGCATATGCCCGACCGCTCCTGGTTTTCTTTTCGGCTGCGATGGCTCCCTGTACTACTTCACAACTGTAGTTCCATGGGACTGCCTTATTAGTCTTATAAGGGAAAGGAGCAGGAATACCTATGGTGAGAGGTGCAATTCCCTGCGGTAGTTGTGGGCTTTCGGTTCTCCCCCTCTTGTCTGGCACGAGACTTGAGGCATGGATAGTGAGAGGCTTGATTCCATGTGGCAGTAACGGGATCTCTGCAGCCTTAACGTTTAAGACAAGGGGTGTAGGCACCCATGGCGATTTGAGGGAATCATCTCCTTGGATCATGTGGCTTTGGTTGTCCATTCCCCCTCTAGAGAATTCAATCATCCTTTGGTCCATGAGCTTTTGCACCACCTTGGAAAACTCAGTACATTCTGCGATGTCATGTCCCCGTGACATGTTGTGATAAAGGCATTTTTTCTCCAACTTTGTCCCCTTTTCTGTCTTTAATGTGTCGGGAGCAAGTATATATCCATATTCCTGCAGCAGGGTAAACAAATAGCTTTTCTCCATTTGTATTTGTGAAACTTTCTCTAGCCGTCCTTCTGTTGTGATACTGGCCACGACGTGGGAATGTTCTGGAAGCGGATTACTGTTCACATTTGGTGTCCCCGCCAGTGTGGAAAAATCCAGCCACTTTGCATCCTTTAATGCCTGAACCTTCCTTTTGAAGGTGATATAGTTTTCGATATCATGTCCAGCTCCACCTGCATGATATTCACACCTGGCATCTGGCTTATACCAAGCCGGGGGAGGAGTCTTTATTTCTCCCAAGGGTATAGGGGTTACCAACCTTGCCTCTAAAAGCTTGGGGTATAATTCTGCATAAGTCATTGGAATTGGATCAAACTCTTGTCGTGGTCGACGAGAAGCCTGATTTGCTCCTGCTTGCTGGGTCGGGGCCCTCGGTTGCCCCTGTCCTTGGAATGAGGGTCCTAGTCCTTCCTGACTTGCTGGCCTTGGTTGCTCTACGTAAGGTGCTCTTGGTTGAAATGGATTAGGTGTCATGGGATATGGAAATGGGACCCCTCCCTGTGGCAAGTATGGCATGAATGGGGGAGGTGGTGCAAGTGTAGCGTAGGCGGCCACAGGTGACCCTCTATAGCACCCTGGTGCTTGGTAGAATGTTGGTTGTATCGGCGGGTGCGATGGGTATACCAGGTTGGTTTCATTTTCTTTCCTTTTTGCTGGTGGTTGAAACCGTTTTGATGCCTCAGCGGCATCTCCCTTCAGCTTTCCTCCTTTAATTCCACTTTCTACACGTTCACCGGATGCGACCAAGTCTGCAAAGCTGTTGGAGACGTTACCGATCAACTTCTCATAGTATACACCTTTTAGTGTGTTGATAAAAAGAGTAGTGAGTTCTCTTTCGGTAAGGGGAGGTTGGACCTCCACGTGCCTCTCTCCATCTTCGTGCATAATCTTTGAAATTCTCTTCGGATCCCTTCTCCATAGACTGCAGGGTTAGTCGATCCAGTGCCAGCTCGGTGACATGTTTGTACTGTGCCAAGAAGGAAGTAGCTAATTCCTTCCATGTCTTAATGCGGTTTCCATTCAGTTGAAAATACCAGCGAAGGGATGCCCTAGTTAGGCTTTCCTGGAAACAATGCATGAGGAGCTTGTCTTCACCAGCATAAGCGGCCATCTTTTGACAATACATGGCCAGATGTGTCTTCGAACATCGTGTCCCGTTGAATTTTTCAAAATCTGGCATTTTGAATTTTGGCGGTAGCACCACTCCAGGGACTAAGCATAAGTCTTGTGGGCTGGTCATACCATAGCTGTCAATGCCTTCTACGGCCTTCAATCTTTCCTCGAGTTGGCGAAGAGCGAGCGACTCAATATTTTCCTGAGGAGCTGGGGAACCCAGTGCTTCCATTACATTTCCTGGTGCGGGCATAGTGAAATGAGTTTGATTTGGGGTAGGAGGTTGTGCTATAGCAGGATGGTATGTGGGTGCTTGGCTTGGAGCCAGGTTGGGTGACTGAACAGCCTCCTGTCCCTGCTCTTGATGGTGATTGGTAGTTCCCCCGGTCGGAATTCTTCCTCTTTCTTCAGTCAATTTTGTGAGCATTTCCATTATTGCAGACATTTGCCCCTGTAGGGTTTGTTGTGACTATTCCAACCCCATGAGTCTGTTCTCTGTTTCTTCTGCCATTGGCTGCGGTTGAGGTATTTGATTGCGCCAGGATCTGAGATTGTAAGAGTGCGCAATCCTGGAGGGAGGCTGCTACCCACCTGGGTACAAGGGAACTTTTATTTGATTTTTCATTTGATATGCATGTATGCATGAATGTCTATGCAGGGGGTTAAAGAAACAAACAACTTTATTACAAACAAAACACACAATATAAACACTCAATGCAAACGTACAATGCTGAAATGCCATGTAAAATGGAAGCTATCACTACGTGATCTTAAGGCATTCTTCCAGTCATCTCCTAAGGAGCACAACGCCTCTTTCTCTGGGGTGGTCATTTACCTGCTTCCTCCCTCTGCTTCATTATCGTCTCGATCTGTTTTTCCCTCAGCTGCAGCCTTTGAAGAGCTCCTTCTAGAGATGCTTCTAGCCTCTGGACCTGCTGCCTTAAAGTTTGATTCTCTTGGAGGATAGCCTTCATGTCTGAAGTTAGTCGTGGCTTGTGTTGTGCCCTCCAAGATATGTATGCTTGGGAAAACACCAGGTTTTGAACTGTTGGGTTGAATCTTGTGTGGTGTGGACCATGCTTGATACATCTTCTTGCTTTCTTCGTGAGCATGGTTCTCCTGTAGCGAAGTCACACTCTTCCATGCCAAAGAGCACGGGAATAATCTGATGACGCCCCACTTGTCTTCCCACCTGCAGTGGTGCATATGCAGTTCCTCCCCAGGGACCTAAAAGTGGAACCCAATTGTAGTCCCCGCAGCTATATGTCATGGAGACCACTGGCATCCAAGGAGCAGTCCAGGTAATGTCAGCTTCTGTGAGGTTCGCCAACTTCTTTTTCCAGCTTTCAAAGTCTTTTGGTAGGCTCCACTTGCTGAGTAGAATATCTAGTAGTGTTGTGGCTGGTACTTGATAAACAACAGGGAAACGATGAACACTACAGGGGAAATGACCTTGCAACCAAGTACATAGGAGAGGTAAGCACCCCATGAACTGTCCCGAGCCTTTACTCCTTAGGTAAGTAAGAGATCGGATGGTTTCAGCCAAGATAGCAGGAGTAGGGTCACATCCTTTGAGCACCTTCTGGACCAAATCTACAATTGCCCCATCAATGTGGGCCGGTATCCTCGGGAAAATGACTAGCCCATATATAGCTAGTGTAAGCAATTTGTGTGCCTCCGCTTCCATTGCAGTTTGTATTATTTCTTTGATTGTTGCCCATGGAAAATATTCGCGCCCACCGTAAGTTGTGACCGCCGGTGAGTCCCATATTGGCTTTCCCACAATCTCAGCAAAGGCCCTTCGGCATGACCTTCTGGGCTCTGGCAGATAGATTTTCATTTTGTTTTCCACGGGGATATCCAGTAATCTTTTGTATTCTTCTACGTGGGAACAAGATCTAGGCCGTTGAAGTTGAAGCACCGCCGTCGAGGTTCCCAAAATAAATGGCTGCCCCCAAAGATATCCGTATTGGCCGAGGCTCGGTTACATGGAGCAAATCCCCAAACCGTTGTATGTATATGCTTTTCCTTTCGTCCGACCACTTGCTTCCATATTGTCTGTACCTCCTTAGTGTAGTCCAGCTGATCTTCTATGACAACATGTTCTCGCCTTGTAGGCCTCTCCTGGCGGGAAATCTCCAAGGCGAAGTTGAATGTCTCCCGATGCTTGGGCCACCACCGTGACGCCTCCTTGTCCTGAAGGCCTTTTAGGAGATGACTGAAAGTTGCCATGCCTATATGAATGATGAATGTCATGTTATGCATGATGACAGGTTAGGATGACAAGTTAATATATATCAAGGTAGGTAGACAGGATAAAGAATAAACCAATTATAAAAAAAAAAGTTAAATGTGCAGGGGATGACTTAAGGACTACCCTACAATACAAAGGTTAGCATGGCATGGAATGAGCAAACAAAATGTGGGCCAATACCCCTGATGGGCTTTTATTGCTACCCTATCTTATTCGTTGGTTCCCAAACTTCCTCAATAGAGGGCTCCGTACACCATGGGATTTATCGGAGGGGGATCTTAAAAGGACGTGCCTTAAAAGAACCTCAAGCTTGAGTGAGGAGTCCGAGGCCCTATTGCGGATAATGATCAACACGTTGGGGACCGTACTGAACCTCGCTAACCTAAATTGTGCTAAACCCGGGTATAGGGTTATGCATGTATGCAACAAGCATGGAAAGCAGTAAATCACCACTATCATGGTAGTTAAAGCGTATAAATAAATTACAGTAAATATGAGCAACAATCAAACAATTTAGCACAACAGTTAAATATATACAACAGTATAATTAAAATAACCTCCTAATCCTTAGTTCTAGACCTAACTCTCTAAAGTGTTCATTTTCCCCAGCAGAGTCGCCAGCTGTCATCACTGGTTTTCGTCCGGGCCCTTTTGGGGTGAGCTCAAACTAGACCAATGGTGAGAAATTTTAGAGTCGCCACCAACTGTTTTTGGGGTACAGTTAGATACCCTCTACTTTAAGTAGTTTTAAGTGTATGGTCTGCGTTATCAGAGATGGGTTCGGGAGTTAGTTACGTGTAGGGAAGGATTAGCACCCCTACAGCGCCCTTTCGGTATCTAATTTAGGAGGAGGTTTTATTTTATTCATACTGCCATGACTGGGCTAAGTTAAAAAGTTTATGATTTTTATTTGGCTAAGTTATTTATTAAAGTCATGGTTAAAATAGATTTATCCTAAATTTCTAAAGGGAATCCTAAAGGTTTTGGATTTTTGAAGTGGATAATGAGATCCTAGGGATTGGTTTGTTTTTTGGTTTTGCTCTTGAAAATTGAAATCTTAAAAAATATTTGTTTATTTTTCCCCCTTTTTTGGTTTGGGTTAGAACATGCATTTTGTGTTTGTTTTTCTATATTTTTTTGTTGGTTTTTTTTGTTTTTTTTTGTTTTTGTTGGAAGACATTTGGAAAACATTTTATGAAAACATTTTCAAAACATGTTGTTGAAGAGATTTAAAAAAAAAACATTTTATTAAAAACGTTTTGTTTTTTTGTTTTTTTGTTTGTTTTTTTGTTTTGTTTTGTTTTTTTGTTTGTTTGTTTGTTTGTTTGTTTTTTTTTTTTTTTGGGTTACAAAACATACATTTTTTTGTTTTCTATATTTTGTAAAAAAAACATTTTGACCCTTTTTTTTTTTGTTTTTTTTTTTTTCTTTTTTGGAAACCTTTCTTTCTTTCCCTTTTTTTTTTTTGTTTTGTGAACCCAAAATCTTAAAGCCAATTTAGGAACATATGCATGAAAATAAAAACGTGGAGTGTGTGATTATGGCATCCACAAAAGAAAAAGAAAATCACTCTTTTTTTTTTTTTTTCTTTTTTTCATGTTCTCCCTCTGCTCTCTCCTTTTTCTTTTTTGTTTTCCCTTTCTTTTTACTATACCTTACATATTACAACATACACATAGGAAGAAATACAGGAAAACACAATGAAAACGGCTGAAAAGGGATTACACCAAATATAGATAAGCTCAAAAAAAAATTAGAAAAATGCTAAAAAACAATTACACCAAATATAGATACAAATAAACTGAAAAAGTAGTGAAAAGATAAGGGCTGAACCGACTTTGAAGCTTTGCAACGCCAATCTTCTGCTTGAGCTCCCGCCGGCACTGATAGTCACTTGCTCGACTCGGAATCGACAGATCTGACAGTGGGACTTATGAAGAGACTTCCCTGGTGTTTGGAGCTAGGAGGGCTGAAGTTGGAGTTTGCAAGGAGTGGATGAGTGATCTCTTATGATGATGATTCTGGGATTCTGTGTTTTTTTGGGTTTGCCAGGAGGAAGCGGGGCGTTTTTTTTGGATGAGGCTGGGGCGTTTTCTGATGATGATGAGGCTGGTTTTGATGATGACACTGGTTTTTCCCTTTTTTTTGAATTTCTCTCCTTTCTTTCTTTTCCTTTCTCTCTCTGTGTTTTTTTTGTTTTTTTTGCTTCGTCTGCACTGGGATGAGGAAGGGATGAAAAAGGGTACAGGTTTTTTTTTCCTTTTTCGCAACGAATTCCTTTTTTTTTTCCCTTTTTTCTTCGATGGAACTGCAGACTGCATCTTAAAGGGCTGCCGAAAGTTTTTGGCTGGATTGTCATTAATTGTAGCATTTAATGCTGCATTATTGATTTCTTCATTTTCATCCAGGTCTTGTGCAATTTGTCGGGTGCATTATTATTTCCAGCTCCATTAATTTGCAGATCAGTGTCTGGTCGGGTGGTCAGTGTGTGCGGGAAAAGGGGAACTCGTGATTTGCCTTTTTGAATTTGTAGTTTAGCAGCACATGTGACCGACAGGTATTCAAAATAATGTTTTGTCAGATGGCCAGTGCATAAAACAAGCCCCGTGAACGACCAGCGAGAGAACAAAAGGAAACCCGTGAGAAAAAGCCGGCGCGAAAAGCCAGCGAGAAAAAATCAGCGAAGGCAAAAAAAGGGTCGGAGGTTCGAAGTGTCGGCAGGTCGAAGCGTCGGCAGCGAGGCTTTGAGGGTCGAAGGGTCGGAGGTGGAAGGCGTACGGGTGCCGCAGGTCGAAGGCGTCCTAGCGAGGCTTCGAGGGTCGCGGGCGTCGAAGTGTCGGCAGCGAGGCTTCGAGGGTCGAAGGTCAGAAATCAGCAGGTCAACGGGGCTTCGAGGCTTCGGGGCTTCGAGCTTCAGGACTTCGGGGCTTTGAGCTTCGGGGCTTCGAGGCTTCGAGGCTTCGATCTTCGGGACTTCGGGGCTTCGAGCTTCGGGCTTCGAGGCTTCGAGGTTCGGGACTTCGGGGCTTCGAGCTTCGGGCTTCGAGGCTTCGGGGCTTCGAGGCTTCGAGCTTCGGGACTTCGGGGCTTCGAGGCTTCGAGCTTCGGGGTCAATGGGTCGAAGTGTCGGCAGGTCAACAGTCAACGGTCAACCTTTTTTTTTAACTTTTAATTACCTTTTTACCCCCACCAAAAATGCAAAAATGGATAACCTTCCAGGAATTGTTTGGGGAGATCTGTATTCGCCTACATAGGCATTTTGAAGAGTTTTGCATGATCACTTTTGCGGGCAGTTTGACCAGGGGCATTGACTGTCTTTTGGCAAGTTTGACTTTTTCCAACGAAAGTTGTTTTGGCCATAACTTCTTCATTTTAAGTCCGATTTGAGCTCGGTCAAGTGCGTTGGTCTCGAATTTTCATCCTCCATCACCTGGTGTTGGTCTTGGGGCGCTTCAAGGACTTGTAGCAAAAGTCATTAATTTTGAACTCCCCCATCCGTGTCAATTGTATCCATCTCGTGCCGATTGGGGTAGACCATTCCTTGGAAGTATGGGATCATTGTGGACCTGTTCAATAAGGTATATGGCATGGGCAGAAAGGTATATCAAATGGGGTTAGTATGTCCAACCCGGACAAAATAGGGTCCTACACCTGCTATTTACTTGATCGTGCACGAGACACTAATACAACACCCAAACGATAACTTCATCTACAAGAATATCTCTGTTAAGTAAACTTCTTCCTAAAAACTAAAGGAAATAGTTTTATGCATACAGATTCACCCCTTCTCTTTATATTGTGAGATACCTGTCAATATCTTGCTTGGATGTTGGGAATATCAAAAATGGGTATCTGGTTATCTTTACACATCATTTGTATACAAACAATGCACAAAGAGGGTAGCTGTTGAACCCTATTTTGACCAAGTTAGATCGCAACCGTACTCAGTGAAAAGACCACAAGACTAAGGATCACTTTGGGAGACCTCAAAATGCCCCAAGGTTAGTACTAAATGATAGAGTTTGAAATTTGTAGAACGCATTTGACCGTACTCAATTCTCAAAAGAAATGAAGAGGTTATGGCCATTTGAAGTTGGTTGTGTATGAATTTGATTGGATAGCCGATGCGTAGTGCATTGTTTTGCCAATAACTTGCTCAATACTGGTCGGAATCGAACAAAGTCAATTGATTTGGTTAGATAACATCTGTATCTATCATCTCTAATTGATTTTAGGATATGCCAAGCTATGTGCAATTAATTATGAATTTTTGAAATTGACGGCAAGAATGCTCACTTTGTCATGTACCTCAGTGTAGTGTTTCCTACTTTTCTCCTAAATGGTTTATCCATTTTGAGTAATGCCAATTTCAAAAGAAAGATAACAAAATTGCAAGCAAAACAAGACCAATTTGACCTAATCCGAGCTTTGTAGAGAAAGTTATGAATTTTTGAATTTGCTTTAGAAATCTGCCTCATTTCCAATGATTTTGCTTCTTCACATATGTGCTTGTCCTACATTGGCAATTTTGCTTCTCCTTGGTCCAAGATATATAGAAAGACACTTTACTTACACAGAAAATAAGCTGAAAAATATGGGAGCCCAACGAAGCCCAAGTGGAGTTGCCTACTCACGATCGAGCCTAATGTTATAATTGACGCGAAAGCTGAAAAATCCAAAACTTTGAAACCCACACCACCGTGGAGTATATCGATCGAACCACATAAATCATGTGTCTTTGTCTTTTATCTCCTATGCACACTTGCTGTTCACTTGATTGTGCACAAGAGACTAAAATACCACACAAATAATAACCACATCTGCAAGAATATCTCTAATAAGTAAACTACTCCTTAACTAAAGGAATTAGTTATAAGTATACAGATCCACCCCCCGCTTTGTATACACACGCATATACCTACACAATCTTGTTTGGATCTTGAGAATATCAAATGTAGTGCCACAGATACTGCTCCATAAGAGCATTGATGTGGTCTATCTGGTCATCAATTTGGGGATGAAAACTTGTGGAGAAGCTCAATTCCATTCCCAACAACTTGAATAGTTCGCGCCAGAATTTCCTAGTGAAGCAGGGGTCTTGGTCACTAATGATGTTTTTTGGAATTTCCCATAACTTCACCACATTCTTGAAAAATAGGCGAGCTACTTCATTCACTTTGCAGTCTGGTGATGTTGGAATGAATGTGGCATACTTAATAAACCGATCCACCACCACTATAATACTCTCAAATCCTTATGACTTGGGCAAGGCCACAATAAAATCCATTGAGACACTCTCCCATGATCATTCGGGAATTGGCAAAGGTTCCAAAAGTCCCATAGGCTGTTGCTGCTTTATCTTGTCTTGCAGGTAAATGAGACAAGTTTTTACATATGCCTCGACATCATCCGACATTTGCGACCAATAATAGTGTCGATTGATGAGGGCAAGTGTACGTGCTATGCCTGGGTGACTGGCCCATAATGAATCATGGAACTCCTTTAGAATATCTTTCCACAAATTCCCCCATCTTGGAACGAAGACTCGTTGGCTAACTGTCATTAGTATGCCATCTTCGACCCAAAATCGATGAGTCTTCCCTTTGGCAGCCAACTTAAGCAAGTTGCAAGGTCACGTGCCATTCCTTCCTTGATTCGATCATGGAAGTCGCTCCTTGTTGTGCTGGTGGAAGACAAGACCGCTAACTTTGCCTTCCAGCTCAGTGCATCGGCCACAACATTTGGTTTGGCCGACTTATATTACAGCTTATAATCAAATTCGGCCAGGAAGTCTTGCCAATGAGCTTACTTGGGGCTCAACTTCTTCTACGATTGGAAGTAGCTCATAGCAATATTGTCTGTTATGATTACGAACTGGCTTTCAAGCAGATAATGTTGCTAGGTGCAAAGACAATGGATGATTGCACTCATTTCTTTGTCTTGCACCATGTATCACATCTCTGTATCATTTAGTTTTCGACTTTCATAGGCAATAAGGTGTTTGTCCTACATTATGACTCCCCCTATAGCGTAGTCAGATGTATCGGTGTGGACTTCAAAGGGTTTGTCATAATCGGGCAGCACCACAACAAGCTCCTCCGAGATCGTTTGCTTCAATTGCTCGAAGAAGGCTTAACACTCATCTGCCCAGTGCCAAGGATGGTTCTTCTTCAGTAAGTCGGTTAAGGGTGTTGCAATGGCGAAGTAACCTTTAATAAACGACGATAATAGTTTACGAGTCCCAGGAATGATCATAGCTCTGGGACGTTTGTTGGCGGCTCCCACTTTTGGATGGCTTGCACCTTCGAGGGATCCATCATAAGTTTTCCGTCCTTGATATGGTGTCTGAGGAAGTCCACCTCCTATTTAGCGAATGAGCACTTCTCCTTCTTGACATATAATTCATTCTCTCGTAACACTTGGAAGACTTACTTGAGGTGTATAACATGCTCCCCAAGCGTGTTGCTATACACAACAATGTCATCCAAATAAACAACAACTTTGTCAAGGAACGGATGAAGTACCTTGTTTATTAGCGTACAGAAAGTGGTCGGTGCATTGGTGAAGCCATAGGACATGACCAAGAATTTAAATGCTCCATATCTCATCACCTTTAGCAATTCGGACTTGATAGTAGCCCGATCGAAGGTCCTGCTTAGTGAAATATCTCACCTTCCCAAGTTGGTTGAATAAGTCCGATATTAAGGGTATTGGGTATTTGTTCTTGATAGTGATCTTATTCAATGCCCGATAGTCGATGTACATTCGTAACTCGTCATCCTTCTTTTGAAATGGCATTGGGGCGCCAAACAGGGCTTTTGATGGTCATACATAGCCCAACTCGATCAAATCCTAGAGTTGCTTCTGCAATTTTGCCAACTCCGGGGGTGCCATGCGATAAGGCGACATGGTTGGTGGCTTCATTCCTGGCTCTAGCTCGATGTGGTGATCCACATCTCATTTCGGTGGTAGCCGCTTTGGTAACTCCGAAGGTATTACATCTTGGAACTCCTTCAGTACCGTGTTCACAGGTTCGGGCAACGTGGGAGAAGTCGTTGCTGTCCCTTCCTTATACGTCAGTTCCTGCATCATCACCATATAACTTGGGTCCTCCTTCAGTCCCCATTTGAACTATATAACGGAAATTATTGGTGCACTCGACTTCCACATGCCTTTGAGTGCGATCACTCGAATCTTCTAATTATCGAGGATCACAAGGGAACTTGACGTTGGAACAAGAAATGTCAGCGCTTGGCAAAAGAAAGCAAGGCACAACACCATCTTAAAATATCCATCAGAATAACAGTGAAGTCGAGCTTTCCTTGCCATTCTTCGATTCTCACCGTTACGCCCCTTGTAATTCCGTGGACCACCTTGGCTTGCGAGTTCACTGCTTTGGTCATAGTAGTTCCTTCAGAGAGTTTGAGGCCCAACCGCTTGGCCTCTTGTAGATTAATGAAGTTGTGGGTTGCTCTTGTATTAAGCATTGCACCCATATTTTGATCGCGAACGGATACATCTGCATATAGCAAGTTTTCTTCCATCAGGTCCTTCAGAGAGAAAAGCTTCAAAAGAGTGCTCAAGTGTTGGATAGCACCCAAGTCCACTTGAGATTCCTTGTTCACTTTCTCTTTGTTATATTCCGCAATAATGGTGTTCATCGCCTTGCGGTTCGGACAATCTTTGGTCAAATGCGGCCCATCACAAATGAAGCATGGCTTCAGTGCCTCTTTCTTCGCTACGAAGAATTTCAGTTTGTAACTTGTCGAGAGTTTCAGATGTCCTCCATCTTTTTGGCTAATATCCTTTTTCGGTTTACCTTTGTCTCCCCCCACTTTTACCTCCATATAGCTTCTTCAGCCTTGGAGTGGGATGAGTAATTGACCAACATTTTGGTGGCCACAATGGCATCATCTAGCATTTACACATTGCGCCAATCAAGCTCCACTCTCGCCCATTCCTTCAAGCTATCCTTGAAGTAAAATAGGAAGTCATCGTTAGACATGTTGCCGATTTCCAGTATACGAGTAGTGAATGTAATATCTCATACCCGGATTACGCTAAAAGATAGCTTGTATTTGATTTGATGATGTTGTCATAGTTTTGTAGCTGAAAATATGGTCATTTAGATTTTAAATGGGCCTTATTTGGGGTGTGGATGACCCAGGGATATTTTAGTAACATCTAATGGCGATTTAAGAGATAAACTAGTCAATTTAACTATTTTATGATTTAATATTATTAATATTAAAAGGAAATTCGGGATTTAACTTAATTAAGGGTATTTTTGTATTTTAATGACTTAAAATGGGAATTTTATTGGAAAAAGGAAGCTTGATTAAATATGGTTACTTGCTGGGTAAGATATTAGTGTTTTAATGCAATTAGAAGCCCTGTAAAACATGAGGAGGAACTTTATAAATAAGGGGCTCGTCCTAGGAGAGTTGATTGTTGATTCTTTGTGTTTTGGATAGCTCTAACTATCTAGGAAGCCAAGGAGGAGAGAGAAAGGCGAAAGCTCAAAGCTTTAGGGCATTTTCAAGTTTTGGCAAGCTAGTTCGTCTTCTAAAATATTCGAGGTAGGTGTTTCTATCCCTTATATATCTCTCCTAGGGTTCTATAACATCTAGGGTTGGTATAGTTTTGGAAATAAAACTTAGAATGAACAATTTTGCATGTAACTGAGATAGGGAACCTAAATAAATATGTTTGATGTTCAAAGCCAATGTTGAGGATTTTTAAATCATTTTAGGGTAGATTCTTCATATCCTTGGAACTGTATAAATAATTCGATCGGTGAACAAGTGCTCGTCGGGTGAATAGTAAAGTGGTTGGGTGAAGCTAATTTTTATACCTGGTGAAATATTCGTGATATTTGGATGAACTTTCTCTTCTGGTTGGGTGAAATTCGAGGTGGTCGGGTGAACAGTAAGTGGTTGGGTGAAGTTAATTTTTATACAGGCAGAATATATGTGATATTCTGATAAACTTTCTCTTCTGGTTAGGTGAAATTCGGGGTGGTCGGGTGAATAGTAATGTGGCCAGATGATTCTTCTAATATTTTTATTGGATAGCCGGTTAAAAACCCTTCGAAATGGTGGATATTATAAGCAAATCGAAGTTCCATAGAATTAGTTGTGAATTTTCAAAGTTGGGACAGAATCTGACCGCTTTATCGGCTTGTTTGCTTATTTTAGTCTCGTTAATGGGAATTTAAACTCGAAACCTTTAGAGGGAAAAGCTAATGAATGTTTAGGTATTGTAGTGTGCCTTTTATTGTTATAATTGATGTGCATATATTTATAGTATGCTGAAAATATGTTCGTAATGATTATACACTTGGTATGGTTATACTCAGGATGTTATGTATTGATTGTGATGATGTGAGATTTCCTAATTTGATATATTGGCCTTGTAATGTTGATATTGTTGATGTGTGTTATTGTTATATAGTGCACTATATTTGTTGTGATGAGGTCCAGGTAAAGGACGGTGGTCCAGGTAAAGGACAGAGGCATGGTAAAGGACGAGGGCCCGATTAAGGGCAAAAGTGTACAATGGATCCGGTAAAGGACATCAGTGCGGTAAAGCACAGTGAGCACAGCAAAGTGCGAATATGAATTATTTTTATGTGACCTGTGTGGTGTTATGTGTTAATGTGATGTGATGATATGAGTTGTAATGTGGAATGATTTATGATATTATGATAGGGCGGTATGATAGATATGGTTGCTGTGTGCCGGTTGTATTCTAATTTGTATTGTTGTGTGCGGCATTAACATCTAATAACTCTCACTTTGCATGTACACTTGTACACATGGCATATAGTATTAGTAGTTCATTGTTGAGGGTTGGTGAGGAATGGTAGTTCACCTACTGAGCTTTATGCTTACCCCTACCCATTGATTTGTTTTCTCCAGGTGTTGATAGGAGCTAGTGATGGATTGCGCTGCTCAGCGGAGTATTTATTTAATGTATGAATTTGTTAAATGTTGTTTTTATTAGATCGTAATCCCGGATAAAGGTCCGTGGATAGTTGTAAAAATTGACTGAGTTTATGTAATGATTTTTATAATATACTTATAATGGTTGTTTGGTATTTGGAAACGTACTTCCATACTATCACGCCCCAGATTTCCAACCCGAGGAAACCGGTTCGCGACTTCCCTTTACCCACACGGTGGATAAGGGGTTAGGATACAATTCCACACAGGACATCACACTCCCACAATAGATATTCAAGGATAGAATCATATATCTTTATTAAACTCAAATGTCTTTTACATCATTCCCCATTGGGGTTACAATGGTTTCACAAAATAATATAAAACAAAACGCAACAGATAACTCAGTCTTCTACCTTGGTGTTCCCACCTAACGCCTGTAGGTTCTTGAAAGGAAAACAAATCACAATAGGAGGGGTGAGCAACCACAGCTTAGTAGGGATCATGTCTCCCTAACCCATCCCATGCTCCTAGCATCTACATGACAACGTGCATAAGTGCAGTATCGTGGCAATAATATATAAACAGGTTATAATCAATATTTATAAATATGTCAACACACAAACAAACCACAAAGGCACGTTCAACCATTTCCATAGCCACACAAGCTTCCACAACCACAGCCACACAGGCTACCACAACCTCAGCCACACAGGCTACCACAGTCCCACATAGCGCATTAACAAGCACAACACAATAACATACATTCACATTACATCAAATAACACATGTATTCAACAACCATCACACAAACTATAATTATCATATCCACATATTATGTTCTCAAACATAACTCCCCCGGAAACTGCAAGGTTTTCCCATGAGGCCCTACCGCGGAACTAACCCTAATGAATCCAACCACCGAAGAAATAACACAGACACCCCAACGGCCTCCAAGGTCCGGCGCCATGCGAACGAACCCGAAAATCCCCAGACCCCAGTCTCATCATCATACTCAGACATAACTTGCCATTGAAGGCCAATATTCATATAGAAGATCACACCTATATGAATTTACACACACACACACACACACACACACACACACATATATATATATATATATATACACACACAAACAATCGACAAATCGTCTACCTCAAGACCTAACCCAAGAATAGGTTCAAGGAAGAACAGAATCCCTACCTCGAAAGGATTTTCCTTGCTCTTGCTCCCACGCTAGATGTTGTCCACCCACGCGGACACAATGGCAATGATCAAGAGATGGTTCTCTCTCTCTCTCTCTCTCTCTCTCTCTCTCTCTCTCTCTGTGTGTGTGTGTGTGTGTGTGTGTGATGGCCGATAGAATGAATAAAACCCTAAGAAAAGAAAACACCTCCTTTTAAATACACAACACTTATCAAAACGACATAGTTTTGATAAGTGAAACACAATCCCCTATTGAAACACAACACTTATCAAAATGACATAGTTTTGATAAGTGAAACGTGTTTTAACCTTCCCACGTCTATACGAACAAGATATCCATAATTTGAACATGGTCCTTTGGGAAAAGATTATCAAGATAACAAAACGAAGGAGACGGTGCAAAAACATGGGCGTGCGTGACAAAGGCTAATGTCACGTGCACACTCCAAATGGTCTAGGATTTTGCCACTAGCTTTAGAACTTTGTCCGGAGGGCTCCCATGCAAAAACATCACTACACGTGACACCATTGTCACGTGCAACCTCTAAATGCTCCCTCTTGAGCTCATCTCTTGCCTCATGCTTGCTCATCAATATACAAAGTGTTCTAGCTGATGTATGTGAGAAGAATCTCCCGAAAATCTAACAATTGACACTCAAAAGGCATAACTATGACTAACTCCTCACATCCCTAAACATAGGTCATTACACATACCCTTCATGTATGTTTGTATAGGGAATTTGGACAACATCTCCTTTGTATGTCTCTCATAGGTGCTTGTTCACCAACCCTTGACCATTCGGTTGTAGGCATGGGAAAGTCACGTGTCCGGTTTCTGTTCTCTGGAAATTGGAGACGTGACAAGTTGGTATCAAAGTCGTCACTCTAGTTGGACCTAGGTTAGTTTGGGTGGTTGATTGATACTTTGGTGCTTAAGGAGACATTTGAGAGGGTGTCTGGCCAACGCAGTCCTTATTCGTGTCCTTGGTTACCTTATCGTCAGTCAGATTACCTTAGGACACATTGGGTTGGTTGCATATATACAACCATATTGCTTGAGCATTATAGGCACTAAATTTGATTACGCATGATACTCTGATAATTGATTAATCTGATAGTTGCTTGCTAAGTATTATTTGAGATGATATGGATTGTGTGAGTGTCATATGTTTACACATGATGTTTGTAGTTAAGTGAGCTAATTTAACATTGCATGACAAAAAAAAATGATATGATGTATTATGGTGGTAAGGGAATATGAACCCTACCAATTGATGGGTGGCTTGGTAGCGATTAACTTGAGTGGGTGATAGGGGAATATGAACCCTATTAATGTTTGATGAAAACCTATGGGTTATGCTTGTTGTGTTGATTGATTGGTCATGATGATTGTTTAGTTGATAATGATAATGTGAACCATGTTATCTATTGATGTGGACCCATAGGTCAGGCTTGATTATTTGTAGCTATAAGTTGGTAAGAGGAAACTGAAACCATATTAAAGAATTGTTTTGGACATGAGGGTCACAAATGTTCTATGACATAGACTTGTAATGGATATTTTTTTTGATTGTTGATGTTGGTAACATGAGGTTAGTGTGGACCTACGGGTCGTGATTATTCTTTGTTTAACGTTGATTTTGAATATTCCTATTTGTCACCTTTGGATGAGGAATGTTGGGTTGATTAACCGTATGATGATGGTCTGTTGGTTGTATCATATAGTGTGTGGGTAGTTTATGTGACAGTTCCTAATGGGAGTATTAGTGGTCAAGGCAAGGCGAGAGGAGGTCTTAGCTTAATCGGAGTCATGGGGCAACAAGGTCTTAATGCATCAATATTAGGAGCGGATTTTGTGGCTTAAATCGAGATATAAGTTTCTGAATGAATTCAGGGCACCATATGAGTAGATAAACAAGGTAATGCAGGAGGAGTTGTAAAAGCAATGACAAATTCTGTGTCAGCGACACACACCAAGATTATCATCTCTCACGGAAGTGTTGAGTAATAAATCTATTTCGAGTATTAGGGAAACTTGCTTGGATTGAGATATGCCATGTTATGTGGAGGGAAATTTTTAAAGGATGTTTATACATTGGTGTAATAGCGAGCAGTTCGGGTGTACGAAGGATATGCCTATCATCCAGTTTGGCCAACAAAGTAGGGGCGACCTACAGTGTAGAGGACCTAATGGGAGGTATCGATACTCAAGGGCCAGTCAAACAGGACTCCAACGGATCAAGAAGATATTAATGTGTTGTGTGGGAGAATTGATGTTAGTTTAGACAGACATTAAGAATTCACCAGTGGATGAGGTTGGATCATGACCCTAGTGGTTAGGGGTATTGTTGGTCCCTAGGAGCCTAGAGGGGGGTGAATAGGCTCTTAATCGAAAACTCTTCACTCGTCTCTAGTACAACACTTATCTAGTTAAGAGATAGAATCAATGCGGAAGATAACTAGATAGTGAAAGTATTTTGTTTTATTATCAAGAGATAATTACAATAAAATATAGTAGATTAAAGCTAATGAAGCTTTTCAATCTACTAAACAATTCTCTTACACTCTGTTTACAATTACTCACACACTAGCCAGGATGATTTTTATTAGCTCTTGTACATGTACGCGTATATATGAAAATATACAAGTGTTAATATATATAACCATCCATTAGAAACATCCTTGGAACTTGTTCTTCCAAGCAACGTGCAGCATTGATTGTTCTCGGAAATCTCTCTTGCCTTGATTGTACGCGGATGTGGAGCTCAAGATCTTGGGTCTTTAAACTTTGAATTACTTTGCATGATTCCAAGTGCAATTAAAGTTATGTCCACATATCCATTTGATCCACGTGTAAGATGATTTAAGTTTTCAATGAGTTTGTCTTATATCGGGACACGGCGAGTTGACAACTTTGAATGCGAAGTGATAAGTTGAAGTATCTTCTTAGTCCGTCGCAAAGTTTCTTACTCCGTGTTAATGAAGCTTGGATCCTTACTCCATGTCAGTAGTTGCTTACTCCGTGTTAGTTTGATACTGGAATCCTTATTCCGTGGCAGCACTTCCTTACTCCGTATGAATGAGAAGTCCGTAGAGCTTACTCCGTATCAGTGCTTCCTTACTCCGCATGAATTCCTTACTCCGCATGAGTTGAAAGGTCCGGATGGCTTACTCTGTATCAGCGCATCCTTACTCCGCATGAGTAAAAGGTTCAGATTCTTTACTCTGCATTTCTTTTCCTTACTCCGTGTGAATAAAGGACTTGGGTCCTTATTCCGTACAAGTCATTCCTTACTCTGCATGTATGAAAGACTCGGATTCCTTACTCGTGTCTTCTTGTTCTTAGTCCGCTTGAGTGGAAGACTTAGCTTTTTATTCCGTGATAACTTTCTCTTACTCCGTGTTAGATGTAGACTAGATTCTTATTCCGTACAAGTCGTTCCTTACTTCGCATGTATGATAGACTCGGATTCCTTACTCCGTGTCTACTTGTCCTTAGTCCCCTTGAGTGGAAGACTTAGCTTTTTATTCCGCGATAACTGTCTCTTACTCCATGCTACACATAGACTAGGATTCTTATTTTGCATCTATTTGACTTAGTCTATTAAAGTGTGAGATGCAGATTCCTTAGTCTATAGCTTTAAGTGTTTAGTCCGCACGAATGATACTTATTCCGTATGAAGTGTAGACTTGGTTATTTACCAAGTGTTTGATGGCACTCACGTTTGTCCAGATCAGGATTATGTATCCTATCCCCGACTTTGCTCTCACAAGTGAAGGTCCTGGATTAAGACCATATATTCGGCAACAACTTAAGAATAAACATGCAATATCTAAAATCAAATTACATAGGGTTTTATTCGCATCATCCAAATTTTGGGCTTGATCCAACAATTTGCCCTAATATGGATATGCCAAAACCCTTTGTAATCTGATTTGGTAAGTGAAGCAAAAAGATAACATATAAAAATAAAGATAACTTCCACATTTCATTAAGTCAGAAACAATAGTACAATTTAACCTTGATACATGAATTTTACATTAAGGTACATAAGACTTACTATACTTGAAGATCATTGTTGATGCCTTCTCTCGAAGCTCCATTGTCTGGCTCCATCGTATAGTTGGGGATGTTGTTCCAGTCTTCATCCACCCTTATGAAAGACTAGATGAAGAAACAAACAAAGGCTCCGTAGTTATCTCTATCGGGCTATTGGGGCACATGCTTCTTGCTCCGGATCGCCGCCTTTAACTTCTCAGTAGGAGCCAAAGGAATTTGACCCATTTCTTCATAAAGCCCGGATTGCTTTACTACTTTTGTTAGTCAAAGATGCAGTGGTTCCAATTGATTCTTTCGAACTTTGTTATCCACAACTTGATGAGAATCAATCAAGAGCATCTTCTTGGACGGAATCAGAAAGACAATCAGCATGAAGTGTGGCGTTATGACCTGGTACGGAATGAGGATTGAGGAAAGATTTCTCCATGGTTTGTTGTCTTCCGCAGTTCTGTCACAAATGAAGGTCCGGATGTGGGCTACATCTGGAAGATAGCCCTCAGACCAACATGGCAAGACATCAAACAAGTGTCCGTCCTTATACAGAGATGGAAACAACGTCATCTCCATCTTTACTTCCCGAGAGAAGTTGTCTATATCATCCGTGGTAAACAGACCCTTCTCAAAATGTAGAGTTTGAATATCTTCAAGGGAGAAGGGATAAATATCAGATAGACATCTTCGCTCGGCAGTAGGCGTGGCATACTAAGTCAATTCATTGAAAACACTTCCATCCGCATCATTTGGATCACGTTTCGCGTATGATGGGAGGAAGGTGACAGCCACGGATGGAGACGTCGAAGGAGGAGCTACACTTGAGGAGCTGGGCTAAGAGAAGCGGCTGCGTTTGGGGATAGGAACCCCCGAACCAGGTGTAGATGAAGGCCGCTTACCAGCATGAGCGGAGGAAGTTGCGGGAGGATCGGATGACACTTTCTCCCCCCATTTTGGCAGATCGCCGAGGAGTGGTAGGAGGACGGGCCATTGTGTGCATCAAGTTTGCAAAGGAGTTAGATAGTGAGTGCACGGAAGAGGCGACGAGATCCATCTTTTGCTTGATGGAAGTGAAAGAGTCGGTTAGGGCGGGGAGGAGTTAGGTCTTGAGAGCATCAACCTTGATGGCGATGGCGGCAATTTGGGCGCTCCGGGCTTGGGCGTGTCGGTCCGGATGTGCAGAGATCACAACGTCGGAGTGAACCGTGCCAAAGGAGGCGCATCCAAGCGCAAACTCGGGGCTTTGGAGGACTCCCCGCATGAAGAGGTGCGGGAGTGCATTGGCCAGAGGAGTCGGCGCACTGGAGAGAGGGGTTGGTCGGCGCAGCAGCCGAAGGGACCACCCGAGTGTCACGCCCCAATTTCCTTTCACTTGGAAATGGGTAATGACCGCCCATGCCCACACCCAAAGGGTCAAGGGGTTGGTGCAAGCACCTAAAAGAAAAAGGACTTGACATGGGTGCTGTCCCAAACTTGTACAACCAGGCTACATGCCACGGGGCATGCTCCTGCTCCCAAACCATGCATACAACCACAAATTAAATGATAATCATATCTCAATTTATTACATTTCAAAGGGGCTCAAAGTCTATTACAACTCAGTTGGGGAAAAAATCCCATCAAATCATAATATATTCTGTCTACAAACAATCCAAACCATAAAAGCACAATTCCACAAAAACAATGAAATTAATAAAATCTTCAACCTCAGTAGCCTACCACCACAGCTCTTTCACCTACCGCCTGCTAGACCCTGCAAAAGAACAGTTTATAAGAGGGGTGAGCAAACCATAGCTCAATAGGGTTCCGGTCTCCCCGACCCGTCCCACTCTACAATATGCATGACAAGTGTATGCTTGTGCTTGTGTAGTGCCTAAAGCTAAACAAGACACCTCACCCGGTAACACACCATTTACCTGTGCCCACACCGGAGGGCGAGAGGACACCCCGCCACCACGGCGACATGACATACCACACCCAGGCGAATGTTGCATGGTCACCAATGCAACATTTTCCACCCGAGTCAGATATGGCCATCACCTCCTCGGATGCCATACCTACCCTCAGGAATGGGTGCAGACTTAGCCCACCGTCGTGAGTGCTACACCGAGACTCAGGACCGCAGTCCTGGCCAAATCTCAAAGGGGGTCCAGTAGTTGTGCCTGGCCCATAAGTCATCTCAACCCACAAGTGTTTGGGTACTCATTTTCAAATACAAGTTCACAGTATCTCAGCAAATACATTACAAGTACATCTCAGCAAACACAGCTCAAACGCAAGTGTAACTCAGTAATACAACTTAGGCATACATCTCAACTCAGTACAAAGTAACTCAGAGAGCACAACTCAAATATATCAATGCAACTCAGCAAGCATAACTCAGATATATCAATGTAAATCAACAGTGCATTCAGCTCATACTATGCAACAAAGATTCACTAACATTCACGGTTTACGCTTCTACCAACATAGGTGTTTTTGAATGTTTTTGGCAAATTTTAAGACAAATTCAACTCATGCTTATTACCCAAATCACTCTATTTTTCACACAAGGGACTTCTGGCTAAATGGGGCAGCTAAAAGAAGCAAAATGAAGGGTGCACGTCATATGGGCCATATGGCGTGCAAGGGTATCTTTGGCTCCCTACATTCTACACACCTCAGGGATGTCCGCGGTAAATTTTCAGGGCAATTGGACCTGCACGCCAATTAGGGATATGGCGTGCAAATTGGCGTGCAGCCATGTTTTTGCACAGTTTTCTTTGTTTTGTTATTCTAAAGACTTCTCTCTAAAGAACCCACCTCCAATTCCAGTTAGTTTGTAAATTATTAGGCGTTAAACCTAGGATACAAGGCCTATTTTCAATTCTAGCCTCTACACTCATGCTTAACCACCCATCCAGACAAACCCAGGCCATCCAAATCAATTTTCCCTCAGATATCTATTGAAAATCTCACAATAAACCAACACGCGCTTATATATATATATATAGGTATATACTCGCATCACATCCATGATAGGTAAAAATACGAAATTTTGTGAGAGCGTTTCAAGGGTTGATCAAGAAATCCCTACCTCAAGAATTTGGGAATACAACGGATCGTTGTATCCTAGCTACCTCGACGCCTCTGGTCTCCCATCGTTAGCGGGAACCTCAAATCGTCGGCCTTGGATTGTCTCCCTCCCTCTCTCGGCCGTCTCTCTCTCTCTCTCGCGTCTCTCTCTCTCTCTCTCTCTCTCTCTCTCTCTCTCTCTCTCTCTCTCTCTCTCTCTCTCTTCGACGGCTGCTAGGGTTTGCAAATGAGAAATCCCCTAATTTTTAACCCCTTTTTCTTTATATATTTTCCCACATAATCAAAACGACGTAGTTTTGATTAAGTGAATCCCTACATCAAAACGACGTAGTTTTGATTAATTAAAAGCCCAAGATCTAAAAGCCCAAAGGCCAAGGTTTTCTAACCCATCTCTTAAGCTCAACAGCCCAATTCATTAAGCCCAACAAATATTAAAATAAATCCCTCGAGATAAATATTATTTACGATATGTGAAATTCCCAAAATACCCCTCAGGGCCTCGAACTCCAACTTGAGCCCAAGTATAGTCAAAATTCTCCATTTGACTAGCACCTCACTGTTCTGATGTTCATTCTCTAAGACAAGGTCTCTTACTTAAGGCTAACTCCAAGAACTCCTCAAACACGGGTCCTTACACAGAGCATCAGAGGCATCCGGGGCATCAGAACCGCTTTGACTAGAGAGGTCAACAATGGGGATGGGCTGCGCAGCGACGAAGAGGGTCCGGCCTCGGCAGGAGAAGAGGGTCCGGCCTCGGCGGGGAAGGAACTCGTGCGTCATGGGCCGGTCCGGAGGTAACAACAAAAGGGACATCAGGAATGGAGGCCGGCATAAGGAAGCCGTGGTCCAGGTTCCATGCGGTCAATTCCTCTGGGGTTTTTGTTGGATCAAACCTAGAATTTGGATGATGCGGTTAAAACCCTATGTAATTTGATTTGAGACATTGCATGTTTTATCGTAAGTCATTGGAGAAGATATGATCTTAATCCAGACCTTCACTCGTGAGAGCAAATCTGAGGACAGGATACATAATCCTGATTCGGACAAGAGTGAGTGTCGTCAAACACTTGGTAAATAACCAAGTCTTCACTTCATACGGAATAAGGATCATTTGTGCAGACTAAACGCTTAATGCTACGGACTAAGGAATCTGCGTCTAACACTCTAAATGGACTAGGTCAAATAGATGCGGAGTAAGAATCCTAGTCTACAACTAACATGGAGTAAGAGACAGGTTATCGCGGAATAAAGGGCTAAGTCTTACACTCAAGTGGACTAAGGACAAGAAGACACGAAGTAGGAATCCGAGTATTTCATACATGCGGAGTAAGGAACGACTTGTGTAGAATAAGGACCCAAGTCTTTTATTCGCACGGAGTAAGGAAAAGAGATGCGGAGTAAGAAATCCGACCTTTTACTCATGCGGAGTAAGGATGCACTGATATGGAGTAAGCCATCCGGTCCTTTCGACTCATGCGGAGTAAGGAACTCATGTGGAGTAAGGAAGCGCTGATATGGAGAAAGCTCTCCGGACTTGTCGTTCAAACGGAGTAAGGAAGCGGCGACACCGAACAAGGATTCCAATACCAAACTAACACAGAGTAAGCAACCAATGATACGGAGTAAGGATCCGAGCTTCATTAACACGGAGTAAGGAACTTTACGACGGACTAAGAAGACGCTACTTCAACTTTTCTCTTCGCACTCAAAGTAGTCAACTCGTTCTGTCTTGATGTAAGACAAACTAGTTGAGAACCTAAAGCAACTTACATGTGGATCACACGGATATGTGGACACAACTTTAACTGCACTTGGGAACTCACAAAGACACTTATGTTTTGCAAACCCAAGATCTTGAACTCCACATCCACAAGAATTGAGGTAGGGAGTTTTCCGAGGAACATCAATGTGCACGTTTCTCGGAAGAACAAGTTTCAATGATGTTCTTCAAGGATGGTTATATATATGAACACTTGTATGTTTTGTAAAGTGTTGATGCGATTCACAAGCTCGTAAGTGTATAAGAAAATTGTATGTACAAGAGCTTAAAGAGATAACAGTGGCTAGTGTGTGAGTATCTATAAACAGAGTGTAAGAGATTTGTTCGGTAGATCGAAAAGTTTTACAAGCTTTAATTTGCTCTATTTTGTTGTAATTGTCATTTGATAATCAAACAAAATACTTCCACTATCTGGTTATCTTCCGTATTGATTATTTTTCTTAACCGGATAAGTGTCGTGCCGAGTTAGAAAAGAGTTTCGATAACGGCCTATTCACCCCCTCCTCTAAGATTCCAGGGACCATCAAGTGGTATCGAGTGAGTTTTATCTACTCAATCTAGAGATCCAACTCTTTCTCTCTCTCAACAAATGGCCGAAGAAAGCGGCATGTTGTTCAATGCTCACCTTAACTCCAGGAGGTGCACAAGAGCCTCTCCCAAATCGAAGCAAGAGGTGAAAATGTCGATCCACCTCAACCTGATGTTGTTGCTGCCCCTCAACCTCGGAGTTTTAGTTTCACTCTGACCAAACCGCCAAAATTCACACCTGAGCTTTTCTCCTAGTGGAAAGCTCGCATGAGGATGTTCATGGTATGTCATGATCATCTCATGTGGTCGTGTCTTCATCAGGAGATACCTACTCCGATGACTATCGAAGAACATGGAATTAGAAGGCCAAAGACGGATGCTGAACTTACCAATGACGAAAGAGCCTGGCAGTGTGCTAGCGAAAAGGCTTTAGCGTATGTTACATCGTCTTTGGACTCCGAAGCTTTCACGGATGTCCAGGGCTTCACGACAACTAAAGCTGTCTAGGATAAACTAACAATCTTCTATGAGGGAAGTCGGTCCCAAATGCGAACGTCATTTGTACTCTCAGACAGAACTTTGAGAGCTTCAATCACAAACCTGGCGAATCCCTCGAGAGCATCTATCAGAGGTTTGGCAAGCTTATACTTGAGCTAAAAACTGTCAATGAGTATTATACGCAATTCCAAATCAATGACAAGTTTTCTGGCTCCTTGCCGGATCGCTACTACTCCAAGCAGCTCCAGATGCAAGCGGACAAGAACTAACAGTATGCTGCCCTTAAAGAACTATACGGAGAGCTACGGACTCATGAGCTCAGGTTCAAATACACTGACCGGGATGAGAAAATAGCTCAGAAAGAAAAGGGGGTAGCTTTCAAAGCTACAGAATGTCTTAGCATACTATGGAATGATGATACGAAGAGTCGAGAGAACTCTAACTTTGACGCTGAAGAAGAAATAGCTCTTCTAGTCAAATCCTTTGAGTGATTTCTACGGAAAAGCATAAAAGGATTCAGAAGAGGCTCCTCATCATTATCCCGAAGGAAGGAGCGATCGGAGTCGAGTTCCCAAGAATGCTACAACTGTGGGAAACCTAGTCACTGGGCCAAGGATTGTAAATCTAAATCAAAGTTGGCCAATAAAAGTGATAAGGTTAAACCCCGACGCTCCACCTTAGAAAGTAGCAAGGACAAAAAGAAGGCGTTCGTCACGAAGTACATTAGTGGCTCGGAAGAAGAGGAGGAATCCTTTGATGATGAGCCAACCCCAAAGTCGAACATCTGTCTTATTGTAAATACTGAGGTACCTTCTATCTCTGAGCTCATGAGTAAATTAGAATCTCTTCTCGCTGAACGTGATTATGAAAAGAATGAGAGATTAATAATTACTCAAATGTACAAAGATATGGAAATTCGGACTAAACGTCTTGAATTTACTATTGCAAGACTTAAAAAAAGACATAGCTAACTTTAGGAGTAAAGAAGCTTGGTATCGTGATTTTAGAGCTGAAAATCATTTACTAAATACCAACCTAACAAGCCTAACAATCAATCTTAAAAGACTCGAGAATGTGCTTGAAAAGGAAAAAGAAATAAATCGTAAGTGGCTAAAATTGAGGGAAATAACCTCTATATTTAGGACTGATCCTGGATGATATCCGAGTTAAACCTGGCCTTGGCTCCGAACCATCAACCTCCACACAAGCTACTGAGTGTCCTTCGGGTTTCACTCCGAAACTAACCAACCTTTATCCTGTTAGTACATCTAAACCGTTGGATGGTTTCATTTTAGGTGGCACCATAGTTTATGACTGTGGAAGAGAGGCTATTACTGCTAATCCCGAAGTAGTAGCACCCGTACTTAAAGTCGAAGGGAAGGATCTTTGCAGTTAAAGCCAAAACTATAACACCCGGAAACAAAGGAAAGGCTAAGGTTGACGCATCTAGGGCCAAGAGCGTGTCACCCATTCGCATAGGATTAGGCCATAGGGAACAGTGTAGAAAACCTGTAAAACCTAAGAAACCTGTATCCCCTATTTGTGCTCTGCATCATAGTGTCTGCTCCATCTGTAGAGAAATAGGCCATTATCACTATGAGTGCTGGAGTCTATCAGATGACTGGCTTTGTAATCAAGTTCTTATTAATAAAGATCAGTTCATCAAAAAGGGCTTTTCTAGAAAATCAAAATCAAAATCTCAAAGGAGTATCTCTCCCAAGAAAACCCAAATAAAAGAAGCAACTCACGCTAACAAAGTAAAGTTAACCTGGAAAGCTAAAGTTCCTAATAAAGCAAAATCCGAAACTGTTGACACTATAGTTATTTCTCCTAACAGCCCGAAATAAGTTTGGGTACCAAAAGTGTAAATTATTGTCTTGCAGGAGCATCTCTGGAATGCATTGCCGGACCACTAGAAGTTAAAGATCAATCAAAGCAAGTGGATCCTCGATAGTGGATGCTCCGAACATATGATGGGTGATCAATCTATGCTCGTTAAAGTTGCTGACAAATGAGGCCCATCCGTATCATATGGAGACAACAGTAAAGGTAAGACTGTGGGGTATGGCACTTTAACCAACGGTTGTATATCAATAACTAAGGTTGCACTAGTCGAAGGTTTGAAGCATAATCTGCTGAGTGTTAGTAATTTATGTGACAAAGGATTTACTGTTTCCTTTATGTCAACACTTGCACAGTTAGGGAAAACTTATCTGGAGATATTAAGTTATCTGGATTAAGAGATGGGGACATATGCTCAGTGGTCTTAAGAAATAATTCTTTTGACCCTGTATGCTTCCTCACTAAAGCATCAGATGAAGATAGTTGGCTATGGCACAAGCGTTGTGCTCATTTAAAGTTTAAGACTTTGTCTAAACTAGTGTCGCTTGACTTGGTCAATGGTCTGCCTAAACATAAATACTCCAGAGACTCTTTCTGTCGAGAATGCTAACTTGGCAAGTAGACCAAGCATAGCTTTAAGAGAAAATCAGTTAATTCAATAACAGCTCCTTTGCAACTTCTTCATATGGACCTTTGTGGTCCCATTTCTATTACTTCTCTTGCCAGTGCGAGATATACCCTTATGGTTATCGATGACTTCACCAGGTATACATGGGTGATGTTCCTGAAATCAAAGGATCAAACCTTTGAGCATCTCGTAGATCTCTTCAACTAGATAAGCAATTCACAAGGACTGAGCATTAAATGCATTAGGAGTGATCATGGTATGGAATTTGACTTTTTCGATATGAGGTCATATTGTTTTGAACATGGCATTCAGCATGACTTCTCTGCGCCTAGGACTCTACAACAAAATGAAGTTGTTGAGCATAAGAATCGCACTTTAGTCGAAGCTGGTAGATCAATGTTAGCAAGGGCAAAGCTTCCTCTCAGTCTATGGGCTGAAGCTATGTCCACTACATGCTATGTTCAGAATATAACTCTTATCAATAAGGTTACCATGAAAACACCTTATGAGATGTGGAGAGGCAGGAAGCCGTCAATCTCTCATTTCAAAGCTTTTGGGTGTGCTTGCTATGTGTTAAACAACGGCAAAGAGACCCGGAGTAAATTTGAGCCAAAATCCAATGATGGGATCTTTGTTGGATACTCATTACACAGCAAGGCTTATCGTGTCTTTAATAGAAAACGTTTAACAATTGAAGAATCTATCCATGTTGATTTTGATGAATCTAACCTTGACTGGTCAAGTGTAGGATCTTCAAATCCAATTGTGCAAGATCATACGGACACAATTGACTATTCTCAGTTCAGACATGTTCCTGCTATAACTCCTGATGAATCAAGTAGTACCGGTGAAGCAAAAAGAAATGCTACTGATGATGCTTGAGAAGATTCGGACTCAGGACTTCCACTCAACTCCGGACAAATTGATACGGATATTCATAACACTGGAGAACCTTTTAGTCCGTCCGGACTAGTTAATACGAAAGTCACAAGGTCGAAGAACCTTAAAGTACTTCTGGAACTGCTCAGCATACGTACATAACTGGCCCGAAAGAAGCTCAACCAGCCGATGTACAAGATCCACCCGATCTGGCAGAGCTTCAAATCGTTGATTACTCACCACCACTTGCGTAGAATTATCGGTGGACTTGACACCACCCATCAGAACAAGTGACTGGTGATCCTACTGTTGGCATAAGAACGAGGGCAGCCACCTCCAACTTGTGTCTCTACTCTTGTTTTCTATCTCAGATAGAGCCAAAGGTGGTGGATGAAGCCCTTCAAGATTCAAACTAGATAGACGCTATGCAAGAAAAGCTTAATCAGTTCAAAAGGAACGATGTGTGGATATTAGTACCAAGGTCGAGGTTGCAACAAGTTATAGGAGTTAAATGGGTATTCTAGAACAAACTATATACTAATGGAATAGTAATCCGGAACAAAGCAAGACTAGTAGCCAAAGGGTATCGTCAAGAAGAAGGGATTGATTATGATGAGACATTTGCTCTACTAGCTAGACTTGAGGCGATCCGAATGTTCTTGGTGTATGCATCTTATGAAAACCTCAAAGTTTATCAAATGGATGTCAAGAGCGCTTTTCTGAATAGAGATCTTCAAGAGGAGGTTTATGTTGAATAACCTCCGGGCTTCGTTGAACACAAGGCTGAACATATGGTATATAAACTATGGAAAGCTTTATATGGATTAAAGCAAGCTCCAAGAGCTTGGTACGACACATTGTCAGAATTCTTGCTTGAACACAATTTTAGAAAAGGGAAGATAGACACCACACTATTTCTACAGAAAGAGAAAGATCATTCTCTGATCGTACAAATCTACATGGATGACATCATTTTCGGATCATCAAATCCGAAGCTTTGTGAAGAGTTTGCGATGTTAATGACTGGCAAATTTCAAATGAGCATGATGGGAGAATTAACGTACTTCCTTGGGATAGAGGTTAAACAAATGAAGGATGGAATCTTCGTCAACCAAGCAAAGTACACACGAGACTTAATCAAGAAGTTCAGAATACAAAACTCAACTCCCGTGAAGACTCCCATGCCAGTCAGTGCAAAGTTAGATCCTGATACTGACGAAAAATCAGTAAATGTGATTGAATACAGAGGGATGATAGGATCATTGTTATATGTTACAGCAAGTCGCCCAGATATTATGTTTATAACTTGCATTTGTGCAAGATATCAGCGAATCCCAAAAAGTCACACATGCTTCATGTAAAACGGATATTGCGGTATCTCAAAGGGACAGTGAATTTGGGACTCTAGTATCCAAAGGAGTCCAACTTCTATTTATCCAGATATTCAAATTGTGATTTTGCCGGGTGTCGCATCGACAAGAAGAGCACTAGTGGTACGTGTCAGTTCCTTGGAAACAGATTGATTTCATAGTTCAGTATGAAGCAGAATTTCGTATCAACCTCTACTATTGAGGCAAAATATATTGCTGCTGGGAGTTGTTGCGCACAGCTTCTCTGGATGCAAAGTCAACTTACTGACTACGGTTTCAATATGACATCTATTCCATTATACTGCGACAACACCAGTGCAATTGCCATCAGCAACAATCCTGTCATACACCCAAACACCAAGCACATTGAAGTCAGGTATCACTTCATCCGCGATCACATTCTCAAAAAGCATATATCTCTCAAACATGTTGCTACGGATGATCAACTTGCAGACATACTCACCAAGCCCCTACCTGATGCAAGATTCTCTAAACTTTTCTTAAAATTAGGTATGCTTGACCTTATTGCATAACTTCTACTTTATTTACCCAACAGTATCTCTTTCAGAACATGCATCATGCTTCAAAATGAATGTAAGACACTTACAGTACTTCATGATGATTATCTTTACTTGTGTCATGCATTATGTATCTAATAATATTCCCATAATTTCATTTTGGGAGGATGTTTGCGTTTCCCGAATGAAATCATTTAAAGCTAACATAATTAAAGATATATGAATACAACCTCCTTAGGATTTCATGATTCCAATTTTTATATATCACCACATGTCCAATTTTGTTTCATATTGATTGCTCTATTAACATGTCTGGTTGAAGAAACGAAATGGGTTGGCTTGGAATGCCTGATGGATGAAATCACTGTTGCAGTCTGATAAGCTTCTGAAGTGGCGTTTCTTCACGGATAGACAACAATTTCTCAAGATCTAAATATTAAGCAGGAAATGTCCATCGAGAGGATCGCATGATCTAAGGGGTAGAAACTACTTTATTAATTACCCAAGTAATACCCCCTTATATGTCTCGTGACCTCTTTCCTGGTGTCTATCCGAGGGGAGTCTATCACCGAGAGGATCGCACAATATAAGAGGGAGCAAAAACTCTATCTATTACTTCAGAATGACCCCCTGATATGTCTCGGATGCTCCTCCCTCTAAACTCTCACTTGGATCTGACCGGGCATGTATTGTTGAATCGAAATTGTGGCATACTTGGATGTTTTTCTTTCTTTAATCGTGCATCTTAATCGGATAATTAACTCTTTGCAATTGGCATGTGTTCTTTAATCCATTTTCTCTCATGAATCCTAATTTGGATCAATCATATAGATTTAATTAATCTTAGCTACGTCATTCAGGATGACGGTTTAGTATGTTGACCAATGTGAACTTATGTGTTTCTTATCCGACATATGCTTTGAGTCGGTAAACATGATCATTCATTCGTATGTATGTGTTTCTCTCATTCCATTTTAATGCATAAGTTCTGTTTCTCATTAGTTTGGATTATGTTCTTCTTCTTCAGACTATTTGTTCATATCCGTACTAATCCCATCCTGTTAAGCTTTCTGTTCTTTTAGTTTACTTTTGTAAAGCTATAGGTTTAAATTCTCTTTGCATTTTTATCAATATATCTTGTCTAAAGTCTCGGATTTGAAGTGTTGTGGTACTTCTCTTCTCTTCGACTTAAAGACAGCAAAGGAATCTACTTCTCTCTTATAGTACTCTGTTACTACAGACACGGTCTGCTTTTCATCCGGATGCTCTTACCTCAGATATCTTTTAATCCGGATGGTCATTGTTCCATTCCTCCGGACTCTTGGAACTCTCAAATAGTGATAATATATATTATCTTACATAGCGTGTTTTTGAGAAGGAATAATGATGGTTCATTAAATGCAAGTCTCGGGACGGGCAATCTTCTGAAAGAAGGCGAACGGCCGTCATAAATACTTGGTTATGCTGCCTCGACGTCATCTCTGTATTTGGAGGTGCCCCACTATCAAGACTAATGACATCATCCTGTCAAGCGGTTCACTGTTTATCTCGCTTAATCCCTAGACCCACTGGCAACCAAGGACTCGGTCTTATATATCTACTGGATATTCACACGCAAAGACGAGTTTACACTTTCCAAATCTCTAAACCCTCGTCGCTTTTTCAATCTCCAAAGACCTAACCTCATTTCCCCTCTCTACATTCAATCTCAATGGCACCCCAAACCGCACTTTTTGGCGTTAATCCCAGCCATCTAGTCGATTGGAACACTATTTTCGATCCTCAGGCATGGTTTCTAGAGCTTCGCCCACTTCGGAAGCTAGCCACATCCTGAACAACGTCTCGGATCCCGTCGATCTCCTCATCGACGACATCACCGAGTTCACCAGGTGCTTCGTTGCACCCCCGACTCCATCCGTTCCACCGTCGGGTGAATCCATAGTCATCACCCCCAACATCCTCCGCGCCACTCATTCTTCCCCCTGGTACTCACCAGTGACCGGATCTAGAGCCAATGGCAGCTTCAATGGGCTGCACATACAAGGGGAAGGAATACAAGGTGAAGTCGTTCCAAGGTCGCTACCGATGTATGACGACCATTTTGAGTCGGTGTCTTCTGGCTCGCACAATAGCTCTGGACTCCGTCCCATAGAACCTGCTTCTGACTATGTACGGAGTCTTCGAGGGTTTCCCGATGGATTGGGGGACTTTCTTGTTCCAGCTGCTGGGGAACAACACAAGGAACCAATCTTTTGGGTGAATCCTTAGCATCGTCTTTCGGCACCTCCGTCCGTCCCACTTCAACGGACACAATGTCATTACTTTTCCCCCAGCCTTCTATCTTCGCCATCTTATGGTTTATGGGAATCTGACTGCCCACCGGCCCTCCGTTGATATCCGCCTCCCCCTTGCTTTGGAACAACAGGGCAGTTCGGTTGGTGACCCAGCCGATAGCTTTGCCCCTAAGGTTAGCTCTATCCACCAATCCTCCCGGATTCGGTCCATCGCTGCACCATCCATCTCCCGAGCCTCCTAGCACAGCATTCACACCGACCCGTCCGAGGTTACGGGGCCGTCTCAGCCAAGTTTACCTTTGGCTATTTCTCCAGCACCTTCTGCTGCTGATGTCCCCACACCCGACACTTCCGTTGTTACTGCCGCTGTTGATGCTGCTGTTGCTACGGCAGTGGATGATGTCCCGGACTCTCCTCTCGGAAGCTCCCTTGCCTCCACTTCCTCAACCCTGGGACTACCTTGACCATCTCCCCGCCGACACCTTAATGGACCTATGGTTCCGTTTTAGCCTAGCCTGCACCGCCTCCGTCCCTAACAACGACCTCCGGGTGTATTACGCTCACCACACACAAACCTCGGAGGACATAATCATCTGGAACTTGGATCATGGCTTCCTTACGCCAGCCTCCATTCTGGATGTTCCGTTTGCTATTGTTGGACCACATTTTGTCCGGGTTGGATATACATATTCATTTTCAGCTTTAAATTATTAACTTTGTATAGAAAAATAAAGGGGCATAACCGTTAATTTAAAGGATGTGACGTTAATTAAAAAAAAAGCGAAACAACAAAAAAGCAAAAAATCAGAAAATTTGTAAAAAAAAAAAATGTGGATAGTACTCAGGGTACTATTCATGAACAGTACCCGCACCCCATATTTGACTTTTAATAATAATACTAATAACAACAACAATAATAATAATAATAATAATTGAAGTCCCACATTGAGAGTTTTGCAAAAACTTCTGTTGGAAATATAGGATTTGATAAAGCTGCCAAAATATAGTCTAAGTCTAGAGACTCGAAGAACCGAAGGTCGTAGGGTCGAAGAGTCGAAGTTCGTAGAAGTGAAACTATCATAGGATGTATTGGCAAGAGACTCGTAGACTCGTAGGGTCTGGAGACTCAAGGTGAAACAGTGACAGAACATTGCGATTCGTAGATCCAGGGTCGAAGGTCGTAGAGTCACAGTACGAAAAGAGAGTGTTACTGTAAATGTCAATAAGCTCGGAGACTCGTAGAGTTGAAGAAGTATTAAGAACAGTAACCAAAGCTAAATGACTCGTAGACTCGTAGAGTCCCCATAAATACGTAAGTCAATTAACAGAACTTCAATGATCACTAGACTCGAAGACTCGCAGTCGTAGGGTCGAAACCTTCGAACACCGTTAAGAAAATAGGACTCGTAGACTCGTAAATCGAAAGTCGCAGAGTCAAAACCTTCGAACAGTGTAAAGAAAGCCGGACTCGTAGACTCGTAGATTGAAAGTCGTAGAGTCGAAGCCGTCGAACATGGTTAAGAAAACTGAACTCGTAGACTCGTAGGTTGAAAGTCGAAGAGTCGATACTATAAAGACTGGAAAACAAATGAAACTGTAACTCAAGGGTCGTAGATTCGTAGACTCGTAGACTCAAGGGACACAGTCACTATAGAGAAATTGCCACACTTCCAGACTCAGAGATCGATGGCGGGGAGTTGTAGCTAAAGGGTCGTAGCTATACAGGAACTCATTTTATGAGCCTCTGTGAAAAACTAAGGAAGAAAAGCGAAGTTGAAGACTCGTAGAGTCGAAGATTTTCAGACCACTTAGTCAAATATAGTAAACTGAGAGACCCGAAGGTTGTAGACCCGCGGAACTAGAGTCGTAGACTCGTAGCTACAATAACAGGTAGAGTAGCTGAACTCGAAGAAGTCACTCTAAGCGTTATTCGAAGAGTCGCAGACTCGTAGAGTCGTAGACACGCAGAGTTGTAGACTTTAGTTGACAGAGAGACATAAAAGGCTAATCCAACATGACCTCTAGCCTCAAAGGCTCGAAGATGTGAGTCGTAGACTCACAGAAACACCATAAAGCCTAAAGCAAAATTTCGCAACTTTCTACAGGTGCTAACTGAAATCTTCGAGTCACCGAACCTACGAGACATCTACCTCTGAGGCAAACTTACAACCCTAAACACAACCACTTAGCGATATTGTCAGCTACAAGGGTTTGTACAAGAAGTCTACGCCGTCCCAAGTAGTTGAGCACATTAATGACACATTAATTGCTGCCAACTACCATCCACGGATGAACGGCCAAGATTGACTACATGCCAAATACGTAGTATGGGCAACTGATCTGAAAATCAAAGCAGATTAACCCATCCCCTGACATTCCACATTTTCAGTGGCGGGAAGTCAGTCTGTCGGGATGGACAACTTGGCGCACGAGCACTTTAATCTTAAAAATATATCTCTCATGCACTTAATGACAAAATCAAGAGTTTAACCTCTCTCTCAAAAGAAGGAAACACACGAACACAAGATATTGGTTCCGACGGACTTAGAGAAAATCGAGACTTAGCAGAACTAACATTAAGACTTCCAACACAAGAGAGAGACGAATGGAGAGAAATTGAAAAAGTGTTGTGCGCCATGTTGAATCAAGAACAAGAACAATCCATTCTTTTATTCACGAATCTTGTTGTTCATCAAAGATCTAGCACTTTCATTAAGTCTTGATCTCAGTGTTGTTAGTTTTCCACACCTCGATCTATCATAAATCATCTCTTTCACAACTGAGATCTATTGAGAAAAGAGCATTTACTCTTATCTCAGTTTTGTCTAATAGTTCATTATCACTCACCTTATCCTTACAATACTTCTGTCATCTTCTCCATAAATACTTCCATCATAGTCATCTGTAGCAGGAATCCAAAACCTAGCTAACAGTCTAGCTTCCGCACACGAAGAAAGTCTATTCACCCCCCCTCTAGAATCACTTTGGGACCTACAATTGGTATCGAGTGATAAGAACGTTGCACCAACCCCTAGACGGAGTGTTCGACCACGTGCACGTGTTGCGCAAGACATCTACTACTACTAGAACTCTTCTTATATTTACTTTCCTTTTTTAGTAGAAGTCTTTCCTTTTAATTTACTTTCCTTTATTTAATTTGCATTAGTATTTCCTTTTTATTATTTTCCTTTATTTAATTAGGGTATTTTGGTATTTTACTTTAGTTTCCTAATTGAATTAGGTTTCCAATTCCTAGTTACTGGTTTGCCTATAAATAGGCCTTGCATTCAGATGTAATAAATCATTCAAGAGTGTTTTTACCAATAATAAACTCTCATATTAGAGGTTTATTCTTATTTCGGCTTTTCCAGTTTAATACTTGAATCGCTTGGGCTAGGGTTTGGGTAAATTCTGTTATCCATCTCTAGATTGTTGTTGGATCCTAATCAAGGTCCTCAACAATTTGGTGCTTTCATTGAGAGATCCTTATTAAGATTTCTCAATTTTATCTCGCGTTCTTCATCAGCAATGACGGAGGAGGCGACAAGGACGAACAGGCAACGGTTCGAAGCCCTGGAGCATTCCATTGCGAACTTTCGACGGCAATGGCAAGAGATGGCTCGTTCTCAAGATATAACCAACCAGAATATTAACCGGTTTCTCACTTGCCAGGCGGCAAGGAACCAGTCGGAGGAAGGCGAACTCGTGGAGACGATCGTCGATCACGACGATCTGCAAAGGAGGCTGATGATTCATCGGATGCTGCAGACATACCTTACCATGGCCGGTTTAGGCGTGGTGGGCGTGTGGAGCGAGGACCAATGGTCGTTGAGCGGTGGGTGCATGATGATCCAATCAGCGGAGAAAACATCGATGGCGATGAATCTGAAGGAATGTCCAATAGGACAGACCATGGACGGCGACCAAACTTTGAACATCGAAGGGGACAGAGGCACGGCGCTGATGATTCTGATGGCGATAGACGCCGTGATTGGGGGCCGAGGAAGCCAAAGATCGAGTTTCCGCACTTTAAGGGAGGCGATCCATATGAGTGGCTGGACAAAGCAGCTCACTACTTTCGAGTTTTTGAGGTATCTAGAGACGACCGAGTTGCAGTGGCCTGCATGTATTTGGATGCAAGGGCCAACAGCTGGTGGCGTTGGATCAAGGCCCAATATGAACAAGATGGGCGACGAATGGGGTGGACGGCATTCGAGCGAGAGTTCCTAATTCAGTGGGGACCCTCTCCGGTTGTCAACCACCATGGACAACTGGCTAAGCTAAAGCAGGATGGGAAGGTAGCTGGCTATGTGGAGGAATTTCGTCGACTCCAAATCCTTGTTCGAGGTTGGTCTGAAGAATCACTACTAGGGACGTTCATTGAAGGGCTGAAGCCATGGTTAGCCAGAGAGCTAAAACTTAAGCAACCCCAAAAGTTATCTGAGGCTATGAGGATGGTGAGATCTTGGAGGAGAGTTCTTATGGAGAGAGGCGACTTTCCAACGACAGAAAAACTTCAAAACCAGATTACTATACCAAAGGGAAGGGAGTCATGGATGAAAGACCCAAGAAGGAAGGCAAAGAGGTTAAAAAGCTTTCAAAAGAAGAAGTCCAAGAGAGGATAAAGAAAGGACTCTGCTTCAAGTGTGGTGAGAAGTGGAACAAGGAGCATCGATGTCGAATTGGAAAGTTGTTCATAATAGAAGACTCAAGTGACAGCGGAGAAGAAGCAGAAAACACATCCGAAGAAGGAGAGCTAAGCATGACCGAAGTGGAGGAACTGATGAGTGAGGCTGAGGTGTCACTCAATGTCAGAATCGGAGTTTCCAAGCCTTCAACAATGAGGCTTATGGCGTGGATAGGCAAGTACGAGGTTGCTATGTTGGTTGATTCTGGCTCTACTCATAATTTTATTAATGCTGAAATTGTGAGGAAGATTGGGCTCTGTGGTGCCACCACTGAAGTACTGGAGGTTAAGGTGGCCAATGGGAATAAGCTTCAGAGTACAGAGGTTGTTCCTAATGTGAAGATGAATGTTCAAGGAGTCAGAATTGCTGCTGACCTACATGTGCTCACACTAGTAGGTGTTGATGTTGTCCTGGGTAATGCTTGGCTCAAGAGCATTGGAAAGGTAGTCACTGACTTTGAAGCTATGACCATGGAGTTCAAGCTGGGAGGCCGTAAGAGGAAGTGGACAGCCCTACCATCTAAGGAGATCAAGCAATGTGAGGCCTCGGCGATTGAGAAGTTATGCAAGGGTAGTGCCCGGTGTTATGCAGTGATGACCAGTGGGGAGCGAATTGAGGAAGACAAATGTTCTTCTGAGCTTCAGGGGAACTTACAGAAGTTGCCTAAGAAAGTATGGGAGGTCCTAGCACGACATCAGCAGGTTATGGAGATGCCAAATAGTTTGCCGCCTTCGCGATTATGTGACCATCGCATTATCTTGAAGGATGAGACAAAGCCTGTGAATGTTCCACCTTACAGGTATGCACACTTTCAGAAGGATGAAATTGAAAGGCAGGTTGAGGAGATGTTGAAGAATGGGTTGATACGACCTAGCCAAAGTCCTTTCTCATCTCCGGTCTTGTTGGTAAAGAAGAAAGAGGGAACATGGAGGTTTTGCACCGATTATCGAGCTTTGAACGAAGCGACGGTGAAGGCTCGATTTCCTATCCCTACAGTCGATGAGATGTTGGATGAGTTGCATGGTGCATGTATTTTCACCAAGCTGGATCTACGAGCTGGATTCCACCAAATCCGCATGAAGGAAGAAGACGTTCACAAGACTGCATTCCGGACGCATTTGGGGCTTTATGAATATTTGGTGATGCCGTTTGGTTTATGCAATGCCCCTTCCACTTTCCAAGCTGCCATGAATGCGACTTTCAAGCCCTTCTTGCGAAAGTTCGTGTTGGTGTTTTTTGATGACATCCTGATTTATTCAAAATCAATGGAGGAGCATTTGGCGCACTTGGAGACTGCATTGGAGACATTGGAGCAACATAATTTTTATATTAAAATGTCTAAATGTGATTTTGTGCAGGAGGAACTCCAATACCTAGGCCATCTTATTTCAGGAGTTGGAGTGAAGGTTGATCCAAAGAAGATAGAGGCCATGGTGGATTGGCCTTTACCGAAGGATGTCTCTACCCTAAGGGGATTTCTGGGTCTAACCGGCTATTACCGAAGGTTCGTCAAGCATTATGGGCTGATTGCAAAGCACTTGACAGAGATGCTGAAGAAAGACAAGTTCGAGTGGACTGACGAGTCCAAGAAGGCATTTGATGACTTGAAGAGGGCTATGACTCAGACACCTGTCCTAGCCTTGCCTAATTTCGAGAAGCCTTTTGAAGTTTATACTGATGCCAGTGGTGATGGTGTTGGTGCTGTCTTGGTGCAGGAGAGGAGACCATTGTCTTATATCTCCAAAGCCCTAGGTCCTATGAAGAAATCGTGGAGTGCTTATGCTAGAGAGTTCTTGGCGATCGTGCATGCGGTCAAAATATGGCGCCCTTACCTCTTGGGAAGAAAATTCACGATTGTCACTGATCAGCAGGCCTTGAGACACTTGTTGGAACAGAAGATTGTTACTCCGGAACAGCAGAAGTTTCTTGTGAAGCTTCTTGGATTCGAATATGATATCATATACCAACCTGGCAAGGAGAACAAAGTTGCTGATGCATTATCCCGACGTGAGAGCAGCCCTATGCTATGGACCATCTATTCAGAAGAGGAAGCTGGATGTCTAGCCCTCAGTGGAGCTGAATGGAGGATTTGGGATCGTATTAGAGATGCTCTACAGTTTGATGCTAAGTCTGTAGAGATTATGAAGAAATTAGAAAATCATGAAGTTGGGGTTGAACAATTTCGACTCAAAGATGCACTATTATATTATAAAAACATGGTTTATGTGCCTAATGTTCCAGGATTGCGAGAGGAGACTCTAACTCACTTTCACAACAGCAAAGAAGGAGGACATTCAGGGTGGTTGCGCACTTATATCAGAATCAAACACTTTTTCTATTGGGAAGGCCTCAAAAGTGAAGTCAAGAAGATGGTGGCCGAATGTGATATCTGCCAAAAGGTGAAATATGATCAGAGGCGGCCTATGGGTTTACTTCAGCCACTTCCGATTCCAGAGAACATATGGGAAGAGCTAACTATGGATTTCGTTGAAGGATTGCCCAGTAGTGGAGGCTTCGAGTCTATATTGGTGGTAGTAGACCGACTGAGTAAGGGTGCACACTTTATCCCTCTTAAGCATCCGTTCACTGCTGTTAGTGTGGCTAAGGCATTTGTGGACAATGTGGTGAAACTTCATGGTATTCCGAAGAGCATCGTGACCGATCGAGGCCAGTTGTTTATGAGTTCCTTTTGGCAGCGATTATTCTCATTACAGGGAAGCAAGCTTAAGGCAAGTTCCTCTTATCACCCTCGGACCACGGCCAAACCGAGGTGGTAAATCGAACATTAGAGCAATATCTTCGATGCTACTGTCATGACGAACAAAAAAGATGGAAGGAGTTCATCTCATGGGCAGAATACTGGTATAATACCACTCATCAGGCTTCTATCAACAAGAGTCCATTTGAAGTAATATATGGGAGGCTACCACCATTATTGAACTCTTATACAAAGGGGATGGCTCGGAATGACGAAGTTGACGAGAGAGTTGATTGCAAGAGATGAAGTGTTGGCCACGGTGAAGAAAGATCTTAAGAAGGCTCAAGAGCGAATGAAAAAGTACTATGACCGTGATAGGCGTGATGTAACATTTGAGCCTGGCGATATGGTGTATCTCAAACTTCAACCATACCGACAAAAGTCTCTAAAGGCCAAGTTCAATGTGAAGCTATCACAACGGTTCTATGGTCCTTTTAAGGTGTTGGAGCGAATTGGTGAGGTAGCATATAAGTTGGAGTTACCATCATCTTCCAGGCTACATCCGGTTTTCCATATTTCTGTCTTGAAGTTGCGAGTGGGTGATCCACCGTTTTTGTCACAAGACTTGCCTGAATTTGATACGATGGTAAGGCGGATCTTCAACCAATGGCGGCATTACAATACCGGCAGCTACAGCGGGGTCGGAAGCAGGTATGGCAGGTTTTAGTCCATTGGCGAGGGATGTCTAAAGAAGAGGCTACATGGGAAGAGTGTGAGACCATGGCGAGACACTTTCCGGAGTTCTCCCTTGAGGACAAGGGTAATCTTGAAGGGAGGGAGAATGATAAGAACGTTGCACCAACCCCTAGACGGAGTGTTCGACCACGTGCATGAAGTGCGCGAAAAGAGAGCCATGGGGCTACGTAGTGTGCACGTGGCGACAATTGCTACGTGCAGTCGCCACGTGCAGGCCCATCACCATGTGCAGATGCACCTCCTCGTGCAGAAGACTTTATAACCCTCCAGTGATGATCCGTCTGTTTGTAATTCAACGCTACGTGCAAAATTCATCACTACATGCTAATTTCATCGCTACGTGCAAATTTCATCGCCACGTGCAATCACCACGTGCATGTGTCGTGTTGCGCAGGACATCTTCTGCTTCACTCTTCTTATATTTACTTTCCTTATTTAATTAAAAGTCTTTCCTTTTATAATTTCTTTTATTTATTCGTATTAGGATATTTTTGGTATTTTACTTTAGTTTCCTAATTGTATTAAGTTTCTAATTCCTTATCAGTCGTTTGCCTATAAATAAGCCTTGTATTCGAACGTAATAAAGCATTTAAGAGTATTTTTATCAATTATAAACTGTCAATTAGAGGTTTGTACTTATTTTCGGCTTTTCCAATTAATTACTTGAGTTGCTTGGGCTAGAGTTTAGGTATTCAGTTATCCTTCTATAGATTGTTGTTGGATCCTAATCAAGGTCCTCAACATTACGCTAGACAGTTCATCGCAGTGAATGAGTTCTGAAGTAATACTTTTTTGTATTTACATTTAAAAGAGAAGAGAGTTAATCCAGTTGTAACAAAGACAAGACCCTACAATATTAAAATGATATAGTGGATTGGACTCGGTATAGGTATACCCTCACCATCGTAGAATAAATTATATTAATCGAACCACGTAGATCATCTGTCTTCGTCTTTTCTTTTCTTTACATAATTACTGCTAACTTGATTTTGCACAAGACAATAAAATATCACTCAAACAATTTTCTCTTTGTTAAGAGTTTTAAAACTATAGAAAATAAGTTTTAAGCATACAGACTCGCCCCCTTTCCTTCTTTGTATACATTCATTTATACCTGTAGGATCTTGTTTGAAACTTGAGAATATCACATCTAACCTAGTTATAGTCATACAGTAGAATATTTTACATCAAAACAAGCAAAATATTTAGTTATTCACAAAAATGAAATATAAACTATACATGCATTTTCGATAAAAATTCATTTAAATTTCTTTTTATTTGAGTGTTCTCAAATTTAAGGTTTTTTTATTATGGGAAAGTTGGTACTTTTTTATTATTTTATTTTTACTTTTATTTACTTATATAATATACTTTTAAATTTATTGATAATTAAAGTTGATAACGTATTAAAATTATATTAAACATATCATTAAACGCTTTTTCTATTACATCTTAAAATTTATTTATGACATTTTTTAATTTAACGAAAAATCACATTTAAATTTGGCAATATATATTAATTGGTAAATAATTCATCAAAATAAATATATGTATAATGCGCAGATTCAAATTGACCAAATTATTATAAAAACAAAACAATTAACCATGCAACTTATTTATTTTGAAATATAAATGTACTAAAATAAATTAACACTTCAGTTTGCGAAAATATTTTTTCAAAATATTAAGCGCAACATTAAGATTTTTTTAAATATTTATAATATTTATTCATTTTACTTTATATATATGTATAATATGTAAAATTTTAAGAGATTTAAAAGATACTTCTAACAAAATTTTTAAAAACAGCATAATTTTAATATTAACTTTGAATAATTTTTCTTTAAATAATTTTGAATAATCTAATTTTGCAATCCGTATTTTTTATGTAGTAAGATACATGGTGTTCAACAGATAGGTCTGGTCAATTTTTTTAAAACCTTTTAAATTCCAATAAATTGAATATATACCTCTCAAAATCTCATCGTCCCTATCTTAACTATATGCTTTCCATTTATTTTCTAATCTTTTCTCATCAACCGCATATCTATATCTAACATACAGATTACACGAGTTTGTTATTTGGGTAACCTAATCCTACAAATAAGAAAACCCCATCAGAATTTTAACCATGCCCTGAAGGGTACAATATTCTCCTAAAAGATACATAAACTAAAATAAAAAATTAAAATAACCCATAAACATGAGTCTTAAAATCAAACAGCATACATACATACATACATACATGTTGTCCATGTACACGCACGAAATGTGTCAGTGTCTAAACTCCAAACATTGTTGCCAAAAACCTAATTTTCACTCGTGAAGTACCAGTAGCGGATGTTTTTTTTCCTGCTAAATTTATGTACTTGTAGGAAACATGAAAAGAGAGAAATGCAACAGGCTACAAACCTCATGTTTTTGGCTCTTTTTTTCCCTGCTTCATTGAGGTTTAGTGTTTGAACAAAAAATCAGAGCACCAGGAAAGGATTGTTACAGGTTAGAACTCAAAGAGGCGTAGTTCAATCATTCCTTCTTTCCTCTTTGGAGAGTACCAAGCAACGACTTTCCCAGAACCAAGGACCCTCACCGCATAGTTAAGACTGCATATATAATCCTCAACATGGGGGCCAGATCGGCCGAGTGAAGAATCAAGCAAAATTTTGGTATCAAATCGACAGACAATTGGTCCTGCAATCTATGTGCACAACAAAAGTTTATCATAATTACAAAATCAGTCATGCAAGCTGAGAAACTATAAGTGAGTCCTTTAGGTGCAGGTTTAGATAGTTTCTTCTGCTAACCACCCGCATTTTGATGCCTTTCAATTCCTATTGTAAAAATTGGCCTCCACAGCGGCCTAGAAAGAGACGGTTGCAAAATTGCCTCTTCTAGTCAACGCTATTGAGGTCAAAACCGTTTAGACGGCTCTCTTTTTTTCCCTTTTTTTCCTCTTCTACTTTTATTTTTTCCATTTCTTTCATTGCAATACAAAAAAAAAAATATAGCATATGCATTATTTATAATCCATAAATTTTCTTAATTTTATTTTTAGTTTGTACTTAGACAACAAATTGATTATATTTTATATTGTTCACATGTGAATATATGTCTTGTGAATCATATATTTCTTACATTTATTAAATTTTATAATATTATCGTATGATTTTACTTATATTTATTTTAAAAATACTCAAAAATAAGAATACAATTTTTTCCTGCCTAGACCATCAAGATGCTTGATGGTGCCTGACAAACCAAGACCGTCGAATGCCTTTTGGAACCTTGTCTTAGTTCAACTTTTAGAATACAACAAAATGAATTGGAAAGTACCTGCTGTTGGAAGATCAGATTCAACCTAGGCGAAGATAATGAATGATCTTCATCAACGGTAGAGTTTCTGAAAATATGGGATACCCTTTTCACCAGACCAGAGGCAGAAGATAAATCAAGCCGAGCATCCACACGGGTCAGATCACCATACAGCGTCCTAAATCTCCCATGTTGGAAAGTACAACATAGTGAGCCAAATAAATCAGCCCCTAAAGAACTCCTAACACCCTTAAAAGCTCGTTCTTCAGTGCCAAATGATTCAACTGCCATTTTGTTCTGCCCACTCCCTAACCAGGCTGTGCAAGTACCACCTTCCAAATGACATAATAACGAATTTTTTAGACTGATCTTTGGGGGAAAAAGAGATTAAATAATGATGAATTTGGGCGTTTGAATGAGAAATTCTTTGACAGTCGAACAAACACAAATAAATCATTTTCCACTGATCTTAAGCTGCACTACCTTACAATGTTTATCATAGCAAGAATTTACAAATATTTTGAGGTTCTTGGCACAGGTGAAAAAGTCTAATATTTTGAAGTAATACTGTGCGATGCTAACAAGCCATGGAAATTGCTGAAAAAAGAAAACACTATTAAGCACATTCTAAGAAATTTTATTAAAATAGAAAAAACGAAAATAAGAAGTATGCGCAAAACGAACATATAACAATAGACTTAAAAAAAATACCCCCGAACAATATTAGAAATAAAAAAAAAAACAATCCACCTGAAACAAAAAAATATCCTCTCAAATCCCGAAAAAAGATAAGATAGATCTCTAAAAGAGACCACTCCTTATTGTCAAAAACACAAACATTTCACTCGCACTAAATACACCAAAGAAGACAATGAGGGACAGTCCTCCACACTAATACGCGCCGCCTACGCCCTTGAGCCAGCACTCAAACAACCCACAAAGGAATGATAGCATCACCCAGAGAAGACTAAACAAGCCCATAATCATGTCCCAAAGCTCCCTAACATACGAACAATGAAGAAATAAATGATCTACGAACTCCCCTAAAGCCTTGTACATGAAATAATAGCTAACAAGAATGAAACTCCAATGCAACAGGTTATCACCAATAAGGATCATGTCAAGTACCGCAATCTAAGCAAAAAAAGCAACTCAAGATGAAACTTGCGCCTTCCACACTAGGCATCAAAAGAGAATACAAGCTCTTAACTTAAAAACCACGTGCCCAATTGTGCTGCAAACAAAGCCTATCGGTAACCAATTATGCTTGGGCAACTGAATACAACCGATAAAAAAAATGAGAAAACCTCCAATTTCTAATCCTAGGTAGCCCCAAAAATAACACCTCTCACTTCATAGTAGTATAGTAGTACCCTGAAGACAGTGAACGTCAGCCACAAAAGCTTCAAGGGTGGAAGCAATCCGATATAATTCCAAGTAATCAAGCTTCAGGGGAGATGCACCACATCATATATCATCCCAAAAGCAAATAAAAGCACCGTGTCACGGTCCGAAGCCTCACGGCACATTTTTGTAATATATTTAAGCCATTTGTAACGATTGTATAGCTCGTAGAAAGAGTTAACACTTGTATAGGCAATTTGTATGCTCGCACAAAATTAATGTTTTCTTGTGCCAGTTGTAAAAATGTTTTAAATCTTATATGTAGAGCAACACTCTAATGTTTAAACTTATACTTGACATTGTTCTAATATAAGTTTTCTCACTTTTAAGCATTCTTTACAACTTTCATAAATCATTGTCCATTATCCAAAACGACTCTAAACATTCACTCGAACTTAAAAACTTAGTTCACAAAGTTTTCGCTAAGTGACAAAGTGCCGCACAAGTGTCATAAGTCAAACTCCGTGACAGGTGATATTAGAGCCAATTACGTCCAGTCGTAACTTGGTTGGTTGGGAAAAAGAGTCGAGGCGATGGCACACGAGAAAGGATTTGCTGCAATGGAGGAACTGCACACGGAACAGCAACATGGCCGTGGGCATGAGGAGCTATGTGCTATAGTGCCACCGAAACGTGGAAAATCCAAGACGATGCTCAAGGATCCCATGGAAGCTCGGATTTCGCTGTTAAAAGGGAGTCTCACCGCCGTGAACTCCTTGGTTGGAAAACTCAGCGATCAAGTCGACAACATGATTCTCGAAACTGCGGAAATCACTAAGGCCGCTAAGGCCATGATCCGCGAATGCAGTCAATCGTTCGAGGGTCAAATTGAGGCTCTTGGCGAGAACGTGGCTGACCTGCGAAAGTTTGTGGAATGCAAGATCCATGACATCCATAGGGAGATGGATGCACTACGCCGAAATAGTTCGCAATCGGTGGGAAACGCTGGCCCGAGTGTTGCTAGCAGCGGACACGAGCATATGTTGAAGGTCCCTAAACCTGCGATGCACAATAGTACACGCAATGCCATTGCGGTGGAAAATTTCATATTCGGCCTAGAACAATATTTCGAGGCCATGGACGTTGTCGATGATGTGGCCCGGATTAGCAACGCCCCAATCTTCTTTTGGGAAGCCGCCCAACTGTGGCGGCGACGAAAGCATACTGAGCGAGAAAATGGGCTTTGCGTAATCGATATGTGTGAACAATTTAAAGCCAAATTACGCAAGCACTTCATCCCACACAATGCTAAGACATAAGTTCGAAGGAAATTGCGTTGACTAAGGCAGACAGATAGTGTTCCCGAATACATAAGGAGTTCAATACTCTAATGTTGGAAATCAAAAATATGTGCGATTCTGATTTCTTCTTTTACTTCAAGGACGATTTGAAAGAATGGGTGAGAGTGGAGTTGGATAGGCGCAATGTGCAAACATTAGACGATGACATTGCGGCAGCCAAGATGTTGGTCGACTACTCGCCCCAATCCAAATTTGTGAAGATGTCATACGCGGGTAAAAGTGGGGAAGAGAAAGGCAAACCGAAGAAGGATGTTGGCCACGAGGTGAGTCGACATCTAAAACCATCAACCTTGACGAATTACAAACTAAAGTTCTTCGCACAGAAGAAAGAAGCATCAAGGCCATGCTTCATTTGCGATGGGCTGCATTGGACCAGAGATTGTGCAAACCGTAAGGCGATGAATGCCACTGTTGCAGAATATAACAAGGAGAAGGCAGAGGAGCCTCAAACTGATTTGGGTGTCATCTAACACTTGAGCACTCTCTCGAAGGTCTTTTTCCCAAAGGACCCAAAAGAGAAAAGCTTATTATATGCAGACGTAGCGGGGCCAAACTATGGGCGTAATGCTTGATACAGGAGCGACCCACAACTTCATTAATCTGCAAGAGGCCAAGCGGCTAGGCCTTAAATTATCCGAAGGAACTGGCACGATCAAAGCGGTGAACTCGCAAGCCAAGCTGGTCCATAGCATAGCAAGGGGCGTAATGGTAAAAATTAGAGATTGGCAAGGAAAGCTTGATTTCACCGTCATTCCGATGGACGATTTTAAGATGGCTTGGGGCTTGCTTTCTTCTGTCAAGCGCTGGCGTTTCTTGTTCCAACGTCAAGTTCCCTTGTGATCCTCGACAATCAGAAGATTCGAGTGATCGCGCTCAAAGGCATGGGAAAGTCGAGTCCACCGATAATTTCTGCCATGCAATTTAAACGGGTACTCAAGCAGGACTCAAGCACTCAAGGCATGAGAAAGTGGTTCTGAATGAGTTTAAAGCTGTCATGCCTTCGGAGTTGCCGAAGCGAGATGTGGATCACCACATCGAGTTGGAGCATGGCACGAAGCCGCCAGCCATGTAGCTTTATCACATGGCACCTCCGGGGTTGGCAAAATTACGGAACTCCACAATCTGATCGAGTCGGGTTATGTCCGACCGTCGAAAGCCCCATTTGGGCCCCCGATGCTATTCCAAAAGAAGAAGAATGGCACGTTAAGAATGTACATCGACTACCAAGCATTGAACAAGATCAGGATATTACCAAGTCCTGCCAGCTCGATAAGGCGAGATATTTCACAAAGCTGGACCTCCGATCAGGATATTACCAAGTCCGGATAACAGAAGGGGACGAGCCAAAGACAACGTGCGTGACAAGATACGAAGCGTTCGAATTTTTAGTCATGCTAATGAACAAGGTACTTCATCCGTTGTTTGATAAATTTATTATTATTTATTTGGATAACATTGTTGTATACAGCAACACGCTTGGGAAGCATGTCACACACCTAAAGTAAGTCTTCCAAGTGCTGCGAAAAAATGATTTATGTCAAAAATGAGAAATGTTCATTTGCAAAATAGGGGGTAGATTTTCTCAAACACCACATCAAGGACGGGAAGCTAATGAAAGTCCCAGAGCTACGATCGTTCTTGGGACTCATAAACTATTATCGTCGGTTCATTTAAAGGTTACTCCGCCATTGCAACACCCTTAACTGACTTATTGAAGAAGAACCATCCTTGGCACTGGGCGGACGAGTGCCAAGCCTCCTTCGAACAATTGAAACAAGCCATCTCGGAGGAGCCAATTAAGGCATGTGAAGGCATATCATGCTAGCAGACATGCACAGGTGAAGGCGTGTGAGTGGCCGTCGAATCTCTACGTTGTGCAGGCTCCTTGCTAGCGCAACGAACCGTGCGACTCTTCTCCTCCTCACTTTTGCCGCCTCGATTTTTTGAGGCATCAAATTGGTCCCTGTATTGCGCACCCAACGTTATGGAATTTCGACCCTATACACATTTTCCCCCACTTGTTGCACCGCCGGTGCAAAGCAACTTGAGAGAATCTACCTACCGTCCAACCGTGGCTCGTTGCAACTTGCCGCTAGGTCGGGCGTCAGGGGGCGGAGGGTTTGCTAGTGGTCTCGGTTACGAAACATCATGCGAGCGTTGGGTTTCGTCCTTCGTACGCTCGGTGAACACTCATTAAGAACGATTGTCCACCACCGCTTGACCTCCCAATATACGTTGGCGATGTCCTTGCGATGGCGGCGTCCGTGAGAAATGCTACCTCGTTGATCCTGCTAGTAATCATATGCTTGTCTCAAAAATTAAGCCATGCATGTGTAAGTATGAACTAATTCAAACTGTGAAACTACGAATGGCTCATTAAATAAGTCATAGTTTGTTTAATGATATTTGCTACTCGGATAACCATAGAATTTATTTATTTATTTATTTATTTTGGGATCTAGTCGCATATATTATCTGTTAGTTGGTCACCCAGAGGTTTTCCATCTATGGCCTCTGGCCTCGGATAACCGTAGTAATTCTAGAGCTAATATGTGCACCCACCCCCGACTTCTAGAAGGAACGCATTTATTAGATAAAAGGTTGACATGGGCCTTGTGCCCATTGTTCTGATGAATAATAATAACTTGACGGATCGCACGGCTATCGTGTCAGCGACACATCATTCAAATTTCTATCTTATCAACTTTCGATGGTAGGATAGTAGCCATGGCAGCGCCCTATCAACTTTCAACTTTCTGGCACGTCCATCTTGCCCGCAGTTGGTGCATCCAACTTGCTCGCAGTTGATGCATCTGTGTACAAGTGAAGGCGTGTGAGTGGGCAGTGGATCACTTGTCGTGCGGCCTCCCTGCTAACGCAGCGGACCGTGCGCCTCTTATCCTCCTCACTGTTGCCACCATGTTTTTATGTGATTTCAAATTGGTCCTTGTATTGCGTCCCCCACGTTCTGGCATTTCGACCCTGTTCACATCTTCTCCCGCTCGTTGCACTGCCGGTGCGAAGCGGCTTGGGAGCCTTTCCCTCCTTTCCACCCGTAGCTTGTTGTGACTTGCTGCAGGGCAGACGTGGGGGGGTTTGCTCGCTCTCTCAGTTGCAGATCCTCATGCGAGCGTAGGGCTTTTTTCCCTTTGCCTGTCTCCATGCTCACGCCATGTATGTGCTCCTTGCGACATTGCTTTTTGCCACGATTCCACTTCATAAAGGCGTGGCCTCTCGTCCCTTTGGGGTCCTCAATCGACATGTGGCAGATGTCGAAAGGATTGTTGACCCCATCGGATGGATTTGTGTTCTTGCCGAGTAAGCGTCTAGTTGGGCACATAAGATTTCCTACCTTCACTGGGGGATTTCCACCCGCTCAGCAAATTGGGGCAGACCCACACTGCCCTCGCCACCGCCTGCTATCTCCAAGCTCGGCATTCAAAGTGTAGGGCTTGGTAAGGCACCTCCTCACCCTGTCGCGCAACGGGTAACGACCGTTGTGCACTTCGGTTTATCTCTCTGTTGCCACTAATCAAAACACTCGAGGCCTTGGCCCACTACCCAGATTTCCACTTCATAAAGGCGTGGCCTCTCGTCCCTTTGGGGTCCTCAATCGACATGTGGCAGATGTCGAAAGGATTGTTGACCCCATCGGATGGATTTGTGTTCTTGCCGAGTAAGCGTCTAGTTGGGCACATAAGATTTCCTACCTTCACTGGGGGATTTCCACCTGCTCAGCAAATTGGGGCAGACCCACACTGCCCTCGCCACCGCCTGCTATCTCCAAGCTCGGCATTCAAAGTGTAGGGCTTGGTAAGGCACCTCCTCACCCTGTCGCGCAACGGGTAACGACCGTTGTGCACTTTGGTTTATCTCTCTGTTGCCACTAATCAAAACACTCGAGGCCTTGGCCCACTACCCAGATTTCCTAAGGAAATTAATTCACCGGGGTTGTGTACTTTCTCATGCAGTGGCAAGAGTCCTGAGTCTGCCCTCGCCACCGCCTGCAAGGCTACTGCCGCATAACGTGTCGACCTCCGATACCACAATGCCTCAAGGTGGGGCGCCTTCTCTTAGGCCCCTTCTCGGCGCTGTTGCCGGTTCGGTTGTTGACGCGGAGTGTCCCAGCCTCCCATCGGGCGGAGTTAGCCGGCCAATTACCTCTGTACTTACTTGCAGCGACCGTTTGGTCCTCGGCTCAAACCCGTCATTGGCGGCTCCCTCCCTACCTTCGCAGCTGGCCAGGTCTTGGCGTGATGTTCTTTCCCGGCCTCCTTGCCCTTAGCCTAGAGGCCCTTCCCAGCCACCCGATTATCCCTCCCCCACCCCCCCCCCCCTCTCGTTGCTCTGTCTTTGGACCCTCTGCCCCGCCACCCCCGTCTGCTGCTTCTGCGTCATGATCGAATTGTGTGTGTTTGGAACGCTGGCCATCTTTCACGTCGCTCCTTCGGCGACGAGCTCCAAGCCTGCTTGGGGGCCCTCTGAGGCCGAGTGTCTAAGTGGACCAAGACACATGATTCCTGGTGCAGTGACTCGTTTCGGTTCGATATCTTTGCTCTCGCAGCATCTATCTCGGCCATCATTCCCCGGCTCAGATGGGCAGCCCCTGCATGGTATGTACAACCCCACCTCCCTTTTCTCGCCCAAGCCCAAGCGCGCTTTGCCCCTCCTACTGCTGCAGTCTCGTTACGATCCTCTCGCCCTGAATTTAGCAGGATTGCGACTTGGAATGTTTGTGGGTTTCAGTCGAAATGGTTGGATATTATCGATACAGTGCTGCAGGAAGGGTGGGGCATCTTGTGCCTCCAGGAGACGCTTGTTTGGGACTCCAAATGGCCGGTGGCCTTATCCCACTTTCGAGTCTTTCAATCTTGGAGGTCTCGTCATGGCATTGGCAAACGGGGCCTTGCCCTGGCCGTTCATGCGCCAACGTTCGAGGCCATTGAAGTGGGCTTCTCTGACTCGCATCAATTGTGGGTACCACTCTCCTTTCAGCAGCTCGGGGGCATCTCTTGGGTGGTGGGTGGCGTCTTCGTCCCCCAACGACGCCATCGCGCAAAGCGCTCGTCGGTCCTTTCTCGAGTCAGCCGCTAGGTTTGGTGTCTGCTTGACACCCACCCTGGCACCCCGCTCCTTATGCTAGGGGATTAGAACACGCCAATCAGGAAGTTGGCCAAATGGGGCTCCAAATTCGACCTCAGGGGTCCTCTTAGTGAATGGATATCCGGAGACGTTCCACTCGTGTCATTGTTCTAGCATTAGTTCTATTGACCATTTTTTGGTTAATCCTCTTGCAGCATACTTGCTCACGAGTGCGGCCGTGTGCCACCACATTGATAGTTCCGATCATTGGCCAATTCAAACTGCATTTCAGGACTTCCACGTCCCTGCAGCAGCTGCTGTGGTCGCGCCTCTCCCCCCTCATCGGGACCACTACAGGATCACGGTTTGCGCGGACCCGATTTAGCTCTCTAACCGGTGGACAGTTCTCACTACCCTGGCAGATGACCCATTTGCTGACCCCGTTTCGCTGACTCAGTTGGGTGTCACAACTTAGCAAATTGCAGGGGGCCTCATGTTGACCTCCTCGGAGCCACAGCAAGGTCGCCGATTGTTGCGAGTGCGCCCGCACATCCGACATCTGATTGCACGGCGACGCTGTTGCTTCTTTGAAGTTCAACGTGTCTCCCCCGTCTCACCGGAAGGCCAACAGGCTATCCAATGTTGGTTGCGGGCAAAGGCTGATGCTAAGCAGGCTTTGCAACAGCGTCCGACATTGGTTGCCTCTCCTTTGCTCTTCAACATCTTCATTAATGATGTGTTGATGGCTATGGAGGCGAGGTGTGGAGTGATTGTCCCTGGTCTTCCTGAGCATATCTCCAGCCTACTTTTTGCCGATGACCTTGTCCTTCTTACCAACTCAGTGGCAAACCTAACGACGCAACTTAGCAAGGTGCATGAGTGGGCCTCAACTTGGGGTATGGCAGTAAGGATCAATAAGTGCAAACGTATGACTCTTCTTGGTGATCTTGTTGACCATGTTGGCCTGTCGACAACAGACTTACGGTTAGGGCAAGAGTCGATTGTCGTCTTGTCATCATACTGTTACCTGGGTGTCCTTACTACCCCTGAACTCTAGGTCCGCCCCATCATTGCTGATCGGGTGCTTGCAGGGCACAAAGCACTCTATGGTTTGCGGCATTTTCTTGCCTGTCGTCGGGTGCCCGTTTGGCCTCATATCTTAGACCTGAAAGCATTGGTGCTCCCGATCTTGACCTTTGGTGTGGAACTGATGGGCATACATGACGTGTTCCAAACTTGCCCCTATTGAACGTGTGCTTCTCGAAGGCATGAAGTGGATTGTTGGTGTCGGGGGAAGGTCACCCCTTGCGGGCACTAGTGTGCTCCACCGGGAAATAAACATTTGTCCACTCCCGGCCTTTTGTGCGGGTCAACGAGCCCGGGCCTTTTTCAAATACGCCCATTGTAAGACTTAGATCTGTTTTGTCATGTTCCCCCCCACCGTGTTGGGCGTATTTGGACTTGAGTCATTCGGTCGCGCTTCTGGGTGCGCAAGCATGCGCCATCGGCCACAACCGCACGGAGGGTCTATCTTGTCCGCTCGACCACCTAGCAGGAGTGGGATGCACGCCACTCTACTCAAACCCTAACTTTCTAGAACAAGTTCCATCTTGCTCGTAGTCGTGGGCTCCTCCATCGTTTTTGGCGTGATGGCTTGGTCTCGACTCAAGCAGCCTTTCAATTGCTTTGTGCCTACGTTGGCGCGTGCATCTTACCCACTCAGGCGGTCCGTCTGGGCATTTACCACTCCTCTGGGCAGGTCAGTCGCCCTTTCTGTGCTACCCCCGACGCTGACCTGTATCACTTTACTCTGGAATGCCCAACCATGCCCCTCTCGGCTCTCCGTCAAGCTCTTGCCCGTATCTCATCCTGGACCCGTGGGGCCTCCCACCCGGTTGCGTCGACGACCCCATTTCGAGAACAGCTCCTCACCTCCCTCTTAGTTGGAGAGGGAGATCGGGAACCGAGTAGGAGGATCTGGAAGTCGGGCCCCCCTAGCTTTGCTGCAGTGGGCGCCCTTCTTGTTTAGGCAACGTCACTACTCTGGGTTAAGTATACTGCTTCCTGGGCGCGCAGGCCCGACAGGATGATTATCACTCATGAGCCGACGCCTTTTCAGGTAGAGCCTGTCCTCACAAAGGACATGCCTCTAGAGCCTCGGTAGTGTTAGTGAACGCCAGCTCGATCCATGTGAATGCCCCAATAAGGCACTAGGCTTTTCACCTCCACAATTAGGCTTTTCATCAGGAGCATTCCCTGGAGTATGGGTGCTCTTTGCACCTATCGATACCCAGTTACGCAGGTGCTTCCACCTACGTAGGCACGCAGTCTTGGCTGTAAGTGCCAGGTGAAGAAATTTTGCTCTTGATGTCTCTGGTTTGCCCCTTGACTTACCTATGCTCCAGCCTAAGAAACTAAGGAAACTAAGTTATGGTGCTATCCGATTATGATAAACCCTTTGAAGTCCACACCGATGCATCCGACTATGCCATTGGGGTAATCATAATGCAGGATAGATATCCAATCGCCTACAAAAGTCACAAGCTGAACGATACGGAAAGGCGATATAAGGTGTAGGACAAAGAAATGACCGCAATCATCCATTGTCTTCGCACCTGGCGACACTATTTGCTTGAAAGTCAGTTCGTAGTCATGACGGACAATGTTACAACGAGCTACTTCCAATCGTTGTGGCCGATGCACTAAGCCAGAAGGCGGAGTTAGTTGCCTTTTCTTCCACCAGCACATCGAGGAGTGACTTCCTTGATCGAATCAAGGAATGGTGCACGACTATGTAGCCAACAACTTGCTTAAGTTCGCTACCGAGGGGAAGACTCGTCGGTTTTGGGTCGAAAATAGCGTATTGGTGATAGTTGACCAACGAGTCTTTGTTCCGAGATGAGGGAATTTGCGAAAAGATGTCATGAAGGAATGCCACGACACATTATGGGCTGATCACCCGGGCGTGGCACGAACACTTGCCCTCATCAATCGATATTATTGGCTGCAAATATAGGATGAAGTTGAGACGTACGTGAAGACTTGTCTTGTTTGCTAGCAAAATAAAATTGAACCACCTGTGAGACTTCTGAAACCCTTGCCGATTCCAAAGAGACCGTGAGAAAACGTCTCAATGGATTTCATCGTGGCCTTACCCAAGTCCAACGGATTTGGGAGCATTTTGGTGGTGGTGGATCGATTTAGCAAGTACGCTACATTCATTCCAATATCACCAGATTGCAAAGTGGATGAAACAATTCGCCTATTTTCAAAAAAGTGAAGTTATGGGGAATTCCAAAAAGCATCATCATTAACCGAAACCCCCGCTTCACTGGGAAATTCTAGCGCGAGCTATTCAAGCTGTTGGGGACGGAATTAAACTTCTCTACAAGTTTTCATCCCCAAACAGATGGCCAGACGGAGCAGATCAACACTCTTCTAGAGCAATATTTGTAGCACTATGTGAGTGCCCATCAAAGAGACCGGGCAAAGTTGCTCGATATTGCTCAGTTCTCTTATAATCTCCAATGGAGCGAAACGACAGGAAAGAGCCTATTCGAAATTGTCACGGGGCAACAAGCACTTACTCCGAGTGTTGTTGTCTCGCCGTACACCAGCAATAATCCCTCCGCTTACAAATTCGCGAAAGAGTGGCTGGAAGAGTCGAACATTACAAGGGCGTGTCTTGATAAGGCCGCCAAGCGGATGAAGAAATGGGCCGACGCCAAGCGACGTCCGAAGGAGTTCACGGTAGGAGACAAAGTCATGATAAAGCTACTTCCAAACCAATTTAAGTCTCACCGCCAAGTGCACAAGAGCTTAGTCCAAAAGTATGAAGACCCCTTTCCAATCATCAAACGGATAAGGAAGACATTATACCAGATTTAACTTCCTCCAAGACTGAAGATCCACAATATCTTTCACTTGAGCCTCTTGAAGACCTTTCATGAAGACGCCGAAGATCCAAGTCGCAGAGAATCAAGCCGAGCACCAACTGCCGTCATCACCATGTTTGACAAGGAAGTGGAGCACATCCTAGTTGACCGAGTGATACGAAGATGAGGAGTTCCCAACTACTCGGAGTACTTACTCAAGTGGAAGGGTCTGCCCGATCAAGAAAATAGTTGGGAGCGTGAAGACCTGCTGTGGCAGTTCGATGACCACATCAAGCGCTACAAGGAAGCAGACGTGACGGGGATGCTAGGAGCTTAAGTGGGAGAGGATGTCACAGTCCGGAGCTTCACAACACATTTTTGTAACATATTTAAGTCATTTGTAACGATTGTATAGCTCATAAAAGAGTTAACACTTGTATAGGCAATTTGTACGCTCGCACCAACTTGATGTTTCCTAATGCCAGTTGTAAAAATATTCTAAATCTTATATGTAGAGCAACGCTCTAGTGTTTAAACTTATACTTGACATTATTTTAATATAAGTTTTCTCACTTTCAAGCATTCTTTACAACTTTCATAAATCGTTGTCCATTGTTCAAAACAACTCTAAACATTCACTCGAACTTAAAAGGCTTACTTAGTTCACAAAATTTTCGCTAAGTGACTAAGTGTCGCCCGAGTTAGCTCGTCATAAGTCTAACTCCGTGACAACCATCTCCCATCTCAAACACTACAAACAGAAAGAAAAAGTCTCACTGCGCACAGATGAATTTCCAACACCACTAAAGAACATACAGAAGGAATCCCCAATGAATATGGTCATAAGACTTTTACAAATCCAACTTACAAAGAACCCCCAAAAGAGCACCCTTGACTCGACTATCAAAGCACTTGTTCGCAATGAGAACTGAATCCAAAATCTACCGATCCGACACAAATGCACTTTGAGATGGTGAAATAATCTTCCCCAAAACAGCCTTCAACCTACTAGTGAGCACCTTGGCCACAATTTTATAAATGCTATCCGCCAAACTAATCTACCGCCCCTGGCTGCTTGGGGATGAGGGCAAGAAAAGTAGCATTGAGAATGTCAAGGGGAACCCATCCGAACCAGGGGCCTTATCCCTATTGCAGCCCCAAACTATGAACTCCACCTCCACCGCAAAGGGGCGCTCAAGCCACGTAGAATCCTCCAACGGAAAGACATCAAACTGGACCCCATCAAGAAGAAGATGAGGGTGAGCCACATCATGAAAAAGAGACCCATAAAACTATACCACGTGAGCGCGAATAGATTTTTGACACATTGAGGGAGCACCATCAATGCGAAGAGTACTAATAAAGTTGGCAATCCGATGACAGTTAACCATACAATAAAAGAAATTGGAGTCCTTGTCCTCCTCCCTAAGCCACAAGGCTCGAGATTTATGTTACCAAAAAATCTCATCCATCAAAAGCAGATGCTCAAGAGAAGAAGCCAACATAGCCTGGCGCCCCCTCTCCTCCAACAAGGGCCAAAGCAGAGCCATCTCATCAAGGGCTCCCAAATCCGCCTAGAAAGTATGCTTCCTAACGCTAACCTAACCAAAAATAGTGCCATTCCAAAGCTTTAGGTCCCCCTTCAATAGCTTCAACTTCGAGGCTAGCACAAAACTCATAGAGCCCTCCACTTGGTACGACACCCACCAAAGCCGAACCTCGAACACAAAACCCTCAGCCGACAGCCACATGTTCTCAAATCAGAAAGGTCGCTAGCATAGCAGAGATAGACCACACTTTGAGAGAACCGAAAAATGATCAGAACCCCATCTACTCAATCGCGACTGACTAAGATGCACGTGATGCCAAGCACAATCAACTAACAAGAACAATCAATCAAGCTAAAAAAAGAATAGCACAACGTGGTCATTAGACCACGTGAAAGCCCCACCAACCATTGGGGGATTAATCAAGCCAAATTCATTAATAAACTTAGAAAACTCAACCATCGAAAGGGTGAACCCCATTAAATCTGTCTTCTCTAAAGGAAAACGCACCACATTAAAGTCCCTCCCAAGCCAACATGGCACCACCCACCAACTGTGCAAACTAGAAAGCTAATCACTAACAGGGTGACGGTCGTACACCCCGGAGAATATCCACTCACGCTAATCCCCCACATTCTAAAACTTGCATGGCAGAGAAATGACCCACAGCCTCGTTCACCTTACGAACAATGCGGCTGTCCCACATCAAGAGAATGCCCCCGGAGGCCCCCGCGAAGCCAAGAAATAACCAATCCACAAAGCGACATCGCCACAAACGCCGCATGATGTCCTCCGACACAACCTCCAACTTAGTCTCCTGTAGGAAAATGATGTCTGCCTTCCACTCCAAGTACAAATGGTTTAGACAAAGGCACTTCTGCCGATCGTGGAGCCCCCGTACATTCATAGAAAGGAATTTTGTACTCATTGAGCTAACTCAAACTCCTCCCGAAGCACCAAGCTAGTCACCATCCACACCCTAGATGACCTAATAGACCCTACATCATAGTCAATCGACGAGGCAATCTATTTAAGTTCTTGCACACCTTTAGACCCAGTGCTTGTATGAAGATGAGGGCACATAGTAGAAACCTTCCATGCTAGATGGTGTGCTTCAATCTCCTATAACAAGGCCATGATGGCAGATTCGAACCCCTAATAGTTCACCTCCAACACCTTACTAATAACCTTGTGCCTCCATAGGACCCAGCCAGATGCATTTGTAAGTGGGCTAGCCGCTGCACACCAAAAGCAGTCCCACCCAAAAGGGCTTCCCAGTGCACCACCATCACCCCTGCAGAATCAAGAACACCCTCCCCTGCCTCCGAAAAGTAAGGGCAGCAAACCCCAAAGGCACCACCCTCACCTTGGGACAGATTATCCTAAACTCCTACGCCATCTGCAAAGACAATGTCAACATGGACACCCCATCCCCTTCTTGAGGGACACCCTCCCCCACCCCAGCTGAAGGGCCACAACTGCCCTCTCCCCTATTCGAACTGCCAAGGCTGAGGTGGCCCACATGACAGCATGCCCCAACCAGCAACGGCAACTGACATAGGGGAAGCCACCCACGAAGAAGGAAGAGAGGAACAGCCTCCCGCCAACCCCCGCTCAAACGTGTCGAAGCAAGCGGTGACACTAGAGGTGACACCACGAGATATCGGGATAGACTGCACAGTCGGCTCCCCAAAAACTTAAGTGAGCTTGATCCAATGATTAAGACTATTTCACTTAAATGAGCTTGATCCAACGGCTGAAATAAAGTAAAGAAAGAAATTAATGGCTGATGCTTGGCTGCTCCAATTAGGCTAACATCCTAATTAAGTTGGCCAATTCAATGGTTGGGATCACCAGAGTAAAATCAATAGCCAAAGTTTGATTGAGGAAGATGTAGGGTTTTTAACACCAGGGGTTGTGGAGGCTGTGTATATAGACAGATAGAGAGTGAGAAAATAAAGAGCTCCAGAGCATTTTTATTATAAATATTTGAGAAAAGGAGAGCTATAATGATTATAAATCAACGGAATATCAAAATCCAATCACAAGGAGTGTGTTTAGATCTTTCAAGAGGTCAAAAGGAGGAATCCTATAGGAGAAAGGTTAGTCTACAACAAGGGCTTCAATTTGATTTCTCTATATTGGTGGTTCTATTAGCTTATGGTTAGGTTGTTGAGACAGTAAGCCTGATTGTATTTTGAATTTGAGAAATCATTCTTATACTTTTTGTAAAAACAAAAACCAGTGAAATTTGATTGTTGTTGAAATTGGGTAGAGGACCCTAAATCTGTAACGTGGCATACCTTGGATGGCAGTATGCTATTCAAAATAGCTAGTAAAGATTTTGTAACCAGCTGATTGCTGGTCACATCGTAGATATAGCTCTACTCATTGTATGGTGAACCACGTAATTATTGTGTGTCTTATCTTTGTTGTTTCTCTTTATTTGGGATACAAACACAGAAATTAAAATTGACAAAAGATATCATCACGGGTAAAAAGAAAAAGAATAAAAATTATATTAATATACTGATTCACCCCCCTCTTAGTGCATATCTAGGAATTTCGGGAAAAAACGTAAGCATCGATCACAAACCAATCACCCCTTTCGCTAGTGCGAAGCCTCACCGCTAACGATTGGCCCGGACGCCTCACACGTGACAACGACGGAGCCCCAAACTACATCGCGGAATGAGCGAGAGTCATGCTCGGAGAAGCCCGAAATAGAGACGCAGTCAACACGTCGGCAAATGCCAGACTCACTACCGATCTAGGCACTGAGGAGGTGGCTTGAAAGCGACCATCCTTGAGTACCACGGCCGGTAGGGATGAAAAGATCCTTAGAGCACAGCAGACCAATGGAAGAGAACGAGACAAAGCTTTCCATTTCGGTTATGACGCCACTGGGCCAAAAACACTCAATCACCTTCCCGATAGGAACAAACCACAAGTCCAATAGCGAAAGGCTAAGCCACCAACTCTAGAAGCATCAAACCAAGTCAGGAAGTGACTGACGAAGAGATCGAGATGGCGGAGACCTACATCCAACTGCGTTCGACAATGCGGATCGAGCGCTCGAGTACCTTGAACTTGAATGATTTGGACTCAATTTGGACAAGGTACAAGCCTTAGCGTCAGCTCGAGATGGACAACAAGAGACAACCTCCTCGGTGCCTAGATCAGCGGACAACAAGAGCCCACCGCAAAGCGATCGCTAGCAAGTCGCCCAATATCACACGCGTGCCACACGTGTTTCATATTCCAATTGAGCTTATTCAAACTGTTTCATATTCCAATTGATCATACTATAACAAGAAGGAAAAAAACTATGTTCAGACAACACACATGGGCCACATTGAGGTCAACATGTTAACAGGCAATAGGCAGGCTATGAGCCTATGTGCAAGCTCTGTAACTGACATGGGAATTAATTTTGTGCACCAGCTTCTATATGATCCCGTTATACTACGTGTTACCCAGCAAACTTTAACTGACAAGGGAATTCATTTTACATATCATCACATATGCGATCCCATTTATCTTGAACGTGTTAAAATATTATTGTGCACAATTTTAGCATAATGCCATGCTCCAAACAGCGTGGTATTGGCGAGCGTCTCCTAAGTGGCGCAGGTGCGTGCTACTTGAGGAGGAGCAAGGCGAAAAGTGTATTTGGTGCGGACAAAATAGGCTCCACGGCAGTTCGTGTGGGAGATCGATAAAGCCCCTTTGGAGTTCAGACATAACAACCTAGTTAAATGCGAAGAGTACGCCGCTAGTCTCGGACTTGACGTTTAAGAGGAGACTTGACCATCCCTATACAAACTGATCAGAAATTAGAATCATCCTCCTAATGAGCCCAAGACAAGGCAAAACCACTCTACGTATATCCCGATCAATATGACTTACTCAGAACATCCACCAAAATAATCAAGTACCGCACAAGTAAAAACCCTGACCCCATGACAATAAGCTCATGTTCATGGAAGTTGGAACCATGGTCAATGTAATAAAAGCAAGACTTACGAAAACTGAAGTGTAATTCAATATCGCTTTGGACTCAAGTGCAAAAATTAGATTGAACCGCTAAGCAAATAATCATAAATATAATGCTATATATAGGCCTAGTTTGGTAAATTTGGTTTTAAAAGGAAAAAACACGAATAAAAAATTTTAGGTTTTTTAAATCTAAAGGTTGCTTTTCAAAACCGCTTTATTAAAAAGAAACTTTAAAATTTTTAAATAGCATCATTAACCTTAAATAATAAAAAAAAATACTATCAATCTATCTCCTATTAATAACTTCAAAATATTTTTGCTTTTTTAAACATTCATAATAATTTTATTTTTGATTTACTGAACAAATATTATCAACTTTTAAAATCTACGATACTTTAAAATCATAGTTTATCAAATACTCAATTGCTTATTTTTATAGTAGCTTTTTTTTTCCAACACCCCTTTTATATCTTTTTCTACGAGCTCTAGTTATGGAAGAAAGAAAAGAAGAAACCGAGAAGAAGGCATGCGATAACAAGTTTTATTAAAGGAAAACTCGTGATATTAATATCAATCTACTATGTGTCTCTGAATCTAGCATTGGATGGACCTCATACAATAATTGTCCTACCTCTACCGTATCTTTTGTTTCATTTCTTCTAGAACAATCACACAAACTTTTGGGTTTATAGGTCTACTACCAGAAATTCAATGTATATTTCTGAATAATATTATTTTTCAGAACTAAAAACAGTCTTTTTAAAAGCATAATATTACCAAACTGATCATATATAAAGAAAGAAGGAGAGAGAGAAGCCAATAGCAGAATAATAACTATATCAAAATAATTTTAAAAAGTCCCTCAATCCAATACCAAGTTCAAGTCTAGAAACATGCTCTTAAAAGTCACTGCTAAATCTATATTTTGAATGCACTGCAGTAGTCCACATTTGATGATATCAATCCAAATCACTTAAAAGGGTTAGCTTATAAAATAAGACAATTACAAAAACTATAAAATTACCAATAATTCCAGAGATTGCAGCATGTGGTTTCATAAGTCGCATATCATATGAAGCTTCCAAACCCTCGTCCTCGTCATTTGTCAATATGATATACTCTTCTGTTTCCTTCGGCCTCCAGAATTCCTTACTCTTCTCATGAGCGAAGGCAGCTTTGGCATATATTCCAGGCAGTAAACCCAAAGGTACCTCGCCATTTGTGGCATTAACAGGTTCTGCATCGCCACTATTTTTATGTATACCAAAATGATATTTTAATCCAGATTCAGACACAACAGATGACAAATCTAATGATATTGACAAAGGCAAATCCCAGTATTGTCCTTTATGATCAATAAACAACTCAGGACCAGCTGCCTCTAGTGTAACATCATGAGAAGGAAGCTGCAAACACAATAAATATTGAACAAGACAGCAAGTCACTCAAGAATCTTGAATAGAATCGCTAAAAGTAAAAAAGGAGGGGGGGAAAAAAACAAAGACAAGCCAGATGCAATATGCTAATAGATGGAAGGGAGAGGACAGAGAAGATTTCAGGAAAAAATAAATTAAGCAGAGAGGGCTAACTCGAGACAAACATTAGGGAGCCTTAGGTTTCAATTCGATGTCCACTTACAAAAAAGTTTAATTAAAATCTAGTAATGCTCCTCCGCCAAATATACACAGAAAGAACATTATATTAACCCTAGATAATGGGCAAAACAAGTGTATTAGAACTCCTAGGCCCTACACCAAAGCAACTTATTAATGAAAACACGTGCATTTAAAACAAGTTTCACTAAAATCTAATAATGCTCCTCTACCACTCACACACATAGAGAAAATATTATACCAAGTATGGATCATTAAAGCCATCTTAATGACAGAAACAAGTGCACTAGAATTCCTGGGGCGGGACAGGGTCAAGAGTTTTAATCCTTGCAGTTACCAATAAAAAACAATGTTTGATCCTGGAAAAATGTATGTTACACGTTAATGAGTAACACCACAAAGTTGGCCAACGCACACACACCTCTCTATATATAATGATTCAAATGGGTTGCGCTGAACTTGTGTTTATCCTATTTTGCTCCTATATATTTTAATTACTAATAAAAATAGTATTCATTAAATTTTATCCCTGCATATTTAATTAGTAATTAAAGTATTATTTTTTAAAATTTATTCTCTAACTAATTTGACCCATTTAACTAATTAATATTACAATTTATTACTATATATAAAAAAATCTAATATATATTAAAAACAATTCTATATATAAATTATTCCAATGGATTGTCCTAAACTTATGTTTATCCTATTTTGTATTTACATAATTTAATTACAAATAAAAATATTATTCAATACATTTTTCCACAACATATTTAACAATTAATTAAAGTATTATTATTTACATTTTCTCTAACTAATACTGTCCTATCATGTTCATTTAAATAATTAATATTATAATTTCTTTATATATTTAAAATTATCTAATATATAATATAAAATATTATTTGTTTTATTTTTTATTTAATTTTTAATTTTTAAAATAATTTATTACTACATGTGAATTCAACGAATTCTACATGGATTTTTTTTAACAATCACTAGTATGTGTATTTAAAACATTTGTGCATAAAATTGGTATTGAAGCCACAAATGATATTTAAATATTAATGTGTGAATTTATGTTTTTAAGCTTTACAATTATTTTGGCCAACAAATTACAAAATATCATTATAAATCAAAATCATATATTCAATTAATAAAAAATATTTGTTTGTTTAAAAAACAAAAAAAAAACTTTTAGAGTCATGTTTTAACTTTTGCTTATATTTTCATACCAATAATTAGTTGACAGTTGAAAGTTTTAAAACATTTAAATAATATTTTTAAATGTAAGTTTTAAAAATACATTTACATTATTTATCTCTAAATTTATAAATATGACTTATAAGTTAGAAAATTTGTTCAAATTGCCATATTCCTTGATTTTCTTATCAAGTACTTCAAAAATAATATTTAATTTATTTTAAAGAATAAGAGGCCAATAATTTTTTAAAAAATAAGAGAAGTAAAAAGTTAACTTTTAGAGTAAAAAAATATTTCATTGTGTTTTCATTTATTATTTCCACTTCAAAACATTCAACATATGTGGCAATAACACTAAAAATGATTTGAACAATGGCAATCTCGAGCCACCATAGTAAAATTGATAACCTATGGTTGATTGATCTTGTTATATAGGTCATATTTAACAAAGAAGAACATCAAACTAGAGCAAGAGAGACATGAAATTTGTTAGAAAAATGATGGTAGTTTTTCATTACACAGAAAGTTGAAATTGTTAATAAGTAATTCAGTTGCTATCTTAAAGCCAAATGAGTATTTAGAGTTTGTGAAATGGTTAACATATTAATTTTAAAAAAATTGCAATGATAAAAGTTAGAAATTTTATAATTTTTTATGAATATATTGCAGTGTTATTTAAATAAAATGTAATATTTCTCAACATCAAGAGTGAAAGGAGAGCTTTCATTGAAAGAGTTTGTGAAAGGTGGGTGTCATCTAGGATTGCATTCTTTGCTTGAACAGTGGTGCATGACAAGATTCTTAATGTTGATAACTTGCAATGCTAGGGTTTCGCTTTTGTTAACCAGTGTTACATGTGCAAGGCTTCGACGAAATCTATGAATCATTTTTTCCTTCACTGTTCGTATGCTTAGGAGCTCTAAGATATGGTCATAGGATTGTTTAACCTTCATTGAGTAATATTTTCGTCTCTTAGTGTGTTGTTTGCGTGTTGAATAGAGGGCATAGAGTAGCATTCGGTGATTTGAAGAAACGAAATATTGCAAGAGCCGACGATTGCACTTAGCACAGCAAGGAAGTGCGAAGAAACAAGAGCTGTCGAGATCGTTTGTTGCGTCGACGGAGGAAGCTCGTCTGTCCAGATCGTCTTTTGAGGTCGTTGAGGTTGTCTATCAAGATCGTCGAGTTTGTCGAGGTCGTCGATTGATGGAGGCGCGTCAATGTTCTGGCGTTGCGAGGTTGTCAATGTTCGGGCGTAGCGAGGTTATCCGACGAGGTCATCCGTCGTCAATCTTCTGGAGTCAGGAGGTCTTCCGTCGGACAAAGGTTGGAGTCACGAGGTCATGTGGTCGTCTGGCTCTAGCCTCGCATTATCGTCTATGTCGCTTGAACCTCTTTCTATTTTTCTTTTTAAAAGTCACTGATCCAAGCAAGGCGTGCACCTTTCGCGTTAATAAAAGGCCCACGAAGCGTGACAAGGCACGCGCTTCACTGAAGGCGTTGCACCTTACCTCCTCTCAGGCAACGGGTGTCCCTTGCGCTGTGCTTCATGCGCTTAAGCGCTAGGGCAAGCGCTTTTGACTACACTAGTTGGCGCCTTGAGTACACTTCAGTAATAGGATTTTTTTTAGTAGCAGGAAGAATGGGACTCATCACAGTCACAGAAGGTGTGGTAGAATACATTAATAAATCACCATCAGCATTATCATTATCCTCCCCCATGATGTGTGGGAGGTGGAGGAAGACGAAAATTAACGTATATTTTCCAAGGAACAACATTTTTTTAAGACTAGGACGATAACATTGATATCCTTTTTAAAACCGAGGATATCCAAGGAAAACACACTTCAAGGACCTAAGATCTAATTTAATGACATGGGAGCGAACATCACAAACAAAGCAAGTGCTACCAAAAATTCTAGGGTCAATTAGAAGCATGAACTTGTGGGGAAAAAGAATTTTGTAAGGGGATCTCACCATGAAGAACAAAGAAAGGCATACGATTAATTAAGAAACATGTAGTAAATACTGCATCAACCCAAAAGGAATTTGAAACATTCATTTAAATACTGCATCAACCCCCATATTTATGTCCTTTACCAATAATCTTCTTTGTCACAAGATCCTGAAATAAACAATAATCAGAAAAAAAGATGATGCGACAGTATAACGAGTAAGCTAACTCACGAAAATTAAATTTAAAAAAATTAAATAAATATAAAACAGATAATAAAGGTTAAAGAGGGGTTAATGAAATGGTGCCTGACCCACAAACACAAGATGAGGATCTATCAGCCAAGATAACAGTAAAGCTAGAAGTGTGACATTGAAAACTAGAAAATAGACTAGAATTACCTATCATATGATCTGTAGCACCAGAATCAATGATTTATTTAAAAAATGATGAAAGAAAGCGCGTATTTGGAGTACTAAAATTGGCAATAGCAATAATAGAAAAAGATGCAGGCTTTAGGAATTCTTGATACTAGGAAAACTTAGCAAATTCATTTGGAGAGATATGAAATGATGGTGTTGAAGGATCAGAAGCAGATGCAAGGTGAGCGAAAGAAACTTTCCGATTTTTATATTGAAGCTTTCAACATTGATGCTTCATATGGCCTAATTTTCGATAGTACTGACACACAACTCCTCCGAAGTCATGTGATCAGGTTTCAAATCCCGTTGGTCCTCATTCTTGATTTGTAGGATGATGGAATGATCGTCTAAGCTCATAAGTATGTCATTGACTCACTAAAGCACTGTTGGATTGACTTGGTGGAGGACCTTCTATGCAGAGCACCCAACTAAAAACTTCATGTAAAGAAGAGAGCTCAAAACCAGAGAAGACTTGTGACTTAGCAATCTCACAATCAGAGGAAAGGCCATTTAAGAAACTCATAATAGCCATTTGCTCGCGTTAGTGTTGTTGAACCTTTACATAAGGGCTAAAAGGTAACAACACATTAAGCTCTAAGTCTTCTTAAAAGACATAAAATAAGTCGGTAAAGACTAATTTTGTTTGTCAACTTGATAGAATGCTTTATAGACCTCACACATGCGGGTTAGATTTCCTTTACCAGAATATATGAAATCCAAGTAATCCATCAATTCGTTGATAAACTCATAATAATTAACCAAGCTAATTATTTTGCTATCAATAGAGTTGTGAACTTGTAGAAAGAGGTGAGCATCTTCTCAGAGCCATGTGAGTTTCAAATCATTTTTAAGAGGATCAATAGTCAAATGATCATTTTTATAGATACTCCAGAGATAATGGCAAACGGTTTTGCTCCAATCAATATAATTGGTGCCATTCAATTTACGGTCCGTGATTTTAGACATTACGGACACCATATTTGATACAGGCTTCACATCCATAATTCCAAAATAGAAATACAAGACTAGGCAAAAACATCAACAAATAGACACGCGAAGAACGGACGTCGTTGACAAAGACGACTTCAAACAAAATTCTCAGAGGGAGACGTTAATGAATAGAGTGTGCAGTGAGAGACGTTGAAGGATGTCATTGATGTCGGCATATACGAAATCGTCAAAGTTGGCAGAGGTGTTGACAAACACTGGTCATTGTCAACAATGTCAAAAAAGTCAAAGACGTCACACAGAGCCGTCAAGGCCGTCGGAGGAAGTCGAGGAAGTTGGAGACGTCACGAAGAGTCATCGGAGTCGTTGAAGGCAGCGTCATTGAAGCCATCATCTTGCAGAGCCGTCAAGTTTAGCATGGTCAGTGTCGGGCAAGGACATCGTGGTCGGCATCAATCAGGTATGTTGTGGTTGGTGTCGGGAAGGGATGTTGTAGTCGGCATTGGGCAAGGATAACGTCGAAGGACAAAAGCACAACAAGAATAAAGATGACAAAAGAAACGATGTTATTTTAATACAGACGGCGTCGACAGATGCTTTGATACCATGATACAAACAAATAAACTAGTATCTCTATTGATATATGTTTCAGAAAGAGAAAACTATCTATAGTAATATATAATTAGGATATTAATCATAATCAATCCTAATTATATGATATCCCTAATTCTCACTAATTATTCAATTACATATTACAATCCCACTTATTGCTCTATTACAATCCACTAATTATTCTATTACAATAACAACTTTAATCAATTCACCATCGATTGGTTAAGAGAAAGCAATTAAAAGCCATATTTTGATTTTAGTTACCTTTAACTTGGTTGTAAAAAGAAAATATATTTTAATAGTGCAATAAAAAATATTATATTGAAGATCCAATGTAATACAATGAAACTATGAGTCATCCCATTGTACCATTTAAGTCAAGACATTTAGTTGCATATAAAAATATTAACTTAAGCTAGAATCTTAAGCTTATAAATTCATTAGTCACCTACCATTACAACAGGTATTTATTGTAAAGAAATGTGAATGTTGTAAGGAGAAGTGTAGCCAAAGAAGGAAGAGTGAAGGAGGCGGTTGAGAGGGAGAAAATAAAAGCCAAGATAAGAAATGGGAAAACTTTCCTATTCCTAATGCAAAGCCTATTGGTTCCTTTAAATACTAAATAGTAAATACAAAGCATAACTCATGCTCCTTTTGAAACTTTTGGCCTCTTTCACCTTACATATGAAATGCCAGTATTGGTTGAGCATCTCTGTTGTTGAACAATGCCAATCGCCAGTCTCCACCATAAAACAATCTCCATCGCATACTGATGCCAGTTTCAAGTCACCACCATAGATGCTCATTGCCAGTCGCCCATCATTTCTTCCCTTTTCAAAATCCTTGATGGTCATCTTTTAGCTTAATCGATTCGTTGGACCACTAAATTCCAATGAATAGCCAATTAATCACGATTTTTAGAATCATGCTCAGCCGCTTGGAAAGAGATAGATGGTGATATAGATAGTGGCAAAGCAACATGAGGTCCTATGGGTTGAAAGAGATATCCTTAAATACAGGTTTGGGTGAGACATGGAATTTGATGGGAATGCAATATAATTGAAACAAAGAATCAAAATGGAATATGATTGAGAATTAAGTTATCCTATGGGAATAGGGAATGGATGTTTGAGGTACAAAATATGAGATTGAGAATGAATTAAGGAATAATTGATTCCATTCTCACTCTTTCCCTCATACCAACATGCTTTAAGATGATTGTGCCTTCATAAATTTTGAGGACACTGGAAGAGTGTGGATATGGGTGTCTCCTTGGAGCCGAACTTCTGGCCAAGGTGGTCCCCAGGAGAAAGTCAATGATAATGTTAGCATTGTCAGTGAGAACAGGCCCAAGAATCTCCAGCCATTGAACTCCAAGGCTGATATTCATACCTTGTAAGTCCAAAACGAATTGGTCCATGGTACAAGTGAGTTTGCAGTAGAATAGGCACATGATGACAGACGACAGTTGAGTGCGTCTCCGTTATCAGTGTTCTATTGGATAGATTTGCAGATTAATCTGTGTGGAAGCAATTAGCTGTTTGTCTATTTTATTTAAATAGTTTTGTTGGGTTATTTTAATTTTTTTCTTTTAAAAAAGATGCATACAGGAAGCACATAAATGTCCTGACACCACCAGACACTTCACCAAATGCTAGATCTTTTTCACCACTGCCAACTGCAGCTGATTCTTATTCTCCATCACCAGCTGCTTCTAGTCCTTATTCTCTACGGTCACTACCATGCCATTGAATCGTTATTTTGTTTGGTCATGATTCAATTTGAAGATTTAGATGAAGATAGAATCTTAAAAATCGTGTGATGGTGATAGTAACAATGAGTGAGAAATTGAATTGAGACATGTTTATTTAAACTTAATTACTTTTGAGACTTGAATTTGTTTAAACCTAATTACATTTTGTGTTTCAATATGCTTGTATTTTGTGTTAGTTTTTATTGAAATTGAAATTATATTTTATTCTGAACCATATATTTTCAAGATTGTATAATAAGTTAATAATATAATTGATATGCAAAACATCAAAAGCATATTTAGGCTTGGACTCTTTAAGCTAGTAAGCTGAACACTAATTGATTCAGGCTCATTAAACTCACAAAATTAAAATTAAACTCAAGCTTAGGCTCAACTAAAACAAGTTGAGCTTGCAAGCCGATTAGGGCATTTTGTCTCATTAATAGCCTTACTCCTAAATACCCATTACAAGGCACATACAGCTCATGCCTATTCATTTTTGCCCCTTCATCTTGCTTCTTAAATACAAGTGGCGCCTTTCACTAATGCCATGTTATTTTGCTTATTAAACACTAATAATTTCTATAAATATATAAATAGGATTTATTGGGATTAAGGTTTGGTGGTTTGATTGGTTTTATATAAATAGGATTTATAAATAACTTGCAGTCTGTGAGGTGTAACACTATCTCATATTCTCATACATAAATGAGTTCCCTTATTTAGATTTAACCTATCGTTAAACAGGTAGATGATCCAACTCACATAGTCACATATTTTAGAATTAATGATATATCAATCACATTAGCCGATTTTTTCTTCCTCTCCTTAAATTATCGTCCCTTAAGCAAGTTCTTGTACAGTCCAGAGACCTTGCGATATGAACATGCAAAAAACAATTTCCATGTAACCAGTCTCTAAAACTTTCTAAGGGCATTTTGAATTCTGAATAATCTGGTCAAGAAGCTTGTATCTTCATGGATTGACGTCGACTGCAACCCATTTAAGTATTTGCCTCAAAACTCCAAGGCTTGCACATATCATGGAAAAACCATATGCAGACTTTTGTGCCCATAATCATGCAAATGAAGGTGAATGATAAGCTCATATATCCATAACTGTTTCTAAAATTGTCTCTAATATCAATGTAATACAAAAAACCATTCCCAAAAAGGCCATAGCACTTGCTAATAATATAGGCTGAAATAACAATGGCAAATGTCAGACAAAATGCTGGTAACTTTGGGCCATAATTACCTTGTGTAAGATCATTGCTTTGGTGCAATGGCCCTTTTTCTCGCCATGTCCTTCTATTCTCCACAGCAAAGATGTTGAGGAAGTTACTGCATATTGAGACCACAAGGCAACCGAATAAAGAGACTTGTCCATTAAAGTTTTTGTTACATTTTCGAAAGTAGGCAGCTCCAACCCAATGGCAGACAAATCTGCTTTAATGGAAGATATAAGCTTCTTCGGACGGAACTGCCCCTTCAATGCGACCCAACTATTTTCAAAAAAATTACAACAGCAGTATCAGTATGCCAATAATTAAAATTTATTTTGCATGGCAAGGCAATAGTAGATAAGAAGGACCATGATACCTTTTGAATTAGGGTGTTGGGTTAGTTTCAACTCCAAAATGACGTTGTTTCATTAAGTATTTGTAACGAACTTATAATATCTATAACAATGATTTGAGCCCAAACTTTATCAAATTAAGGTCAACCTTAGCATCCACTCAGTGAAAATGTTTTTTCTTTAAAACTACATATTACTTTTCTTGTTTACCTCACCAGTGAGTTTGATTTAAATTCTAATTGCTTAAATTATCTAGTGCGTTTGGCAAAGGAGCAAACAATCATTATTGAAAAATAACTGCAACATAATCACTTAAAACAAAAGATTAATTTTCCTATTGTTAGAATTGTACTGTATATGGGCACATCCCATTAGGTTGAAAGCCTATATATATATATAATCCTCTTACCCTAATAAAATAATCATGGTTTTCCTTCTCATCCTCTTATCTAACATTTATAATCACATTTTTGTTAAAATAAACCTAAGTGCCTCTCCAGCAGTTGTGCAAAATTACTTTCTATCTCTATTTATAAAGAGATACATAAAAAACACTCTCCCGTTGTCCTTCATAATCACTGTTTACCTGAATTTTTTAAAACCTACAGTAGCTCTTCATTATCTGTATATTATGTATCTGAATCAGCATCTACGTATCCAAGCTCACCAAAACTTGTCCTCCTCCTTTTCACTGCCAAACCACAATGATGAGTACCATTCCTTGATGACAGGTGGATCGGGTGGAGGCACAAAGGCCTGGTACATCTGTAGGATCCATTTCTGCAAGTCCACTGTCTCCATTTCTGATCTCCACTCCTCTCCCTCTGCCGTTGCCAGCAGCTGCTCCACCCTGCACGTGCTCGTCGCCTACTGTTTCTTGACTCTCGTCTTGTTCACGTGGTGGCATCAGGTGATATTATTAACATAGACCCTCCAATCCAGGGTTTGTTACCTCATGCATGTTCCTATCAATCAATGTGTTTTTGTGTGTGGGCGTGTTTTCGCCCAAATTTCATCATATTTTTGGTCTGTATATGCTCAGGGTTCCCTCCACACCCTGCAAGTCCCAATAAGAACAAGCAGTTCATCTTCTACGAAGCTGCTTTGCCTTGGCCAAAGGTTCAAGGTCTCATCCCCGCGCCAAGACAGTGGTGTCAGAGACTTGAATCTGCCTGTTTTTAAAAAGACTTTTAAATTGAAGCGAACCTAGAGGGTTTGAATCTTACTCTCTTTGTTTTTCCTTTACTGCATTGATGATGAACCTAGAGGGTTTGAATCCAAACTAGAATTGTGCCTATGTTCCCTGCTTTTTGGGTGCTTCATTTGTGGGTGTAACAGAAAATGGGAGATCCAGGAACTGATCCTTGAAGACTAGGGCGATGGCAGTGTTGAAGAGGATGTTGCTGGTGGAGAGGTGAGGAATGGTGAAGCCGAAGGTGGAGGAGTTGCAAAAGGTGAAAACAAGGTTGGCATTGGGATCCAAGGTGAATCGGAGTTTTATAGCGTGTTTAGTAATGCTTTTCAAACATGGTTTTTTGTTTTCAAATACACAAAATACATCATTTTCTTGTTTGGCAGTTGTTTCCTTTTAGTTTTTAAAAACAAATTGTTTTGAATTGCGAGAAACAGAGAACACATTTCGTGTGTTTTCATTTTTTGAAAATCATTTTCCAACACTGAGGCTGCCGATCTCACACCTCTAATGCCTGTCCCAAGCATCCCCTCCTCTCGAGCTCCCCCACAATGCACCACCGCCGCTGCGACCTTCCCCCTCCTCACGAGCTCCCCCGTGATGCACCCCCACCCCCGCGACCTCCCCCCTCCTCACAAGCTCCCCCGTGATGCACCCCCGCCCCTGCGACCTCCTCCCTCTTTGCAAGCTCCCCCGCCTCACGAGCTCCCCCTTGACGGATCCTCCCCACGACGCATCCCCCACCCTACGACAGCACCACCCAATGATGGATCTGCTGTTGCGCCTGCTCTTGCAACCTCCCCTCGCAAGATCACCGCTGCAACAAGGAAAAGGAAACAAATAATTTTGTCCACCCTGATATTTTATTTTTAAACAAGATATAAAATTAAAAATCTTGGTTTGTAAATATTACTAATTTTGATTTAAGATCACAAAAACTTCCCTCTCATCAAGAGACAACAACATAAATCAAAATTGCCATTATACTATCCCTTCTATGCTTACCCATAAGTTCTCATCAAACAAGCCAGACTACTAGGGAAGTGAAAAAACCAAGAAAGACAATCAAACAAAGAGCATCAAATATCAGTCCTCATTTGGTTTCTAATTATGGAGTGATTCACTCAGTCAACCCTTCCAACTTTAGGAATCAAAAGAATGACACTAATTTCTCCCTCATCATAACACTTCCACAGTATCATCAAGAGACCAAAAATACAAGCAAAGGTGTCAACAATTTTTTTTGGGATCTAATCACATTTGTTACCTATTAGTTCACCCGGAGGTTTTCCATTTATTCTCATCCCTAGTATTGTCGCGGTGAACTTGATGGCAAACCTAGAGACCCTCCACCGGGGTTTCTATGGCCCAAAAATCCTAGAAGTATGATTTGGAATCCAAACAAGTCCATTTCTTGGTCATAATCGTGAAGGCCGTCCACATGACCCTCCAGAGCTGGTATCCATCGCATGGTTCAAAGTATCGAACGAATTCGAGATGTCTCAGACTAGTCGTCACGGGATTGGAGCCTCCCAATACAAGATCCAGGTTCGGTACAGGCTTCTCGTCGTTTTTCATGTATCTCGTCAATCTCGGCTGAGACACACCAAGTCGGCCGAGAAATCGCTGATATGTCTCCTCCCAGACGAGATCGCGTCCGAAATTACCGGGTACATCATGCAATTTCCTTTTCTTCCCCTATTTTTTTTCTTCATATTCTTCTCGGTTGACTTCACTCACGCTTCACACTACCGATCGCTGCTGCGTCCGATTGTTGCGGCATTGCTTCCGATTGCCTCGACATCATGCGTCACTGCCGATCATGGATCACCCCTGCGTCGTCTGCGTCGTATGTTGTTGTTGTCTGCATCATGCGTCTGCGTCATCGCTTGCGATCCTTGGTCATATCCTCACTTAATTGTAGAGTTCTTTCAAACTAATAACTACCAAATCAACCACATGAGGTCAAAGGTGTCAACATTCAAAACTCATTTGGTGGAAAGAAACAAAAAGCTAATGCCTTGCTTTTATGTGCTTCAAATTAGAAAAAATCACAACTTGTCTGTTCACCCAATTTCACTATTTCCCAATAACTGCAGAAAATACAATGGGATCACACGTACCACTCAGAATGGCTTCAATACAGGCTGGTTCTAGGTAATATGTGTGTTTTTTTTTTAACAACAAGGAAAATTTCCAACTTGACTATTCACATGTACAAACATGCATTTTATCAGGAAACCAACAAAAAATGCAAAGAAACACAAGCAATTGCACAAACAAACACAGAGAAGAAGGGTTCTTTACCAAGCCAAGCCTTCCAACTTCAGAATTTAAAAGGATGACATTTTTTCCTGTTTATCTCGACACTTTCTCAGCATCATCAAGGCATCAATGCTTGTTTGGTGGCAATAAAGAAGTCAGGTCTTAGGTTTTCTACTGCTATAAATCAACAAAAACCCAACTCCACCGTTCAAACTACTTCCATGCAACTTGAAAACACACAAGGCACCTAGGAACTATGAAAGACAATATAATCAGAATCACCTCAATCCTTATTACGGATGCAGGGGACAAAAAGCTCTGCATTACATACTTAGGGGGTGTTTGGGAATGAATGTATCAAAAAATTGTTTCTTTTCATCAAATAACCAAACATTCAACTTTAAAATTGCATTTTCATAGAAAGAAACCAGAATGCAGAGAAATACGCATACAAAACAATCCCCGATAAGAAAGAAAAGGTTCTTTACTGGTCAAAAAATAATTGTTGGAACAATACAGTGAAGTCAGGATTGCTTACCAAAAAATCCTTATAGCTTAAAGCTGTTTGTTTTTATCAAACAAAAAAAATCCAACTCTCCTATTCACATTTTACACATAAATAAACCAAAATGTAAAGGAACACAATACACGAAAAAAAAACCCCATATGAGATATATGGATTCCTACCGGTCTAGGAAACAATTGATGGAACAGGGCAGATTCTTTTAATGAAACAACCAAACATTCAACTTTAGTATTCAGATTTTACACAATACAACCTTACATTTTCACAGAACCAAACCAAAATGCAGGGGGGCGCCGGACACACAAAACAAACCCAGATAATAAGAAATGGGTTCTTTCCCAGTCTGGCAAGTTGTTAAGGGAACAAAACAGATGGAGGATATGGGATTTCTCACATCATACCTTGAAGCTACTTTTATCACATATGCACACATTCACCCGCATTCCACACATAATTTTCGCAGAAACAAACCAAAATGCAACGGAACACGCCAGCAAAACAAACCCTTGTAAGGAAGAAAAAATAGAAAAAAAATAAAAGAAAAGAGAATCGTTTACCAGTCAGAAAATTGCTTCTGGAAAAGGAGAGATTGGAGAGAGAAAGAGCCGACGTCCTTGCGGTTAGGAACAGGACAGACAGAAGGGACGAGGCCGAGAGGGAAACCAGTGCCAAGGAGGGCGAGTTGCTGGGGCCTGAGAAGTCGGCTGGCCCGAGCCCCGTCCATAGGGAAGGGCTGGCCAGGCACCGCCCTGGCCGAGCCGTCCAAGTTTTGTGGGCTCGCCACATTCATGTCCCAAAAGGCCGCGTCCATGGCCGACCTCAGTCTCGCCATTTTCCCTCTCTAAAACCCTCTCTCTCCCACACTAGTTTTGGCGAGGTGTAAAGCTGGTTCAAATATTAAGTGTTGGATCCTCCTTTGGACATGGCCTCCTTCAAGTATTAAGTCTTATTAAATTTAATTTTGTTCCAAACCACTCCTTGACCGTTACTGTGGCCGCTTGGCCGGTGAAATCGGAAATATCTGAATTAAAATCTCGCTCTACTTAGATCAAATGAAAAATTTATAGTTAAAATAGCGTTTGGACTCTAACGGTGATTAAACGATAATTGACCTTCAAAATAGTACTTTAAATCAGGTTATGAACGTCATTTTCGTATTCTATTCATCGTTTTGAGAATTTTGATATATATATATTACATATTTTCACTCTTGGAAGTATTTTAAAAAAAATCAAAAAATATATATTTTTCAGTGATAAATCAATTTCAGGATGTGCAATATAGGCTTGACGCGAAAAATAAAATTATTTTAAAATAAAAATGACACTAGGACATTTGTCACGACACTCTGAGTCCAAAAATAATTTTTTTAAGATTTTTTGTAATTTGGTCGTCTTACCGATCCTAAAAACCAAAAACATCAGTTAAAAAATATCCAATTGCAAATTTAGAAACCCTAGCCGTCACCCTCTTCTCTTTTCCGCCTATCTCAGTGTCACGGGATTAGCCTTTATAGCAGCTTAACCCGTGTGGCACCTAGTTTCCACCCGTACGAATGAACACTAGGTTAGTCTAATTCATCGCATTTGGATCGAAACCCATCGATCCGTTGTAAAGCAATTGTGTAGGGAAGCATTTAGCGGAAAAATGATTGAACGAAGGCAACAAACGATTGTATTGATTGCTTGAAGGCTTTACAACATCACTCCCCTACATATAGATGTTAACACTTTTCTGGTTATGACACCAGGAGACATCATTTCTAACCAAGCAGTAAAATCTCTACAACTCACTCTATAAACTAAGTTACAACACTTTACAAGGGGGAAATACCCCAAAATAACCTAAGTGTGCTAGGATAAGCCTCGGTCCATGACATTCTCCCCCATCCGATTTCGCAGCGTCCTCGTTGCGTCTTCGGCTTCCTCGAGCTCGTCAAACTGCTTGATGTAGCGTTCGACTCCTTCACGGTACTCTTAAATCTCCTTGGAGAATTGCCCCAGATCCTCTTCCTTCTCTCAGTTTGCCTCTTCAACCGGCTTGTTCTTCCATTGGACGTAGTACTCCACCCGGCTTGGATCTACGCCTCTTCTTGGCATAACTCTACGAGAATGGATTTTCTCTATGTTTTTGTCGTAGGTCTTGCCCATTGACGCTGTTGGTGTCCGCACTGCCCGTTGTGTAACGCCCCCAAATCTGGACTTCCAGACCGGGTGCATTAGACAAATAAGATATTACAATTATATGAATAGTAATCTATTGCTCAACATAAATTCGATGGTTTATTTATTACATCAAGACTCATCACAAGATCTCTAAGGTTTAGCGTTTAGAGACTAGGTGTTGATAACCCATTATAGTTTTACATGACATATAAATACTATATGCATAATCTTCTTATGATTTTATTCCAAGCATTCTTGCTTTCTCCTAGTTCCCTAGGGTTGTAAAGAAAACATGAAAGGAAATGAGCTCAAATAGCCTAGTAAGGTTAAAAGTAAGGAATAATATATGGAGAATAATCAACTCATAGAAGAATAAGAATATTTACTCATCTAGGTTCACCACCTAGATGTCTTGCATAACCTGTTATCAACTGAATTGATACTCTCCAGTGATGTTCTTTACCTAATGCATTGGAGGTCTTTCTGGAACCACCCATAAACATATTGCCAAACATAAAACATATCTTCACAAATTTTCAAACAACAACATCAATGGTAAATTTCAACGTAAAGGAAGGTCTTACAATAATAGCCCCGATAAGTAAAAGGATTATTCACCATTCAATAAATTAGATTACCAAGTTTCTAAGAAGTGTCAAAGAAAGTTAATTCTTCTTAAAATAATATTATGAGGAGAAATCTTAAGATAGAAATATAGAAAAGAAATAGGAAATGAATTTCTCCGTCGGAGATCGTGGTAAGGAAAGGGAGAGGGGATCCTTACAAATTTTTTGTTTTTCGCGTTTATAAACCTTGAAACAAAATTTAAAAGTTAATATTTTAGTTTTAATAATAATAATATATTCATAAATAATATATTGAGAGACATATATAAGTATATTATGGTGGAAAAACTTCTCATGATAATAATAATAATCTATACATATACATATACAATATACATATATATATTGAGGGGCAATGTCATCCATAATATATATATATATGTGTGTGTTGGATCAAACCTAGAATTTGGATGATGCGGATCAAACCCTATGTAATTTGATTTAAGATGTTTCATGTTTATTCTCAGTCTGTGCAGAAGATAAAACTTTAATCCGGACCTACTCCTGTAAGGACAAAGCTAAGGACAGGATACATAATCCTGATTCGGATCATCGTGAGTGTCGTCATTCACTTGATACACAACCAAGTTATCATCCTGGAGTAAGGATCCTTCGTGCGGAGTAATCACTTGACAAACCGACCAAGGAACCCGTGTCTAACTTTCAACTAAACCATGTCAAGTGATGCGGAGTAAGATTCCGAGTCTACAACTCGCACGGAGTAAGATATGTAACGCTCCCAAATTTGAAACCTCAAACCGGGTGCGTTAGCGGAAAATAAATATACAAATTTTATATAAATTTCAAACTATTACTTATTTAATCAAACGAACCATTCATTATTACAAATTTCAATCCAAGATCTTTAAGGTTTAGGGGTTTAGAGACTAAGTGTCCATAACCCATTATTACATAACAAAGCACACGAGCAAACAACTTAATAAATCTTTAAAATTTCACACAACTTTATTTCCAAGCACTTCTCGACTCCTTATCCTAGTTTCTCCATCCCTTAATTACATGGGGTTGGAAAATAAATCATAAAAAGGGTGAGCTCAAATAGCCCAATAAGGGTAAACATAAGTGGGTAAGGAAAATCATGAAGATATCGAACATAGGAAATACCATATAATATTTACACATCATACATGATCAACATTTCACAAGGAAATCATAACATGGAAGATTATGTTTAGACATCGTATCATAACATCATGACCTAGGTTAACCACCCAGATACCGAATCATAACATAACATATTATCACTGGATTGACACTCTCCAGTGATGTTCTTTACCCAATGCATTGGAGGTCTTTCTGGAACCACCCATTATAAACTTACTTTGTCCAAACATAAGAGGTTATAATAACTTTAACATACATAATATGAGGCATATTATAGAATTCCAATAAAACATTCAAGGTTCACAAGGATAACCACGAATATCAAAATGGTTATCTAACCCAATCAATAGCATAGATTACCTAGAGAGATTAAAAAGAGACTAATCTAATCTTCTCAACAATAAAATGGAATAAGAAACATAAAACTCTTACAATAATAATTCCAAATAAAACAAGATAAAGAGGAAGAGAAAAGTGAGAATAAAGAAAAGAAAAACCCTTACAATAATAATGAAATATAGATTATAATGAAAAAGAAAAAGAGGATGAGAAAAACCCTTACAATCGCTTGTCGTTCTCTGCGTTCTAAACCTTAAAAATATTAAAACACTAAATTAGCATTAATGCTTGAAAAGTTCAATATCACACATATCTCCTTATATATATATATATATCATACTTTAACTTATATCTTTTAATAGGCATACCGTGCTTGTGGGGTTGAATATTAATTTGGGTTCCCACTTCTATTGCTGTTCCATATCCTATTTCGATCCCATGCATCATAAGCCTTGAGTTGTGCACTAACTAGGTTATATGCCTTGAGAGTTTTTGAATAAGATTTACTTCTTGTATTGGGTGAACGGAAAAGACGTTCGATAAGCTTATTTTTCCTACGTGTCTTCCACCTTAACCATGAGGGGATATTAGACACGGGTCTAAAGGGACGATCAAGAGGAGATAAGGATGGGGATAGCTGTGAGGTTGAAACATTAACAATTGGGGTTGCAGAAGAAGAAGGGTGATTATCGGGGGAATTCATTTTGGAAGTCGTTCCTTACGATCTTTCGCTATCTAGAACCTTAAAAATAAAAATAAAAAACATAAGTTAATATTCTCATCTTTTCACTTGAATTATAGAATGAAAATATATGCTATGATAAAATACTATAATTTAAAATCATTACACATGTATATATAAATATATATGAGGTGGCAAGGCCAACCATGTATGTATATATACGAGGTGGTACAACCAATCATATAAATAACATATGTAAGGTGGTAAAACCAACCATGAATATAGTATATATGAGGTGGTAAAACCAACCATATAGATCTACATAATAAATAAGAAGTAACTTCAAAATTTCAAAATCTTAAGTATTACCTTTCGTAGAACTTCGACGCTTGGTAAGTACCAAAAGCAAAAGAGGATTTGAGTAGAGTATTTGGGGTGTTAAGAGGGCTTAAGGGAGTGTTTTGAGAGGGAATTTCGTGGTGTGGCTTGAGGGATTTGTGCATTAAGAGGAGAGGCAAGACACTCCTTATATAAGCAAGGATGGTAGGTGTAATAGTGTGAAAAATAGTGTACAAATTTGACTTTGGCATTAAATTAAATTATTTAAAATATATATAATACTTTATTTTCTTCATATTATCTCTTATTAAAAACGTGGTTATCTCCTCCTACCATTAAAAAAAATGTTTTAAGACTTTTAAACCTAGAAGGTTCCTTTGGCATCAAAAGTCCACATTGGTGTACTCCCTACTAATTCAATTATAACGTTTTTAATTTTGTAGTTTTTGACAAATGGCCAATTGTATTGCATTACTAACTCAAATATCTACAAATGGGTATCAATTTTATAATTTTTAAATATGTATAACAAAAGTTATTGAATTTTAAAGTCATACTAAAATGTTTACCCGTTTATACTGAACCTATGTGTAGTATTTTAAATTCTGGAATTGATTGGCTTCATATTAAATTCTAAAATTTCTACACGTTTTAGCTAAGTCATAAATGAACAAATGGGCTTTGGTTTCATGTCAATTGGATCTGTATAATTCAAGTTATGGATTTTTGAATGGGACCTCCAGAATCTGCCTCATTCAAATTTTTGGGCCTTACCTATGTTTTATACTTTTGGTAAAGTTAAGGCTTGTAATACTTACTTACCCATAGTAATTTGGCTTAAGAAACTAAATGACATAATATATAGCATCTAAACTTTTTATGACATATAAGAAATTATTTTATTTTTTATAACGTATTTAATATTTACACGGATAAAATAATATAATTGCATAATCAATAAACAATAAAGTAAGATAACATTATAGCATAAAATATTATAAACCTAAATATAAACATTAATATCATATTCTATGGTCTTCGCAAAATTTCTTGAATTGTATTAGCGTATGTGCGTAGGACGTGTTGTGCTTCGGCGAAGAGTTTAACAACCCTTCTGGCTAACATTGTCGTGGTTGTCGCACGAATAACCTCAAACTTCTCTCTGTGTCTCGTCGCATTATATTGCAGCCATTGGACACGAGCATTTAGCTCATCTATAGCAAAAGCATAGCTTTGTAACTTCAAGTCGTATTGCTCGCCGATCTTCATCGCGTACACTATTCTCGGATGACAGTACTTGAGAACTTGATGTCATAACTCTTATTATTCTTCTTCTTACTTCTATACTCTCTTATAAATAAAATCTCATACTCATATCTATTTATGGAAGTCCAAATGGATACTATTCATAACGGCCAGTTACTATTCTAACGGCTACTTACTAGTCACATGCTATTTGAATGACTATATTGGGTGCTTATTTTTATCGTGATAATATCTAAAATATCCTTTCTAACTATTGTTAACAATGACATTATTATTATTTTATTATTATTTTATTATTATTGCTCTTTAAGGAAGAACTTAAATAGCTAAAAATTTTGCGGGTCTTACAAGATAGACTTATTGTGGAGAACGAATCGAAGTTGTCACTCCACCGGACCAAGGAAATAAAGACCTGGACTATGGAATCCGAGTATGTCACTGATATGGAGTAAGGACAACTATTGCAGAGTAAGGGAAACTAATGCGGAGTAAGGAATCCGAACTAAGCGCTGATGCGGAGTAAGCATTCCGTACCTACTCTATGCGGAGTAAGGAAACGCTGATGCGGAATTAGTTATCCGAGTCTTTACTTCATGTTGAGTAAGAAAGTGCTTGCACGGAACAAGGATTCTAGGACTGTACTGATATGGAGTAAGCAACTACTGACACGGAGTAAGAATCCGAGCTTCGTTGATACGGAGTAAGGAACCTTACTACGGACTAAGAAGACGCTGCTTCATCTTTTCCAAGCTGCATTTAATGTTCAGCTCGCTGTGTCCCGATGTAAGACAAACTCATTGAAGATCTACACTGTCCTACACGTGGAAACTCGGAGATGTGGACACAGTTTCAAATGAAATTGGAATCAAGCAAAGTAATTCAATACACTTATGTTTCCAATATTTCGAGCTTCACATCCGTAGTAGTTAAAGTAGAAGTATAGAACTTAATATTACACAGTGCTCGGGATATACAGTTCCAAGATAGATTCTTAGGAATATCTATAAATACTAAATTGTGTATATTCATACAAGATGTACGAGAGCTTATAGAGATTATCAACGCCAGTGTGTGTGACTGTAAAACCGAGTGCTATTGTAATCAGCTGTATTTGCTGCTCATTTTGTTGTAATTATCATCAGATAATAAAACAAAATACTTCCACTATCTGGTTATCTTCCGCACTGATTTTACATCTTTTAACCAGATTATGCTGTACCTGTGTGAAGAAAGAGTTTCGATTAGAGCCTATTCACCCCCCTCTAGGCTCATAGGGACCAACAAGTGGTATTAGAGCAAGTTCTATTTGTTCTAAGTAGAGATCCCACTCTTTCTCTCTTATCAATGGCCGAAGAAAGCAGCATGCTATTCAACACTCGCCTTAACTCCGGAGGTGCACAAGAGCCCCTTCCCAATCGTAGCAGTAGTGAAAATGTCGATCCACCTCAACCTGCTGCTGCCGCTGCTTCACAACCACAGAGTTCTGGTTTCACTCTGACAAAGCCACCCAAGTTCACACCTGGGCTTTTCTCCTAGTGGAAAGCTCGCATGAGAATGTTCATGGTTTGCCATGATCATTTCATGTGGCCATGTCTTCATCAGGAGATACCCACTCTGATGACAATCGGAGAACATGGAGTTAGAAGACCAAAGACTGATGCTGAACTCACCAATGATGAAAGAGCCTGGAAGTGTACTAACGAAAAGGCTCTGGCATATGTCACATCGTCTTTGGACTCCGAGGCTTTCACGGACGTCCAGGACTGCATGACAGCGAAAGCTGTCTGGGATAAACTGACAATCCTCTATGAGGGAAGTCAGTCCCAAATGTAGAATGTTAACTGTACTCTCGTATAAAACTTTGAGAGTTTCAATCACAAACCTGGCGAATCACTCGAGAGCATCTATCGGAGATTCGGCAAGCTCATCCTTGAGCTAAAAACTGTCAATGAGCATTATTCTCAATCTCAGATCAATGACAAGTTCTTTCGCTCCTTGCCGGATCGCTACTACTTCAAACAACTCCAAATGCAATCCGACAAGAACTGGCAGTATGTTCCCCTTGAAGAACTATATAGAGAGCTACGGACTCACGAGGTCAGGTTTAAATACTCTGACCGAGATGAGAAAATGGCTCGGAGAGAAAATGGGATAGCTCTTAAAGCTACGGAATGTCTTAGCATACTGAGGAATGATGATACGAAGAGTTCGAGAATTCTGACTCTGACGAGGAAGAGGAAATAGCTCTTCTTGTCAAATCCTTTGAGCGATTCCTACGGAAAAGCAGAAAAGGATTCAGAAGAGGCTCCTCATCATCTTTCCGAAGGAAGGAGTGATCGGAGTCCAATTCCCAGGAATGCTATAACTGTGGGAAAACTGGTCACTGGGCCAAGGACTGCAAATCCAAATCTAAAGTGGCCGAGAAAAGTGACAAGGTTACTCCTCGCCGCTCCACCTCAGACAACAGCAAGAACAAGAGGAAGGCATTCGTCACAAAGTACGTCAGTGGCTCGAAAGAAGAGGAAGAATCCTCGGATGATGAGCCAACTCCTAAACCGAATGTCTGCCTTATGGCAAATACTGAGGTACCTTCGATCTCTGTGCTCATGAGTAAATTAGAATCTCTTATTACTGAACGTGATCATGAAAAGAATGAGAGACTAATAATTACTCAAATGTACAAAGATATGGAAAGTCAGAACAAACGTCTTGAATTTACTGTTACTAGACTTAAAAAGGACATAGTTGACTTCAGAGGAAAAGAGGCTTGGTATCATGATCTAAGAGCTGAAAATTATTTGCTAAATGCCAACTTATCTGGCCTAAAAGTTATTGTGAAAAAACTCAAGAATGAACTAGAATAGGAAAAGGAAATAAATCGTAAGTGGCTAAAATCCGGGGAAATAGCCTCTACATTTAGGACTGATCCGGATAACATCCAAGTCAAACTCGGCCTAGGCTCCGAACCATCGACCTCCACACAGACTACTGAGTGTCCTCCGGATTTCATTCCAAAACTAACCAACCTTTATCCTGTTAGTATATCTAAACCGTTGGATGGTTTCATTTCAGGTGGCACCATAATTTATGATTGTGGAGCTGAGGCTGTTACTGCAATTCCCGAAGCAGTAGCACCCGTAACTAACGATGAAGGAAAGGTTGCCGCAGTTAAAGCCAAAACTATAGCACTTAGAAAGAAAAGAAAGGCTAAGGCTGGCGCATCTAGGGCCAAGAGCGCGTCACCCAATTGCAAAGGATTAGGTCGTAGGGAACAGAGTAGAAAATTTGTTAAACCTGAGAAACCTGTATCCCTTGTTACCATTTCGCATCATAGTGTCTATTCAATCTATAGAGAAATAGGTCATTATCACCATGAATGCTGGAGCTTATCTGATAGCTGGCTTTGTAATCAAATTCATATTAATAAAGATTAGTTTATCAAAACGGGTTTTCCGAGCAAATCAAAATCTAAATCTCAAAGAAGTGTCTCTCCCAAGAAAACCCAAGTAAAAGAAGCAACTGAACCAAACAAAATAAAGTCAACCTGGAAAGCTAAAATTCCTAACAAAGTTAAATCCGAAACTGTTGACACTACTGCTATTTCTTCTAACCGCCGGAAACAAGTTTGGGCACCAAAAGTATAAACTGTTGTCTTTTAGGAGCATCTCTGGAATGCATTGTCGGATCACTTGAAGTTAAAGATCAATCAAAGCAAGTGGATCCTCGATAGTGGATGCTCCGGACATATGACGGGTGATCAGACTCTGCTTGTTGAAGTTAATGACAAACGAGGCCCATCCGTATCATATGGTGACAACAGCAAAGGTAAGACTGTGGGGTATGGCACTTTAACCAACGGCTGTGTATCAATTACTAAGGTTGCACTAGTCAAAGGTTTGAAGCATAATCTGCTGAGTGTCAGTAATTTATGTGACAAAGGATTCACTGTTTCCTTTTTGTCCAACACCTACTCAGTCAGAGATAACTTATCCGGAGATATTAAGTTATCTGGATCAAGAGATGGGGACATATACTCAGTGGTCTTAAGAAATAATTCCTCTGACCCTGTATGCTTCCTCACTACAGCATCAAATGAAGATAGTTGGGTATGGCACAAGCGTTGCACACATTTAAATTTTAAGACTATGTCTAAGTTAGCATCGCTTGATCTGGTCTCTGGTCTGCCTAAACACAAATACTCCAGAGACACTCTCTGTCGAGAGTGTCAACTTGGCAAATAGACCAAATATAGTTTTAAGAGCAAATCAGTTAATTCAATAACTGCCCCCCTACAACTTCTTCATATGGACCTCTGCGGTCCCATTTATGTTCCTTCACTAGCTGGTGCGAGATATACCCTTGTGGTTATCGATGATTTCACCAGGTACATATGGGTGATGTTCTTGAAATCTAAGGATCAAACTTTTGAGCATCTTGTATATCTTTTCAACTAGATAAGAAACTCATAAGGACTGAGCATTAAATGCATCAGGAGTGATCATGGTACAGAATTCGATTTTTCAGATATGAGGTCATATTGTTCTGAACAGAGCATTCAGCACGACTTCTCTGCGCCCAGAACTCCACAACAAAATGGGGTTGCTGAGCGCAAGAATCGCACTTTAGTCGAGGCTGACAGATCTATGTTAGCAGGGGCAAAGCTTCCTCTCAGTCTATTGGCTGAAGCTATGTCTACTGCCTGCTATGTTCAGAACAGAACTCTAATAAATAAATTTACCATAAAAACACCCTATGAGATGTGGAGAGGATGAAAGCCCTCAATTTCACATTTCAGAACCTTTGGGTGTACTTGCTATATATTGAACAACGGCAAAGAACCCCGGAATAAATTTGAACCAAAATCTGATGATGGGATTTTTGTTGGGTACTCATTACATAGCAAGGCTTATCGAGCCTTCAATAGAAAACTTTTTAAAGTTGAAGAATCTATCCATGTGACTTTTGATGAAGCTAACCAGGATTGGTCAAAAGTTGGTTATTCAAGTTCTAATGTGCAGGATCAGGATGACAACATCGACTATTCAAAGTTTATGAATGTTCTTGTTACACATACTGACCAACCACGTGGCACCAGTATAGCATGAATAAATGATATGGATGATGCTATGGACGATTCAGACTCTGGACTACCATTAAACTCCGGACATATTCTTACGGATATCCAAAATCCCAGAGTACCTTCAAGTCCCTCCAGACCAGTTAATACGGAAATGAACAGTACCGGAGAACCTCTCAGTTCTCCAAGACCTATTAATACGGAAACATCTGGTCCGGAATAAGCTCAACCAGCGGATGTACCTGAACCACCTAATCTGGCAGAACTTCAAATTATTCAAGATCAACCATCACAAGCACGAATTACAGGTGGACTAGAAACCACCCTTCAGAACAAGTGATTGGTGATCCTACTGTTGGTGTAAGAACAAGAGCAGCCACCTCCAATATTTGTCTTTACTCATGTTTTCTATCTCAAATAGAACCAAAGGTGATAGATGAAGCTCTTCAGGATTTGAATTGGATAGAAGCAATGCAAGAAGAGCTGAATCAATTTAAGAGAAATGATGTGTGAACACTAGTACCAAGGCCTAAGTCTCAACAAGTCATTGGAGTTAAATGGGTGTTCCGGAACAAGCTTGATATGGATGGAATAGTAATATGGAACAAAGCCAGACTAGTAGCCAAAGGTTATCATCAAGAAAAAGGAATAGACTATGACGAGACTTTTGCTCCGGTAGCAAGACTTGAGGCAATCAAAATGTTTCTGGCGTATGCTTCATATGAGAACTTCATAGTTTATCAAATGGACGTTAAAAGCGCATTTCTGAATGGAGATCTTCAAGAGGAGGTGTATGTTGATCAACCTCCCGGTTTCATTGAACCCAAGACTGGACATCTAGTCTACAAGCTACGGGAAGCCTTGTACGGATTGAAGCAAGCTCCAAAAGCCTGGTATGACACATTGTTAGAATTCCTACTTGCTCATAACTTCCAAAAAGGAAAGATAGACACCACTTTATTCCTACGAAAAGAGAAAGGACATACTCTGATCGTACAGATATATGTGGATGATATCATTTTCGGATCATCAAATCCGAAGCTTTGTGAAGAGTTTGCAAAGTTGATGACTAGCAAGTTCGAGATGAGTATGATGGGAGAACTGTCCTACTTTCTTGGAATGAAAGTCAAACAATTGAAGGAAGGGATCTTCATCAACCAAGCTAAGTACACACGTGACTTAATCAAGAAGTTTGGTATGGAAGGTTCATCTCCCGTCAAGACTCCAATGCCAGTCAGTGCCAAGTTAGACCCTGATGTGGACGGCAAATCAGTAAATGTGACTGAATACAGAGGGATGATAGGATCCTTGCTGTATCTTACAGCAAGTCGCCCGAACATTATGTTTGTAACTTGCATCTGTGCAAGATATCAGGCGAATCCCAAAGAGTCACATATGCTTCATGTCAAACGGATATTGAGGTATCTCAAAGGGACTGTGAATTTGGGACTCTGGTATCCAAAGGAGTCCAACTTCACCTTATCCGGATATTCTGATGCTAACTTTGCTGGGTGTCGCATCGACAGGAAAAACACAAGTGGTACGTGTTAGTTCCTTGGAAATAGATTAATTTCATGGTTCAGTAAGAAGCAGAATTCCGTATCAACTTCTACTGCTGAGGCGGAATATATAGTTGCTGGGAGTTGCTGCGCATAGCTACTCTGGATGCAAAATCAACTTACTGACTACGGTTTCAACATGACATCTGTTCCACTCTACTACGACAACACCAGTGCAATTGCTATCAGCAACAATCCTGTTATGCACCCAAAGACCAAGCACATTGAGGTCAGGTATCACTTCATTTGTGACCACATTCTCAAAAAGCATATAACTCTTGAACATGTTGCTACTGAAGATCAACTGGCAAACATACTTACAAAGCCCCTACCTGATTCAAGATTCTCTGAACTACTCTTCCGATTAGGTATGCTTGACTTTTTTGCATAGCTTTATATTTAAATTATCCAACAGTATATTTTCTTTCAGAACATGTATTGTGTTTTTATTGAAAGTAGAAGACACATACTGAACTTAATGTTGATCATACTTACTGCTTAACGTGCTTTATGCTTTTGATATTAATATCAAATTTCATTTTGGGAGGATGCTTGCATTTCCCGACTAAAGTCGTTTAAGCCAACATGATTAAAACTTATATGAATAACCTTCTTAGGATTTCGTGATCTTAATTTTCACTCTCCACCACATGACAAATGCCGGCTCATAAAGATTGCTCTATTAACGTGTACAGTTAAAGAAATGAAATGGGTTAGCTCGGAATGCCTGGTGGATGTATATACAGTCGCAGTCTGATCAGCTTCTGAAGTGTAGTTTCCTAAAAGGGTAGACAACGCTAACTTTCTCAAAGCAGGAAATGTCAACCGAGAGGATCGCACGATCTACGGGGGAGAAAATGCTTCATTAATTATCCAAGTAATACCCCGTATATGTCTCATGACCTCTTTCCTGGCTGTCTATATGAGGGGGAGTCTTTCACTAAGAGGATTGCATGATCTAAGGGGGAGCAAAAGCTTCATTTATTACTTCTGTAATGACCCCCTATTATGTCTCAGATGCACTTTCCTCTGAACTTTCACTTCGGATCTGACTAGACATGCATTGTTGAATTAGAATTGTGACATGTTTGGATGTTTTTTTTTCTTTCCTCAACCGTGCATTTTAATCGGATAATCATCTACTTGCTATTGACATGTGTTCGATTATCCATATTCACCCATGAATCCTAATTTGGCCAATTCATATAGAATTAATTAATCTTAGCTACCACTGTCAGTATGAAGGATTCGCTATGTTGACCAAAATGAACTTATGTATTTATCATCTGTCATATGCATTTTCTTCAGTAAACTAATCATAATTCTTGTATGTGTCTTGTTACTATTCTTTCATATGCATAAGTTCTGTTTCTTCTTAGTTCGGATTATGATGTTTTTACTTAGACCATCTGTTCCATATCCGTACTAACTCAACCTGTTAAGTCTTCTGTTCTTCTAGTTTAAACTTTATGAAGTTGCAGGTTCAGATTCTTTTTGCACTTCATTGCTCTATCTTGTTTGATGTCTCGGATTTGAAGTGTTGTGGTACTTTCTATTTCCTCGACACCAAGACAGCAAAGGAATCATCTTTTATCAGTACACAGCTTCTACGGACAGTCAGTCAGTCATCCAGAATGTTCTTTTTATGAATTATTCTCCTCCGGAAGAAAGCCGGTTCAATTCCTCCTGACTCTTGGAATTCTCAACTCGCGATAACCCAAGTAATCATATTACATCGCGTATTTTTGAGGAGGGATAATGATGGTTCATTAAATGCACGTCTCGAGCCCGGCAATTGTCTTTTCAAAAATCCGGAAGTATGCATACAACTATCATTTTTGAATGGTTAGCACGGCCGCCATGTCATCAGTCTATTTGACGGCGCTAATACATCAAGTCTAATGACATCGGATAGTCAGGCGGATCATTACCCGAGACCCGCTTGCTTCCACGGAAATAGTCCTATTTATACTGCATTATTCAGCGACGCACGAGGCTATCATCCCCAATTCTCAAAACCCTAAATCCTCGTTGCTTCTTCCTTCTCCAAAGACCCCATCTCCTTTTCCTCCAATCCTCCATATTTCAATGGCAGCCCAAGCTCTCTATGGAGTTGTTCCTGGCCACCTGGTAGATTGGTCCGGAATCTCTAATCCTCCAGCTTGGCTCGAAGAGGTTCACCAGCTCCTTGATTCCAGCAACCTCCTCGCCCTAGTCTCTACCCCAGCTGATTTTCTTGTCTCCGACATCCTTGCCTTCTATCAGCATTTCAACTCCAGTGATGAGTCTATCATCTCTGTGGTCCGAGGTAAAATTATTAGGATCACCCCTCAGGTGATCCGTGATACCTTCCGTCTTCCTGCCGGCAACGACTTCAGGCCGAGCGCTCTCGCCGCTTCCATGGGCTGTACCAACAAGGTGAAGGAGTACAAGATGAAGTCTTTTCAGGGCCCCCAATGCTGTATGGCCACTATACTGAGCCGGTGCCTACTGGCTCGCTCCATAGCTCTAGACTCTATCTCGTACGATCTGCTGCTGGCGATGTACGCGGTTTTTGAGTCCTTGCCACTTGACTGGGGTGTTTTCCTATTCTGGGTGCTACGGAATGGGCATCGGAATTCGTCTTTTGGATGGATTCTGTCTCAAATTTTCCGACACCTTCACCCGCGCACTTCCAGGACAAACTGGTGATTCCCTTCCCGGCGAACTTTTACTTCTGCCATCTTACTACCGATAGAACACTCACCGTTCGTCGCCCTCCAGTCTCCCGTGCTCTTGTTGCTGTGTCGGAGCAGCAGGCTAGTTCTGTTGGTGACCCAGTTGCGAGCTCGGGTCATGAAGTTAGCTCTGCTCCCTGGTCTGTCCACTCCCGCATCCGGTCTGTTGCCGCTCTGGCACGGTCCCGCAGTTCACTTCACAGCGTTCGCGCTGACCCGTCTACTACTGCAGGGCCCTCTCAGCCGCATTTCCATGAGGCTGTCTTCTCAGCTTCTCCTGCTGCTGGTCCTGCTTCTCCTCCTGCTACTGCTGCTGCTGCTTTTGATGCTGCTGCTGACGCTCCCGCACCCATCTCTCCCGTCACAGCAGTTGTTGCTGCTGTTTTACCTGAAATCCCTATTTCTCCTGCGGCGCTTCTTTAGCTCACTCTCCTACCCCCAAGGACTACCTTGACCATCTTTCCAACGACCTCCTTACTGACTGCTGGCTACGTTTCAGCCTCGCCTATACTGCAGACATTCCTGAATCTACCCTCCGGATGTATTACACTCAACACACCCAAACCCCGGAGGATATGATCACTTGGAACTGTGATCACGGCTTTTTGACGCCGTCCCTGCTTCAGGCTACACTTCCTGTTGCTGCCTCGTCCGGACTTTCCCACGACGCACGGACACCTATCCCTGCTGAGGCTGGTCTCTCCTATCCTGCGGATATTCCTACTATTGACCTCTCCGGTCAAAGTGGCTCTGCCACCCCTCCTGTTGCTGCTGCTGATGCACCACCACCGTTCTCTCCGGCTGTCGCCGACTCCGCCCTACGCACACCTGCCCCTCTTCATGCGGGGCAGTCCTCTAAGGCTCCTGCCTTTGGCCTTGGGCATGCCTCCTTTGCAACAATTCTGTCCGAAGCCGCCTTCTCTGCCTAACTCGATTGACTTGCGGAGGATAATCGTCTTCAGACCCAGGCCATCATTGATCGTGTAAAGGCTATTGGCACCGAGATTCTTTCAGCTCTCTCTTCCTCCTCTCTCTCCATGGATCAGAAGCTCGAGATGAGTTGTGGGAAGATAGGGGCAATTGAGGAAAAATGAAAGTTAAGTGAAAATATAACTAATGTACCATTGGAGTACCATTAGCTATAATGGTACTGTATCAAGCTAAAATTAACTTTAGCTATCTATTATAGCTTGATAGGATTGGAGATGCTCTTAACTATTCAGAGCATATAGTATAGACTTGTATGTTTGCATGATGTGGAGTATTAGGGTCACCTACTGACCTTATCGCTCACCCCTACTTGTTATTTCCCCTTTTTAGGTGTGACCCGAGACTAGTGGAGGACTTTCTTCTAGTAGGACGTGCCTAATACTCTGATGTATGATACAATATTGTATTCTGTGTTGTTTTGTGTGATATCCCAGACAAGAATTGCCACCTCTCTTCAGGCCCTGTCTACTTCCGTCACGGACTTAACCCAAGTCGTGACTCGTCCCTACCGCTCTCGCCGATCTGCCAAACCGGAGGAGAAGTTATCTGATCCTTCCACTTCTTCTGGCGATGCTTCTCGCAAACGGTCTGCACTTGCTCTACCTCCGGGCCTCCCGGTGCCTAAACGTAGCCGTTTCTCTACTGGCCAGACCAGCTCTCCTGATGCTGCTGCTCCTACTGCTGTTCCATCTGGCACTATCACCTTCCTCCCATCATACGTGGAATTACATCTGGATGATGCTGATGGGAGCATTCTTGCTGCTACAAAGGCCTATGCCTCCTCAACTGCCGAGCAGAGATGTGTGTCCGTCTTGTCCCCCTTCGAAGCTAATGACATCCGAACCATGTTGTCTGAGGATGGACAATTCACCACTGATGACATTGACAACTACACCCTGTTAATAAAGATGGAAATGAGGTTGTTCCCCTCTTTACTTGAGGAAGGCCATGATTTTGACATTCTACCTTGTTGGGTTGAGGACCAGTTTCCTCCTGTGGACACCATTCTTACCTACATCAATGGTACAGCTGAAAACAACAGACCCTGGAGAACTCTGTCTACCATCTTCATTCCTTACCGGGTCAACTCCCCACATTTCATGCTGAATGTACTTCTGATCAAAGAGAAGAAAATCATGCTTATTGATTCTCATCAAGTTGTTAACCGTGAGATTAAAAAGAATCAAATGAGGAGCCTCGTTTGAACTTTGTCTGATGCAGTTAGACAGAGTACTCTTTACGAAGATTTGGATTTACCTCCTCTTGGTCAAGATGAAGTACTTATGGGGACGATCCGGAACAAGAAGAATGTGCCTCAGCAGCCCGATGGAAACATTTGTGGAGCCTTCGTCTGCTTCTTCTTGAAATCAGTTATTACATTTGATGACAACTGGAACAATATCATCAAATTCACCAATAAGCAGACAATGAATCTACGAGAGCATGCAGCAAGAATGATCTTTAAATATAGTAAGCCATATATACCATAAGTTTCATTTGTACTAAGGCTTAATGTACCCTTGCTGACATATTAGTGGAAATATTTTTGTTTATCCTTAACTCTGTGTATTTCTTGCTACCTAACCAGATTAGATTACAAAGGGTTTGGCATATCCATATTGGGGGAGATTATTGGATCAAACCTAGAATTTGGATGATGCGGATCAAACCCTATGTAATTTGATTTAATATGTTTTATGTTTGTCCATCAGGGGGAATTGTGGTTGGCTAATGGCTGCAAGTTCTGCCTTCTGACTTAGTGCATCAACCACCACATTATTTGTGCCCGGTTTGTACTCGAGCACAAAGTCAAATTCCGCTAGGAGTCCTTGCCACCGTGCTTGCTTCGGAGTTAAGTTCCTTTGAGTTAGGAAATAACTTGTAGCAATGTTGTCCATCTTCACCACGAACTTGGACCCTAACAAGTAATGCCTCCACACCCGAAGGCAATGCATAACTTCTGTCATCTCCTTTTCATGCACTGCGTACCTCCGTTCGGTGCCATTGAGTTTTTGGCTTTCATATGCTACATGATGCCCCTCCTGCATTAGAACTCCACTGATGGCAAAGTCTGAAGCATCCATGTGAACTTCATAAGGCTTTGTATGGTCTGGCAGTGCCATCACCGGTCCATTTGTCATGGCTTGCTTCAACTTCTCAAATGCCTCTCGGCAAGCATCATCCCACACCCAAGTCTTGTTCTTCTTTAACAGTTCCATTAAGGGTGCGGCAATGTGGGAATAGCCCGGATGAATCTTTTATAGTAATTAACCAAGCCAAGGAAGGAACGCATTTCAGGGACTTTCTTGGGCGTCTCCCATTCCTTGATGGCTAACACTTTCTTGTTATCCATCTTTAGTTTGCCGCCGCCAATAATGTGACCCAAGAAGGGCACCTCCTTCTTTGCAAAGTCACATTTCTCCTTCTTAACAAAAGGTTGGTTCTCCCTTAAGATTTGGAAAACCCGTCGTAGATGTGCCTTGTGCTCCTCTAAGGTTTTGCAGTAGACGACAATGTCATCAAGGTACACCACGATGAATCTGTCCAAGTATGGTTGGAAGATCCGATTCATCAACATATAAAATGTGGCAGGGGCATTTGTAATGCCAAAGGGCATCACCAAGAACTTGTAAGAGCCATATCTTATGACGCACGCCGTCTTTGCCTCATCACCTTCGGCTATCCGCACTTGCCAATATCCTGACCGCAAATCTAGCTTTGAGAACCATCTCGTAGTACCAAGTTGATCAAAGAGGTTGGATATAAGTGGGATGGGGTAGCTGTTCTTCACCGTTATCTTGTTCAGCGCCCTATAGTCAATGCATAGCCGCATCGACCCATCGTGTTTCTTTTGGAACAACACCGGTGCTCCAAATGGCGCTTTGGATGGCTGAATGAACCCAGCATCCAACAAGTCCTTCAATTGTTTCTGAAGTTCCTCCAACTCCGGGGGTGCCATCCGATAGGGCACCGCAGCAGTAGGCCTTGCACTAGCCTTTAACTCGATCTTGTGGTCCACCTCCCACTTCAGCGGAAGTTGTTTGGGGAGTTCAGGTGGCATAACGTCCCCAAACTCTTCAAGGACCGTCTTCACTTCGGTTGGGGGCTCCTCCCCAACACTTGGGCATTCTTCCTTCACCATGGCAATGAAGGTTGGCTCCTGTCGCCTAACTCCTTTGGACAGTTGGAGCGTTGAAAGAGACTTTGCCTTGAGTTCTTCCTCCCTCATTACCTTTACCATGCACGTTTTCCCCTCGTCCATGATGCACATTGTGTTGGTGCTAGGAATTGGAATTGTCCACACCTGGTCAATGAACTCCATCCCCAACACCATGGGATAGTCATCCATCGACACCACGAAGAGATTCACCTTGCCTCTCCACTCGCCAATACTCAGCTCGACACCTCGAACCACGCCATGGATTGGACTGGCACTGGAGTTCACCGCCTTCAGCCAGCCCTTCTCTTCCTTGTAGACTATCCCCAATCTACGGGCTTCTTTGACCTTAATGAAGTTGTTGGTCGCACCCGTGTCCACCAAGGCCTTAGTTTCAAGGTTGTTGGCCTTAGCGAGCACGTACATGTGCCCCTTCTGTCGCCCGGATGGTGGCACCTCCACCTTTGCCTTGATTGCATTGAGGAGTTGCAAGGAACCAAGTCGTGGATCCCTCGCATCCCTCTCTTCGTCTTCATTGATCATCGCGGAGAGCTTGGAGCACTTCGGGCACTCGAATGCCTTGTGAGGGCCTTCATAAAGGAAACAGGAGATCCTTGGCTTCTCCCCGTCCTTGGAACTATTCGTGAAATGTTTTGGGCAAAAGTCCTTAGACGGTTACAAGGGTCTCCCTTTTCCTTCACTTCGGTTGTCTCCCCCACGTTTCTCCTTGTGGAACCTGCTTGCCTTGGAAGTCGATGAAGAACTGGTGGTCTTCTCCGGCTTCTTGTATTCGATAAGTGATTCGGCCACCGCCATGGCCGATGCCAGGTCCTGCACATTCCTCTGCTGCAGCTCCAACTTTGCCCATTGTTGTAATCCGTCCATGAAGAAAAATAATGAATCCTTCGTGGACATATCCGGGATCTCCAAGGCAAAAGATTCCTAGTTCGTGTACGAAAGGGAGACACCGCATTTGAATAGTGGAGGGTTTGTTCGGGTGGTTGGTCTCTTCCCTTTATGTCCGTTTTTGCAATGCTTATTTTTTGGTAGTGTCTCTTCATGTAGTAATTGTTGATCATATTCTCTCTGGTCTGGATATTGAGGGGGTAAATCCATGTGTTGTCCCTTGGTTTTGATTTTGAAAATGTTGGATATATAGGATTTGATGAAGTTGCCAAGATACAGTCTGAGTCTTGAGACTCATAGATCCGAAGGGTCATAGGATCGAAAAGTCGAAGTTAGTACAAGTAAAACTGTCACAGGACATATGGGTGAGAGGCTCGTAGACTCATAGGGTCTGGAGACTCGAAGCAAAATTATGACAGAAGGCATTGTGATTCGTAGATCCAGGGTCGAAGGTCGTAGAGTCGTAGTGCGGAAAAGAGAGCGTTACCGCAAGCAACGACAAATTCAGAGACTCGTAGAGTTGAAGAATTCTAAAGAAAAGTAACCAACTTTAAATGACTCGAAGACTTGAAGCCCGTAGAATTGTGGAGTCCCTAAAGCACTTTTGTCACTTAACAAAACTTGAAGTACCGCTAGACTCATAGACTCAAGGGTCGTAGAGTCGCAGCCTTAAAACACTGTTAAGAAAATAGGACCCGCAGACTCGTAGGTCAAAGGTCGATGAGTCGAAGCCAAAAAGACTGACCAACTAAAATGAAACTGTAACTCGAGAGTCGTAGACTCAAGGGATACATGTAATTTAAAGAACTTGTCAGATACATCACAGACTCGGAGATCATAAAGGCGAGAGTTATAGCTGAAGGGTCATAGCCGTAGAGTCGAAAACTCATTGAATACGGAAACTCAGTACATGAACAACTACGAAAAACTAAGGAAGAAATGTAAAGTCTAAGACTCGCAGAGTCAAAGATTTTCAAGGTCGAAGAATCAAAGAGCCTCTTAGTCAAGTAAAATAAATTGAGAGACCCGAAGGTCACAGACCCGAAAAGTTAGGGTCGTAGACTCGTAGCTGTAACAACGGGTAAATTAGGCGCACTATGAAGAAGTCACTCTAAGAGCCATTAGGAAAGTCGCAGACTCGCAGAGTCATAGACTCAAAGTTAATAGTGTCACAAAAGACTTAATCTAACTTGAACTCTAGCCTCAAAGACTCGAAGATATGTGAGTCGTAGACTCGCAGAAATTAACGCTGCAAAGCCTGAAGCCAACTTCCGCAACTTCTACAGGCTGTACTCAAAATCTTCGAGTCACCAAACCTACAAGGCGTCCACCTTCGAGGTAAACGTGCAACCCTAAGCATACCCTAAGTATACTAACTTAGCGATACCGTCAGGTAGGGTTTGTACAATAAGTCTGCGCCGTTCTGAGCAGTTAAGCACATTTAATGTCGTATTAATTACTACCAACCATCATTCACGAATAAACGGCCAAGATCGACTGCATGTAAATTTGCAGTATGAGTATCTGATTTACAAATCAGAGCAGATCAACCCATCCCCTGATATCCTGCATTTACAGTGGCGGGAAGTCAGTCTGTCGGGATAGACAACAAGGCACACAACACTTTAACCTTAAAATATATTTCTCTCACATACTAAACAACAACAAATCAGAAGTTTAATCTCTCTCTCTGAAAGCGTGGAATACATAGAACACTAGATAAAGGATTCTGACAGACATTAAGATAATATTCTTTTGCTGAATTCAAGCAAGAGTTCCAACGCCAGAGAGAGAGACTTCGAGAGAAAACTTCTAAGTGTTGTGCGCCGTGTTGAACCAAGATCAAGATCAAACCTTTTGATCTATCATATACTCTTGTTCATCCAAGATCCAGCATGATTATCGAGTCTAACCTCAGTGTTGGTTTCCATAATCCAAACTATCACGGACCATTCCTTACACAACTGAGATTTGTGAACAAGGAACATTTACTACATCTCAGATTTGTCTGATAGTTCATAACTCACATTATCACTCAAATTACTACTGTCATCTTCTCCATAAATACTTCTATCATAGTTATCCTTAGAAGTAACACATACCAACAAATAGTCTAGCTTCTGTGCTCGAAGAACGTCTATTCACCCCCCCCCCCCCTCTAAATTCACTTTGGGACCTACAGAAAACTTATGTGTTTTCCTTATGATGAGTGAAGGCTTATTTTCAAATCAAATAAAAAGCCAACACGAAAACAAAAAAACAAATAGACATATAACTCTTTTGCTCGTTTGTTTAGTTATTTGTGTTTGATATCCAGTTTATATTTTCAGCTCACCTGTTTGTCCTAAAAATAATAAAAAAGGAAAGGAGAAAGAGCATGCTTCTGGTTTCATTTTGCAGTAAGTGTATCTGTTTGGATCTTCATCCAGGCGTCTTCTGTTGTCTAGCTTTAAGGTGGTAAAAAAAGGGGTTCATGACTACTAGTTCACGAGTTCACTAATACATGAGTCCACTAGTACATGAGTCTACTAGCTTCTTCTTCTTCTTAAGAGAAGAACTAGAACAACCATGTTCACCTCACCTTTCTTAGACTTAATCATTTCCTCATAGGTTTACAATTCAGTCATAAGAGCGGTGAGGTTTAGATCCATTTTATTTAAGACATAATTTGTCTTAAAAGAAATGAAGCTATCAGGGAGAGTCTCTAGTATCATACCAACTTGAGTCTGTTGATCCATACTAGCTCCATGGATCTCGGCCTCATTAAAATGAGCCAGGATCTCTAAGAGATGCCCTAATAGGAGTTCTCACTTTCATGCAACTATTCATAATAGCTCTCACGGCCTCAAACTGCGCACGATTGAGATCTCCCCAAATATAGCCTGTAAAGAATCCATGATATCCTTGCCAATTCACATCCCTTGATGTTGTTGTTGTAACACATTGGACATGGATGCCAACATATAACAATGCATCATATCATCGGACGCAATCCACCTATCATAGGCATCCTTTCCAATTTTAGAAGCATTAGCCGGAGGTTCAGGTGGACAAGGCTCTGATAGCACAAACTTGTGCTTTTCAGCAGTTAACACAATATTCAAATTATGCTTTCAATCATTGAAATTTTCACCGGTCAATTTGTTTTGGCTCAATAAAAAGGCTAGTGGATTAAAAGACATTTTTCTGAAAAATATGAAATACAAAAATGTTTTAGAACGGCATACATCATAACTAAATTTAGTAAAATGCATATACATTAATGAATGCATGAATGCACAAGTATTAATAAAACCCTAAATCAATACTCTTACTACGAATAATAAAATATCCAGAATCAGTAAACCTATTTTGGAAGAATAAACTTTTTCCTTACTTTGTTGGGACTCTCCTAATTGATTTAGCTTTCCTAAATATCGCATATTCAACCAATTCAATTTTCATTTATATTTGGCCTACATCCCTTGCAACAACGCCTCTCTAGAAAATTAATGCAAGAGATCGTGTTGAGTGTTTAATCATTATTTCGTGTCTTATTACCTAAACCTTTTGAATTGTCTAGCTTTGGCGAGGTGTCAATCAGCTGGTTTAAATAATAAGTAAACTATCTCTTTAGGAAAATAACTTTAGCCAAGTCCATAAAATCTCTTCGGAGATATATTAAGACATATACCTTAGTTATTTAATAATGGAGACCATGAGTCTTATTCCCAATAAAACCCTCTCACACTCAATATTTTAAAAAAACTGGGTTTTAATATTTTTATTTAACTCTTAAATAAAATTGATGTATGAAACATATTATGTAGACGACACTCCTAATCATATATGGCATGTGATCATGTGATGCACAATTCATAAAACAAACATTAAATAAACTACGGCCGTAATACCAAGGGATCCATCCTATGAAGAAAAATAAAGCAAAAACAAGACACTCTTGCAAACTCTTCATCTACATCTTGCATGTTACCTGAATAATTTTAATAGATAATAATTATCCATTAAAATTATCTTCCACTTAAATGTTTAAATAATTTAATTATGAATAACAATTATCCAATTATAAAATTATTTTTTATTTAAATCTTACATAGATAATTATAGAAAGATCTAATCTTTTAAAATTAACTATGTTATTTTTTATTTCTCAAATAATTATTGAAGAAATATTTAACAATAAAAAACTCAGTTAAAATGCTAAAAAATAGTTGTCAACTCAATTTTCTGGTCTACTTGCACGAACACCTACTAATGCCCGTATGATGATACAACATTCTAGTCCTGTCTCAAACAGCCTGTCCAAAAAAAACTGCCAAAAAAAAAAATCTACATGGAGGCTTCTTTTTGCATTAAAAAATAGGTGGGCTCATTTGATTTTCCTTTTGCAAACTTCAGTCAAGTGAATACGTGAGATGGGAAAAAAATGGAGCTTTTTTCCCTTTTTTTTTTATATTAACATCGGCTTCTTGATAACAAGATGGGCCCCTTTAATTTTTTTTAATCTTCAGCCGAACAAAACTAACACCAAAGTCGGCAACTATAGCAAAGAGCCTTTCGTCATGCGCCGTAATTCCTGGATGGTCCATGCTAAGTCTTCACCACGCGGGGCATGGGCAAAGACCGATCGTGAGACGTCAGACATCACCAGGCACACTCGATTCATGGACCTGTTTCCATTTAAAAAAAACGGACGAACAAGCTGCGACAACTTCGGCGCTATTCTTCAGGTTCAAGAATATTACATTAAATATTTCTATGCCAATTATGGCTTACAAGATGCTAAAATAGAAAAGATACTACTAATAGGGAAATATGATGATGATAAACCGCCCCTCTAGCAAATTAAATCACATGTAAATACAACCAATCTAAAATCTCAAGGCCGACAAACCATCACAATTAATATATATTAAATCATTAATCACATGAACAAAATATATAAATTCATACACCACCTGTAACATACATATCATGAATAAACATATAAACCCTAGAGTGCCGCTACTTCTATTCCTACATCTAGGGCCAAATTAAACAAATTGATTAACATGTTTAAAGCTCTAATATCAATTGTTGGAATACTAGAATAAGGTTAACGATTAACCGCAACGGAAACGGATTTTAAAATTTTAATTCCAGTAAACAAATACCAAGATCTAAACATGAACCAATTAATTTAATTCTGCTAAGAGTGAAAAGAAGAAACTAACCTAAAGATCGGTAATGCAAGAACCCTCTTCTTTTCCCTCCAAGAACGAATTCACGATCAACCTTTGATCGTCCTCGTAGCCTCATGGATTTAATCACCAAACAGTCTTCTCTGCTATTCACCTTCTTAAGGGGTACATGGCTATGACACTCTTGGATCAAGAAACAGGAACACTGTTATTCCGAGGTTCCAAGCACAGTTATCCTTATATAAGTGCTTGTATACAGAGAGGGGGGTGAATCTGTAAACTATAAAACTTTTCTTTAAGTTTTATGAGTAGAATACTTTGGAGAGTTTGCTCTAATAGATGTGGTCTTCGTTTGGGTGATATTTTAATGTCTCATGCAATATCAGTCACAAGAAGACATGTAAGAGAAAGAAAAGACAGGGACACACAATATACGTGGTTCAATCAATGTGATCTACTCCACGGTGGTGAGGGTGTACCTACACCGAGTCCAATCCACTATTCTCCTTTAATACAGTAAAGTCTAACCCTTGTTACAATAGGATCAACTCTCTCTTCTATTCAATGCAAATACAAAACAGTATTGCTTCAGAATTTACTCACTATACGACTCTGTCTAACGCAACCTGCTCCTGCGTAGATGACCGTTTGCTATGCTCGACCTTCAATCACGCCTATACCAGACTCACGATCTGTTCTTTGAATGTATGAGGAAGTAGAACAGATTAACTCACTACTATCTTTTCTTCAATCTTCCTCTCTCTCCTTGTAAAATCGAACTACTCTGCATCCCCTCTTGTATATACTTTGATACGTTTCTTGTCTGCACAAAGTATATTTTCGGCGCACACACGAAGTCAGGTACATTCCTTGCTTTTATAGGTCGGCCAGAGTCAGGAAACCCTTTTGCTAGGGTTAAGCATGTTTCTTCCTTGATCTCAATCATAGAAACATGTCACATCACCCTTAGATGATGTCAATGTGATTTCCAGTACTTAACGTACTTAGAATCGCTACCTGGGTAACGACTTACTGAAACGGTGAACTTCCGCACGTTTCATTCTTTCATAGCTCGCTCCGCTCCTTTGCCTAGCCACTACCTTGGAGAAATTGCCTCGTAGCTTTTCTACGAGTCTACGAGTCTTCCTCTTTAATTCTTCGAGTCTGATTCTTCGAACCAAGGGCATTTGATCTTCCAATTCTTCTGCTCTCGCCTTCGAAGCTTAGGTCAGAACCAGTGCTTGACATCTCATTCTACGAGCCTAAGAGCTCTACGAGTCTTCGAGTCAGTGATCGCATTATTCCATTTATGGGTTTCTGTACCAAGTCTTTCAATCTATGACTCTATGGACTTCGACTCTATGAGTTTGCGCTTCATTCTGCGAGACACGGCTCTGCACCTTGGATTATGACCCTGCGAACTTCGACTCTACGAGTCTTCACTTCGATTCTGTGAGACACGGCTCTGCACCTTGGATCTCAGCAACAACGACCCTTCGATCCTGTGGCCCTTCGAGGCTTCGACCCGCATGGTCTGATGGTTTACGACCTTCGAGTCTTCTGATCTACGACCTTCGAATCTACAACCTTGGAGTCTTCTGATTCTGATCTTCTGATCTACGACCTTTGAGTCTACGACCTTCGAGTCAGAACGTACAAAGTTAGACTCCCTCTACGAGCTCACTCTAAGAGATCACTCTACAAAGTTATCCAACCAAGTACAGATCTTCGAGTCCAGCAACATGTTGACAACAATGATAACTCAACCTCGCGGGAACAACAATCTCCCCCTTTGGAATTGTTGGCAACATACAAAATGCGCAAACCATTCGAACCACTCCCCCTGAACTCCTCCACTATGTGCTCCCCCTAGACACAGTACTCTCTTCTCCCCCTTTGCCAACCAATTGCAAAGAAAGAGGGGGAGACCCCACTGATGCCTTACGCGGGAGGAGGTAGCTGTACAGACAGCCTGCTTTGGTGCCTATCAAATAGCTCAACGGAAAGAGGTTTGGTGAGAATATCTGCAGTCTGTTCCTGCGTGGGAACATACACCAATTATACAGTGCCCTCCTCCACTTGTTCTTTGATGTAGTGGTATCGGTAGTCGATATGCTTGGTCTTTGAATGCTGAACGGGATTCCTGCTAATATGAATTTCACTTTGGTTGTCACACCAAATGTTGACAGGTAACTCCACATTCACTCCTAAGTCTGATAGTTGTGTATGCATCCATACCACTTGAGTACATACAGCATGTGCTGCCACATATTCAGCTTCGGCTGTGCTGCAGGCCCCACTATTCTGTTTACGGCTCAACCATGCAACACACTTTGAACCCAGATAAAAACTGCAGCCACTGGTAGATCGTCTGTCATCTATGTTTCCAGCCCAGTCTGCATCAGTGTAAGCCTGTAACTCAATTGAATCCTTAGAGGGATACCATAACCCCATCTCTAAGGTACCATGTAGGTATCTAAGGATTCGCTTGACTGCCAGCAAGTGACACTCCTTCGGATCGACTTGATATCTACTTGCTTGGGACACAGCTTGCATTAGATCAGGTCTAGAGGCAGTGAGGTATAAGAGGCTTCCAATCATACCTTGATACTCTTTTTGATTTACGCCTGTGCCTTCCTGATCTTTGTGTAATTTGCAGCCTGTAGCCATTGGGGTTCCAACAGGCCTACTATCATTCATCCCATACTTCTTTAACAGTTCTTTACCATACTTGTGCTGTGATAGAAAGATTTCTTCAGCAGTCTGCCTGATCTGTAATCCCAAGAAGTATGTTAACTCACCTATGAGAGACATTTCAAATTCATCACTCATTTTCTTAGCAAATTCTTCACATAATCTTAAGTGACTTCCTCCGAATATGATGTCATCTACATAGACTATGGTAGCCAGCTGACCTCTATTTGAATTCAGTATATATAAATTATGATCTACTGTTCCTCTACTGAAATTCATCTTTTGTATATACCCATCCAGTCGACTATACCATGCCCTAGGAGCTTGCTTCAGGCCATACAAGGCTTTCTTTAACCTGCACACATGTGTCTAGGAGCTTGCTTCAAGCCATACAAGGCTTTCTTCGACTCTATGAGTTTGCGCTTCATTCTGCGAGACACGGCTTTGCACCTTGGATTATGACCCTATGAACTTCGACTCTACGAGTCTTCGCTTCGGTTTTGTGAGACACGGCTCTGCACCTTGGATCTCAGCAACTACGACCCTTCGATCCTGTGGCCCTTCGAGGCTTCGACCCGCATGGTCTGATGGTTTACGACCTTCGAGTCTTCTGATCTACAACCTTCGAATCTATAACCTTGGAGTCTTCTGATTCTGATCTTCGATCTACGACCTTCGATCTACGACCTTCGAGTTAGAACATACAAAGTTAGACTCCCTCTACGAGCTCACTCTAAGAAATCACTCTACGAAGTTATCCAACCAAGTACAGATCTTCGAGTCCGGCTACATGTTGACAACAATGACAACACAACCTCACGGGAACAACAAACACCACCTTTGCTAGGGTTGGCCGTCACCTGCCTCTCTCTCTCTCTTGCCTGTCAACGATTGCACACACGCACACTTTAACCTTGGAGGCTATGCATCTATTTATAGACCTAAGGTTACCCCTGTGCTATTACGCATATACCCCTTTAGTTAAATAATAATAATACATATTATTTAAACTCTTTAAATAATATGATTATTATGCAATAAAACTAATTAAATAAATATCCAATATTATTTATTCATCAAATAAATAAATAAGATAATTATTCATTTAATCAAATTAAATGGATAAAATATTTATTATTATTTATTTAATCTAATTAAATAAATAACCATGTAATATATATTTAACTCTTAAATATATATTAACACACGTTAATTAATTAGCTCTTAAATACAGCCAGAGAATTATCTAATATCGATCTAATACTCCATACAAGAATAAATAGTGCTAGCAAGAGGGACCAAATGGACCTGCTTTATCGAAGCTCCAATAAATAATATTTAATTAATTAATCTTATTAATTAATTAAATTATTATTTATTAGTTTTAGTCCGATCCATGATCAGGGACTAAAACTGCACTTTAAGATTAAGTAGATATAATTACAAGAATCCACAATAAAGAATTTGTCCATCAATATAACTGATTGCCATGTGATTTGATCCTCCACTATGATATTCATAATTAGAGACAGGTATCAATAGATTCCGTTCAACCTCTCTAATTATATCTTTGTTCATGTGTTACCATTAATTCTCCAATGGGCGACCTATTCATGATCTAATCACGAATTAGGATTTATAATAAATTATATCCAATATAATTACAAGCGTTTGATTCACCTAAGAATCCCGAATTAAGGAATATGGGAATATCATTACTTTTCGTATAGGGAAGTAGTGGATTCCACACACCTGACTTGATGCTCCCACTATCTATAATATTACATCTCCAAGATATCGAGATATTTGAAGCACTAAGCCTCTCACTCATTAATAACTCAAAAGACATAAATTATAGATAAGAGTTAATCAAACGGTCGGGATTAAGATCAATCCATAAATCAGTCATCCAACGATAGAATATAAAGTTCTTCATACAATGCAACGGATATTAGTTAAAGAACTTATTCTATCATAGTCCTATTCAATATGTATAAATACATACCAGTGCTACTATTTGCAAACTCTTTACAATGATCCTAGATTAGATCACTCCCACTATGGAAATAGTCCACACCACAATCTTATCAGAATAGAGCATCCCAAACTCCATTCACCGATTGTGAACCAATTTTATACTTAGTTTAATTAGTGGATCTATTATATGTGTCCCACACATACCCAGTAAAAGACTTTGATAAGTAATGAGATGTTATGATGCTTAGCCACATAAGAAAGCAGAATAATGCAATCTAATAAATACTTAAACAAAATATATTTCAATTAATCATAAATAGTCTTTACATTATTAGGATTACACATTGTTTTATATAGTACTATCCCAACACCAGTGTTTCTTAAATGTTATACCTTCCCTTGCAACATAGTTTTTTGTGTCATGTTTGATTCCACCATAATGGTATGCACAACTAGCATCAAATTTGTACCAATTAGGGTATGGAGGGCTTAGCTTTTTTTAAGGGTACTAAACTAACGAGTCCCGCTGCCAACAATATGGTATATGCTTCTGTGTATGTGATGGGAATGAGATCAAATTTCTACTTTTTTGCTTTCTGATTTTGCCATGGTTGTTTTGAATGTTCAAGTTAGGATTGATTGGTTAAGTAGAAGTTTCGCCTTGAGGCTAGTATTGTGGATTCAGGGCCTGCGCAATGTAGGACACTGTTGGAGGCCCTCCATAAAATCCAAGTGTAGCCGATTGTTGTGGCTGTTGTGACCCAGTACTGTTATAGTCAGGCTTGGGTTGCCATATTGCCTGAGATTCTCCTTCTTTCTTTCGGTTGGAGGGAGGAGGCTTTCTAAAAGCTTTGGACTTGCTTCCTCCGAGTTTGCCTTCTTTTATGCCACCTTTAATTTGCTCTACTGAGGAGACCAGGTCTACAAAGCTACTTGAAACATTCCCGATTAGTTTTTTGCAGTAAATCCCCTTCATGGTACTGATTAATTAATGCGACATTAAATGCGCTCAATTGCTCAGAATGACACATGCTTACTACACAAACCCTAGCTAAAGATATCACTAAGTGGATATGCTTAGGATTGTAAGTTTGCCTCGAAGGCAGGTGCCTCGAAGGTTTGGTGACTCAAAGATTTGGCTCAAGTCTGTAAGAGATGTGTCATTGTATTTCAGACTTTGACTGCGGTGATTTCTATGAGTTTACAACTCACAATTCTTCGAGTCTTCAATGGCAGAGTTCAGGTTAGATTAGTTCTGAGGTTCACTCTATAAACTACGAGGCTACGACTCTTCGAGTCTTAGACTCTTTCAATGACTCTTAAAGCGACGTCTGTGAGATGCACTTAACCTACCTGTTGTTATAGCCTGCAAGTCTCTCTATTGACTAAGTTGCTGTTCGACCCTACGAGTCATCGACTCTGCGAGTTTTTTACTGTAAGGACCTGTGTTTGAGGTTTTGGGAGATAGCCATGTGATAGAATACATATTGAGGGATAAAAATATCTAAATGAGAATGTACTCGTTAAATGGGGCGTTTTGACAGTGATTGAGCTCAATTTGGAGTCGGGGCCCTGTGGGGGTAATTTTGCAATTTTCAGAAATTAAATGGAAGGAATAAATAGAGAAAATATGAGAAAATATATATTTTTATGTTTATGTGGTGCGTGTAAGTGAAGAGAGAGAAGGAGAAAACGTGTATGTGAAGGGAGAGAAAGAGGGAGCATGTTTGAGACGGAGCATGAGGAGAACCAAGGAAATTTCAAAGGGGATTTGCGATCCGGGCTCAAATCGACCAAATCCGAGATAGGGATTCAGGATTCTCACTCATATGTTGTTGATTATGCTTGTTACAGTAGTAAAAACATGAAAACAAACATCAAATTCATGGAATTTGAGCTATGAACCTTAAGTGTGGAAATTTGGGGAAATTCATGGGATTTCGTATTTATGGTGTTTTAATGCTTATAAAGTGACGAAAATGAGGCTAAGACATGATATGAAGTGTTTGGGCAGGAGTTTGTGTGATTTGGGAGCTTAAAAATGTGAATTTTGGCCTAAAATGGCAAATTCCCGAATGGTGCAGTGGCATGGTTGATTGAAATTTTCAATCGACCATCTACAATTTCAATTGACTATTTCAATCGATCAAGGCAGATTTTGTACTAGCTGGTCATCTAAAATTTTCAATCGACCATATGCAATTTAAAATGACCATTTCAATTGACCATGTGATGGACCAAAGTGTTTTGTTAGAGCGACTTAATCGCATGAACCATAGGGGTTATGTGAGATATGATCAACTATATTTAGGTCGACCAAGGCCTGTTTTGGTCCATTTTGAGTTGTTTTGAGCTATTTTTTCGTGGTTTCTTCTGGGTTTGATTCCTATGCTTTGTGGAAAGCCCAATGGGGGAATTTAAGGCTGTGAGCCTATGAGTTTGAAGGGACTTGAGAAGTCTAATTTGTTTTTTTGTTTTGTATGTATGTTTTATTTATTTTAACAAGTTTGGAAGGTGCATGAGATGTCATTAATATTTTAAATCATCGGTTTATATGTGATAATGACATGAGATGTTGTGTTTGTGTGAATTATGGTACCTAGGGGTCATGTGGGTCTGTGAGGCTACCTTGATAAGCCTATGAGGCTATTGTTGAGGGCCTGAGAGGCAAGATTTGTTTAGAACCTAAGAGGTTAATATGCCTGAGAGGTAATACTATGCCTGTGAGGCAACGTTGTGCCCTAGGGGTAAGATTGTGCCTGGGGGGCAACACGGTGCCTGAGAGGCCATGTATAGGAATACATGGGAGGCTTGCTTTCTATTTTAATGTGTGAATATATGATTGAGTTGGTGACATACATGTAAAATGACACGAGCACATGCATACACTTTACATATTGCTAGAGAGTTGGGATGGGTTGGGGAGACATGATCCCTACTGAGCTGTGGTTGCTCACCCCTCCTGCTGTATTTGTCTTTGTTTGTTCCAGGTACTTATAGGAGCTAGGAGGTTTACCAGACGTGAAGGTCTTGTGTGTGCATTTGTTTGTTTTATTGGATTATCAAACTATGATGTAACCCCGTGGGGGAAAGACATATATGTATGTGTGTTATATGTTTGTATTGTGAATTGAAATGAGATTTCTGTACTTGTATGTTATATGTGTGATATGGATTAGGGACGGCACCTGTGCTAAGGTCCCTTTCTCGGTGTTATCACCAACCCCTTGTCCCTTTGGGTGCGGGCATGGGGAATCACGAACCGGTTTCTACGGGTCAGAAATCCGGGGCTTGACAGATGGTATCAGAGCATGGTCTAGTTGGCCTAGGGTAATAGGGGCGATTGGTTACTCTTGAGTCCTTTAAAGGCGCATGGAGGGACATGCTTGATCAACATGGTCTTACGTGAGCCTTTGAGGTGCACTTGGGGTAGTTCAATCAAGGAGATAGGAGCATATTGCACATATGTGGACATATAGGGCACTAGTGTGGCATTGAGAATTTGAGCACCAGCGTCCAGCGGGTATGTTGCAGCCATTGGCAGTGGAAGAGTGGAAATGGGACGACATTATAATGGATTTTGTGACAGGACTTCCACCTACCTCGGGGAGGAAGGACATGATTTGGGTTATTATGGATCGGCTAACGAAATCAACCCATTTTCTAGCTATGAAGGAGCGAGATTCCATTAGGACTTTGAGCCAGTTGTATGTTAGTGAGATTGTGAGGTTGCACGGGGTGCCCTCATCGATTGTATCAGATAGAGATGCGAGATTTACATCTTGGTTTTGGGCAGGTTTGCAGGAGGCTTTGGGGACAAAGCTGAACTTGAGTACAACTTTTTATCCTGAGACGGATGGTTTGTCTGAGAGGACGATTCAGACCTTGGAGGATATGCTACGAGCATGTGTGCTGGATTTTGGGGGTTCATGGGCTACTCACCAACCTTTGGTGGAGTTTGCCTATAACAATAGGTACCAAGCATCTATTGGTATGGCACCTTTTGAAGCATTGTATGGGAGGCCTTGTCGGTCTCCACTGTGTTGGACTGAGGTGGGCGAGGCCGCTTTTTTGGGACCACAGCTGGTCCAGGAGGCTACTGAGAAGGTGTAGATGATTCGTCAACATTTATTGGCAGCGCAGAGTAGGCATAAGTCCTATGTAGATCAGAGGCGGTGGCCTTTGGAGTTTTCTATGGGTGATCATGTATTCCTCCGTGTGTCCCTGAGGCGAGGGCATCGACGATTTAGGAAGGGTACGAAGTTATCGCCGAGATATATTGGCCCTTTTAAGATCTTGTATCGAATTGGTCCAGTGACTTATCGATTGGCTCTACCACCGCGATTGAGCAGAGTGCACAGTGTATTCCACGCGTCGCAGTTGAGGAAATATTATCCAAACCCAGATCATGTGATTGATTGGGGTGATTTGGATATTGCCGCGGATGTATCTGTTCTTGAGGTTCCTATTCAAGTGTTGGATAGGGGGGAGAAGCTTTTGCGAGGCAAAGCTATTCCTTTAGTTCGAGTCTTGTGGTGACACCGTGGCATTGAGGAGGAGACATGGGAGTGCGAGGCAGAGATGCGTGAGCTTTACCCGGAATTGTTCGAGGACGAACAATCCTAAGGGTGGGAGGTGGCGAGAGCCTTTGCCTCATATATATGGTATGTGTTGTATATGTGTATGGTATGCTTCGTTGTTTACTATTTTTTGTGAGTTTGTTTATATGAATTTGTGTTGCACATATGAGATATGACATTATTTTTCACATATGACATATGATATTGTTTTGTGTTTTGTTTTGTTTTACATATGTGATATGTGGTATTACGTGATCTATGATAAGGCCATATGTGCTATGTGGTGTTAGTCTTATGTGATGTGTGGCTTTGTGGTGTTGAATATATGAGATATATGTGGTTTATGTGGTTGAACATATATAGGAGGTTGCTTGTGCCTCTATTTTGGCTTGTGGTGAGCTGTGAGCTTATTGTTATGTTTCTGTGATTTAATGTTATGTGTTATGTTGTTGTGAGGTACTTGAGCTTGGATTTTGCGATGTCGATGTAGCCCTGTGTTTTGTTTTCGAGGACGAAAAGTCTTTAAGGGAGAGAGGATGTAAGGACCTGTGTTTGAGGTTTTGGGAGATAACCATGTGATGGAATACATATTGAGGGATAAAAATATCTAAATGAGAATGTACTCGTCAAACGGGGCGTTTTGACAGTAATTGAGCTCAATTTGGAGTCAGGGCCCTGTGGGGGTAATTTTGCTATTTTCATAAATTAAATGGAAGGAATAACTAGAGAAAATATGAGAAAATATATATTTTTATGTTTATATGGTGCGTGTAAGTGAAGAGAGAGAAGGAGAAAACGTGTATGTGAAGGGAGAGAAAGAGGGAGCGTGTTTGAGAAGGAGCATGAGGAGAACCAAGGAAATTTCAAAGGGGATTTGTGATCCGGGCTCAAATCGACCAAATCCGAGGGTGGGATTCATGATTCTCACTCATATGTTGTTGATTATGCTTGTTAGAGTAGTAAAAACATGGAAACAAACATCAAATTCATGGAATTTGAGCTATGAACCCTAAGTGTGGAAATTTGGGGAAATTTATGGGATTTCATATTTGTGGTGTTTTAATGTTTATAAAGTGACGAAAATGAGGCTAAGACATGATATGAAGTGTTTGGGTAGGAGTTTGTGTGATTTGGGAGCTTAAAAATGTGAATTTTGGCCTAAAATGGTGAATTCCCGAATGGTGCAGCGGCATTGTCGATTGAAATTTTCAATCGACCATCTATAATTTCAATTGACCATTTCAATCAACCAAGGCAGATTTTGTACTAGCTGGTCATCTGAAATTTTCAATCGACCATCTGCAATTTCAAATGACCATTTCAATTAACCATTATGATGAATCAAAGTGTTTTGTTAGAGCGACTTAATCGGGTGAACCATAGGGGTTATGTAAGATATGATTAACTATATTTAGGTCGACCAAGGCCTGTTTTGGTCCGTTTTGAGTTGTTTTGAGCTATTTTTTCGTGGTTTCTTCAGGGTTTGATTCCTATGCTTTGTGGAAAGCCCAATGGGGGAATTTAAGGCTGTGAGCCTATGAGTTTGAAGGGACTTGAGAAGTCTAATTTGTTATATTGTTTTGTATGCATGTTTTATTTATTTTAACAAGTTTGGAAGGTGCAGGAGAAGTCATTAATGTTTTAAATCATCGGTTTATATGTGATAATGACATGAGATGTTGTGTTTGCGTGAATTATGGTACCTAGGGGTCATGTGGGCCTGTGAGGCTACCTTGATAAGCCTATGAGGCTATTGTTGAGGGTGTGGGAGGCAAGATTTGTTTAGAGCCTAAGAGGTTAATGTGCCTGAGAGGTAATACTATGCCTGTGAGGCAACGTTGTGCCCTAGGGGTAAGATTATGCCTGGGGGGCAACACAGTGCCTGAGAGGCCATGTATGGGAATACCTGGGAGGCTTGCTTTCTATTTTAATGTGTGAATATATGATTGAGTTGGTGATGTACATGTAAAATGACACGAGCATATGCATACACTTTACATATTGCTAGAGAGTTGGGATGGGTTGGGGAGACATGATCCCTATTGAGCTGTGGTTGCTCACCCCTCCTGATGTATTTGTCTTTGTTTGTTCCAGGTACTTATAGGAGCTAGGAGGTTTACCAGACGTGAAGGTCTTGTGTGTGCATTTGTTTGTTTTATTGGATTATCAAACTATGATGTAACCCCGTGGGGGAAAGACATGTATGTATGTGTGTGTTATATGTTTGTATTGTGGATTGAAATGAGATTTCTGTACTTATATGCTATATGTGTGATATGGATTAGGGACGGCACCCGTGCTAAGTTCCTTTTCTCGGTGTTATCACTAACCCCTTGTCCCTTTGGGTGCAGGCATGGGGAATCACGAACTGGTTTCTACGGGTCGAAAATCCGGGGTGTGACAGATGGTATCAGAGCATGGTCTAGTTGGCCTAGGGTAATGGGGGCGATTGGTTACTCTTGAGTCCTTTAGAGGCGCATGGAGGGACATGCTTGATCAACATGGTCCTACGTGAGCCTTTGAGGTGTACTTGGGGTAGTTCAATCAAGGAGATAGGAGCATAGTGCACATATGTGGACATATAGGGCACTAGTGTTGCATTGAGAATGTGAAATATGTTAGCATGATATGCTTGGATGGCCTGTGTGATAGCATGTATGTGTGCCTTGTGTGAGTTGTGTGTGACTGGGTATCATGTGTGCTTGATGTGTGCGGTTGTGAGCCATATGTGTATTTGACCCATGTGATGGGAATGAGCTATTGAACCCTTGTTTCTCCTTGTGTAGTGAGAATGCCTCCGCGAAGGGTACCGTGTGTGTTTGAGGCAGCCGGTGATGAGTCCTCCGCCCATGTGGGGCCGGATACGGGGCATTTCATTGGGGGCAATGTGTTGTTGGCACAGTTGGTGGCCCAAATTGGGGCATTGAGAGATAGAATTGGGGAAGAGGTGAGGACAGTGGTGCGTCGTGAGTTGGAGACACAGCAAGCGGTTCCACCACCACCACCATCCCGAGAGGCGGAGTCCCAGCGTGAGGATAGAGTTCCACGCGAGGCAGTGGCAACCCGACATGTTGATGAGGATGTGGTCACGAGGTTCTGAAAGGAACAACCGAGTAAGTTCATAGGAGGAGGTGATCCAGTGGCTACGGAACACTGGTTGAGGCATATTGAGCACCTATTCTCCTTTCTCCTACCGCGAGTGGAGGATAAGGTGAGATTGTCAGTCTGATAGTTGGAGGGTGAGGCTCTCAAGTGGTGGCTTAGTGTCGCTGGGAGCCGTGATGTGCGGGCGATGCTGTGGGACGAGTTCCTTCAGCTCTTTCATGATCAGTTCTTCCCTGAGTCTGTGAGGTGGCAGAAAAGAGAAGAGTTTGCTAGTCTAAGGCATGGGTCGAGGACAGTGCCTGAGTATGAGCGGGAGTTCAGGAACCTGAGTAGGTTTGCTCCAAAGACTGTAGTGAGGGATGACCTAAAGGCCCACAAGTTTAGCTTGGGTCTTAGGCCTGCCCTTAAGCAGAGAGTTGAGATATTCCATCTGAGGACATATTTAGTGGCGGTTGAGACATCCCGTATTGTTGAGAGGGGTCTCGACGAAGGGAGATAGGCTCATCAGGGGCGGCAGCTGCAGAGTGGGTCTATTTGAGATGGTGGATCAAAGAGGCCTAGGACAGAGTCAGGGGGCAGTGGTTTTGTGCGTGATAGAAGTCAGGCTCCAGTAGTGCCAGCGAGGTCCCACCTTGCTGGGAGACAGGGGGGTTCGACCGGCTGCGCATAGGGTGGTCGTTTGTGTTGTAGGGATCTAGGACACTGGAAACGAGAGTGTCCCCGAGACATTTGACATGCCGCACTTGTGGCCGCGAGGGACATCTGAGCAGAGTGTGCCATAGCAGAGGCAGTGCTAGTGGGACAGTACAGAGTGGCAGGGGTGACACCCACTTCCGAGCACCAGCCGAGAGGCCAGTTCGTTCCTAGCAGGGCAGTCAAGTAGGATCTAGTCAATCTAGACCTCAGGGTAGGCCAGAGAGACAGCCACAGGGAGGTGGAGGGGCCCAGAACGGGAACCATTCAGAGGATAGAGGACAAAGGAGCGAGGCTACTGGAAGTGCAGCACAGGGTAGAGTGTTTGCCTTAACCACGACGCCATTAGAGGAGGTAGAGATTCCATCTCCAGCCATGGAGGGTGGGGTAGGACCATCCGTTGTACGAGGTACCCTTCTGATTTCTCGTATGATAGTATCTATTTTATTTGACACTGGTGCATCATGTTCATTTGTTGCTGAGTCAGTAATGGATAGCCATGGCTTTGAGAATAATGAGGTAGAGAGACCGCTGTCTATTGAGTCACCAGTGGGTGGCAACTTCGAGGTGCGACGTGTGTGTCGCGAGTGTCTTCTCACCGTGGGTGATGTGGAGTTGTCCTTCGATTTATATGTGATGCCTTTAAGGGCATCTGATTTGATTTTGGGCATGGATTGGTTGCGAGCCTTCCAAGATACTATTGATTGTTATAGACGACGGGTGTCTTTTGTGTCACTGACAGGGATTCCTTGCACTTTAATGGGTGAGTGGGATCGCGAGGCAAGTAGAGTTGGACCGATGATGGAGCAGTGGTGCGCTATTACCCATCGATTGGCAAAGCTCACATTTTTTGATGGTAATGTAGAGAAGAGAGTATGGCCAGTGGTTGTGGACCAGTTCCAGGATGTGTTTCCAGATGAGTTGTGGAGTTTACCACCTAAGAGGGGTATAGAGTTTTGCATTGAGCTGCTACCGGGGTTAGGGCCTATGTTGTAGGTGGCCTATCGGATGGGGCCTGCAGAGTTGAGAGAACTGCAAAAACAGCTAGAGGAGCTAGAGGGAAAGAGATCTTTTTGCCAAGAAGGCAGATGGGACATTGCAGTTATGTATTGATTATCGGAAACTGAACCAAGTAACGGTAAAGAACAAATACCCATTGCCTCGGGTAGATGATTTATTTGATCAGTTAAGCGGGGCTCAGTGGTTTTCAAAGATAGATTTGACATCAGGGTATCATCAGTTGAGGGTCAGGAGGGAGGATATCCCCAAGACCGCTTACCGATGCAGGTATGGCCATTATGAGTGGTCGGTGATGCCTTTTGGGCTCACTAATGCACCAGCAATATTTATGCAGTTAATGAACCAGGTGTTTGCTCCTTACTTGGATTCCTTTGTGGTGGTATTCATTGATGATATCCTTGTGTACTCAAAGACCAGATTGGAGCATGAGGAACATTTGGCTGTAGCTTTGCAGACGTTGAGGGAGCATCGGTTGTATGCCAAGTTTAGTAAATGTGATTTTTGGATGCAGGAGGTGCATTTTCTTGGCCATGTGGTATCAGCTAGAGGAGTCCGAGTGGACCCAGCTAAGATTGAGAAAATATCTTCGTGGAGTAGGCTAGTGAATGTGTTTGAGAACAGGAGCTTTTTGGGCTTGGCAGGGTATTATCGGCGCTTCGTGGAGGGATTCTCGCATTTGGAAGTGCCTCTGACAGCATTGATTCGAAAGGGGGTCAGATTTGAGTGGACTGACAAGTGTCAGCAGGCTTTTGAGACCTTGAAGGCCCAGTTGACCGCCGTGCCAGTGTTGAGGCTACCACGAGAAGGGGTGCCTTATGAGGTGTATTGTGATGCGTCCAGAGTGGGCCTGGGGTGTGTGCTGGTGCAGGAGCGCAATATGATTGCGTATGGTTCGAGGCAGTTGAAACCTCATGAGTTGAACTATCCCACGCATGATTTAGAGCTGGCAACAATGATCTTTGCGTTAAGGAGTTGGCAACATTATCTGATGGGGGACAGATTTGTGGTATAAACGGACCATCGGAGTCTTTAGTATATCTTTACCCAGAAGGATTTGAATCTGAGGTAGCGTCGGTGGATAGAGTATTTGCAGATGTTTGATTTTTCCCTTGCATATACCCCTGTCAAAGGGAATGTCATGACAGATGCCTTGAGTAGGAAGGGCAAGGCCGAGGTGGCCATGAGGGAGTGGAACCTAATGGAGCAGTTGCTATGTTACAGCTCCAGCCTAGTGCTTCTGAGAGAGGAATGGTTTTGAGTTTTATTGTGGTGATGCTTGAGTTATATCAATGAGTCCGGGATTGACAACTGGGAGATATTGAGTGCGAGGTACTCTGTGAGCGGATTATGGCTGGAGAGTTAGCAAGTGATTGGGTCGAGGGTCCTGAGCATGAGTTGACCTTTCAGAGGCGTTTGATTGTGGCATCTCCTCTTTATAGGGATTGTGGCGTCTCGTCTTGTTTGTTTATTCTAAGTTGTCGTAGAAAATATAACTCTAATTTGGATTTACACTCGTCAGAGAAATGTTAAGGACAAGATACATAATCTTGATTCGGACCAACGTGAGTGTCGTCAAGCACTTGGTAAATAACCGAGTCTTCATATTGAATAAGGATCACTCACGTGCAGCCATATTTTTGCACCGTCTTCTTCGTTTTGTTATGCTGATCCTCTTTTCCTAAAGGACCATGTTCGAATTATGGGTATTTTGTCCTATGCGGGAGCGGAGTGGTTATTACATGTTTCACTTATCAAAACTACGTCGTTTTGATGTTGTGTTTCATTTATCGAAACTACGTCGTTTTGATGGTGGGATTTCATTTATCAAAACTACGTCATTTTGATGGTGAGATTTCATTTATCAAAACTATGTCATTTTAATGTTGGGTTTCACTTATCAAAACTACATCGTTTTAATAAGTGAGGTGTCTATATAAGGAGGAGGAGCCCTCTTTGTTTTAGGTTTAGGGTTTTTATTGTCAGCCGCCACAGCCGTCGCAGAGAGAGAGAGAGAGAGAGAGGATCTCTTGATCGCTGCTGTGGTGATTCGCGTGGGTGGACGGCATCTAGCATGGAAGTAAGGGCAAGGAGGAACCTTTTGAGGTAGTGGTTTTGTCTCTTCTAGTACCCATTCCGGGGTTAGGCCCTGTGGTGGATGATTTGTAGAGTATTGTCATTGTTGTTATAATATATATATATATGTAAATCCATATAGGTGTGATCTCCTATATGGATGTTGGCCTTCAATGGCACATTTTATTTGGTGTGAACTCTTGGGGTTCGTTGCGTGGTAGTGGGTCTTAGAGGCCATTGGGAATGTTTGTGTTGTTCGTTAGGCTTCATTCCGCTGTAAGTTCATGTGGGGAAATCTTGAGGTTTTCAGGGGGGGGGGGGGAATATATTTGATTATATGCCTGTGTGGCTGAGACGCATGCTATGTGTTTGATTTTATGCCTGTGTAGCTGAGATGCATGCTATGTGTTTGATTTTATGCCTGTGTGGTTGTGATGCATGTTTTGTGTTTGATTTTATGCCTGTGTGGTTGAGATGCATGTTATGTGTTTGATTGTATGCCTATGTGGCTGATTGTGAGCTTGTGTGGCTGATTGTGGAGCTTGTGTGGCTGGTTGTGAGCCTGTGTGGCTGATTGTGGAGCCTGTGTGGCTGGTTGTGAGCCTATGTGGCTGGTTGTGTGCCTATGTGGCTGATTGTGGGCCTGTGTGACCGTGGAGCCTGTGTGGCTGTGATTGTGAGCCTATGTGGCTGTGGACGTGGGCCTGTGTGGCCGTGGAGCCTGTGTGGCTGTGGAAATAGTTGTATTTGCCCTTGTGGTTTGTATGCTGTCATATTTATTTAACTTGAATAAAACCTGTACATACTTGTATCACGACACTGCACCAATACACGTTGACATGTAAGTGCTAGGAGCATGGGATGGGTTGGGGAGACATGATCCCTACTGAGCTATGGTTGCTCACCCCTCCTACTGTGTTTCTTTTCTTTTCAAGGACCTACAGGCGTTAGGTGGGAATACTAAGGTGGAAGGCAGTTCTGCCATGTTGCTTTGTTTAAATGTAATTTGTGTTATGTTATTTTGTAGAACCTTTGTAACCCTAATGGGGAGATGTCGTAAAAGAATTTTTAAATTAATAAAGTATTGTGGATTTCCCGATGGACAACTATTGTGGTTTGAAATTATTAAAGATTTTGTTTTGTGAATATTTATTGTGGATGTGTGTAAAGTCGTGTGGAATTAATCCCAACCCCTCGCCCATCGGGTGGGTAAAGGGGAGTCACGAACCGGTTTCCTCGAGTTAGAATTCTGGGGCGTGACAATATGGTATCAGAGCATGGACTAGTTGGCCTAGGGTAGTGGGCGGATTTGGTTATCTTGAGTCCTTTTGAGGAGCCTGGAGGGACGTGCCTGATCAACATGGTCCTCTTTGAGCCTCTAAGGTGTACTTGGGGTAGTCCAGTCCTGTGGTAGGATTTGCATGCATTGGCATTAGGGCACTAGTTGCATTTGTTGTTTATATGTGATTATGTGGATAACTGTGATAAAGCTTTAAATGTGATAGGAAAATATGAATAACGTGCTAAAGTTTTAATTGTGCAACTCTGATTTTGTGATAACTTGAGCATGAAAGCAAGAAAAAGAATTTGTGGTATTGAAACTGTGTGCTTGTGAACTTGAAGCTTGGTGTTTTGTGAATGATTGAACATATGATCTGCATGGTATTATGTGGACTAAGCGAGGTTATGAGCAATGTGATGGGGTGTAAATTTGTATAGTCTATGAAATGTGAATCTATGGATTTGTGTAGTGATAATGCGTGTTACAGCTCAAACTGCTTAGTCGGTGAGAGAGGGGTGTTAACCTAGGGCGCTACCTTTTCGTGTAGCCAATGTCTCCAAAAACTATAAACCTTGCGACTATTGAGGTAACAGAGGAGGCCACGACTCAGGTTGGGCAAGTGGGAGAGTTGCAGGCTGAAAGTAATAATCTAATCACGGCAGAGGTTGGTGTCTTGAGCCCGATTATGCAAGAGGTGAGGGATGCGATTCAACAACTGATTAAGAGCGAGGTACACCGAGAGCTGTCAACCCATATCATTGAGAGCTTGGGTGAGGATCAATTGAAGCAAAATTGTACCAATCAACAGGAAGGACCTAAGAGGCAGATGGTGCAATTTGAGAGTGGCCACAAGTTTCAAGATGGGGGTCAACTCCCAACACTCCCATTTGAGTCCCGTTTCCCAAAGGGTTGTGCTTGCTGTGGACAACCGGGACATTGGAAAAGAGAGTGTGCCAAGAAGCAATACCGGTGTCGCCTCTATGGAAAAGTAGGACATCTTCGTACAGTCTGTTTTTGTAGGACCAGGAGTGATGCTAGAGGACTGGTTCAGCGAGCTAGGGGTAAAGCTCAACGTCGAGTCTTGATTGGAGGCAGGAGGACTACCTAGTGAGGCTAGTGGAAAAGTAAGGTAGAACTTTCCTTAATAAAGGATATGATTTCAATTCTCGTGTGATACAACATCATTTTTTTTTGGTGGTATCGTGACCCTTTAGTGATAGTTGTCGGTTGAGTCTTGTACTAGTTTATGTGTGGATGGGTGAACCTTTTATTGCTAAGTTCTTGGCAATTGAATTAGGTCACCTGTGATAGAGGGGTATGCTCGTCAGGAGGGCTTTTGAGCCACAATTTTATGTTAGGTGAAGCTTAAGAGATCGTTTGGGTTACCATTTCGAATGGATGTGGTTGGTGACCTGTTAAAAAAAAGTTAAAATGAATAAATATATTTATAACACTAGAAAAATAATATGGAACTAATAGTTCTAATAATACATGGATGGGGGTTGATTTTATATGTGAGTGGTATTCAATTTTGGCACCCGTGGATAATCAAAGTAATCAAATCTTGTAGGCTACCATTTGCTAGTGGGAGGGAATTTAGATTGGCTAGCTAGTAGAGCTTGAGGCGTGAAGTGATGGCTTGTGGGTTATTGTGTGACCCCTCCATGGCAACCTTGAATAATAGAAATATGTTTTTATGTGGATAGAGGTATGTGTTAGAGTACTGCATGAAAGAGATATTCCTATGGTTACCTTTCCAAGTGTTGGGGTTGAAGGAGGACAACACAACTAGTATAACTCACTCCTTGAGTCCTTGAGTCCTTGCATCCTTCAGGTGTTATCTTGTTGGCTAGAGTGGTCGTTGCAAATTTTGGTTAGTGACTATATGGGTGTTCTGAGTTCTCGGATGGCCAAGCAGTGGCCATGTGTCATGCTTGTGGTGTGTGGGAGACACCGAGTAATGTGAAAAGGATATGTTGTGAAACTAGTATGTGCATGTATAAAATGTGCAGTGTTCTAGAACTAAACTATCGACTATGAGAGGGTTTCGAGGATCGTGCTCGATGCATCCAATCGGTAAAAAGAGGGCCATCCCATTGGTTCGTGTCTTGTGGGGAATAGGCTTTACGGAGGGAAGAAGGTGTAAGGCTAGTATGTTTTACTCTTCATGTGTTTTGTGTTTATTTTGCATTGTCGTTCATCTTATGTGTTAGTTGTTTTGTGTTTCGTTGCATGTGTTGAAAATGTGGTATGGTGTTGTTATATGTATTGCATCTGTGGGAAAGGTATATAACGGAGTTGCTACATGTGAGTATTGTGACATATAAGTGTAGAACAAGGATGAGGTGTGGTGTATTGGCATATTAAATGTGGTGTGAGGATGAAGGAGAGTGTTATATGTGATGTTGTTTATGTTATTCCTTGTCTGGTGCGATGGCCGGCTAAGTTAAATATTAAAGTGTTGATGTAAGGACCCGTGTTTTGAGTTAGTCGCAGTCTTGTCTTCTGAATGGGAACTTTCTAGATTTTGGACCTAGTAGATGGCCTCAAACAATTGGCGTGCAAGAACAAAAGTTGCTTAGAATGAGGTCCTCTACCTACCACAGAAATTTCAGAGCATTTGGAGCTACACGTGAATTCACCCATTTCACGTGCAAGCATATTTTTGCTTCTCAGACCTCTACAAGATGCAAGGAGGTTTGGGGTAAAGTTTGAGTGCATTTGGCGTGCAGACTTATTTTTGCATGGTTACCTTGGTTTTGTCATTTTAATGATTTTTCCCTAAAGGACCATGTTGAAATTATGAGTATTTTGCCCTGTGTGGAAGCGGGAAGGTGGTAGTTTGCGTGATCAAAACTACGTCGTTTTGATCCTGGGTTTCACTAAATCAAAACTACGTCGTTTTGATGTGTGTGGTGTCTATATAATGGTGTTGAGGCTTAGGTTTAGGGTTTAGGGTTTTCTTTTCTTTGTTGCGACCAGCCAGCGAGAGAGAGAGAGAGAGAGAGAGAGAGAGAGAGAGGGGGGGGGGGAACCTTCGGATCTTGGCCGTAGAGGTCCGCGTGGGTGGTCGGTGTATCGTAGAGGCTAGAGCAGAGGACGTTTGCAAGGTAGGGACTCCGTTCTTCTCAGTTTTTCTCCGTCCTAGGGTATCTGTCCTATACATGCTTATATATATATATATGTAAATCCATATAGGTGTGATCTCCTATATGGATGTTGGTCTTCAATGGCATATTGGTTGATTTGATGCTTGGGAGTGGACTGGAAATTGTTGGGTTGTCTATGCCCACTAGGTGTTTGATAAAATGTTTGTGTGGCTACGCTCACTATGTGCTTGATAATATTCCTGTGTGACTGTTGTATGTTGCGTGTTTGGTTTTAAGCCTGTGAGGCTGGTATATGTTGTTTGTAGCCGACTATGTCGGCCGGGTGAACCTTGTTTGTGATATACTCTGTTGAGCCGCACCGTGTTTTTATATTAAATTGAGATGTGTTACTAAGCCGTACTTTTGTAACTGATTATATTGTTGTTTGAGATGGATCACCCAAATGTGATGGGATTGAGCTGAGTTATGGGCCAGGCATGATAGCTGGACCCCTTGAGATTTGGCCAGGACCGCGGTACTGAGTCTCGGTGTAGCACTCACGACGGTGGGCTAAGTCTACACCCATTCCTGAGGGTAGGTATGGCGCCCGAGGAGGTGGTTGACCATACCTGACTCGGGTGGAAAATGTTGCATTGGTGTCCATGCAACATTCGCCTGGATGTGGTATGTCATGTCGCCGTGGTGGCGGGGTGTCCTCTGCCCTCCAGTGTGGGCTCAGGTAAAAGGTGTGTTACTGGGTGATGTTTGCTGCTTTAGCTTTAGGCACGACACGAGCACAAGCATACACTTGTCATGCATACTGTTGAGTGGGACGGGTCTGAGACTGGATCCCTACTGAGCTATGGTTTGCTCACCCTTCCCATAAACTGTTCTTTTGCAGGATTTGGCAGGCGGTAGGTGAAAGGGCTGGAGGATAGGCCACTGAGGCTGAAGACTATGTTGGTTTGCATTGCTTTGTTATGGATTTCTATGTTATGTGTGATTACTTGTAAACAGTATATTCTGGTTTAAATGGGAACTTTTCCCATTGAGTTGTATTGAACCTTGAGACCTTTTAAATGTAATGAACTGGGTTGTGGTTGTTATTTAATTATTGTTTGTGTGCTTGGTTTGGGAGCAGGAGCATGCCCGTGGCATGTTAGCCTGGTTGTACAGGTTTGGGACAGCACCCCGTGTCATAAGTCCTTTTAGGTGCTTGCACCAACCCCTTGACCCTTCGGGTGCAGGCATGGGCAGTCATTACCCGTTTCCAAGTGAAAGGAAATTGGGGTGTGACAGTTGATGTGTTGGGAAAATGTTGTAGAGTTGAGTCAGTTGTGACAGTTTTTGCTTGGAAGGGGTATTAGTGTTACTCCTTGGGCAGAGATTTATGTCAGGCGGATATCACAAAGGTGTATGTTTTAGAGCGGTGGTGGTAGGCGGATGACCTATATTTGTTTTCCTTAAAAAAACTTTCATGTGCAATATCATGCGGTAAGTGAGATGGTTTACATCATCAAGGTGTTGGTATGTTTGGGAGCTACGTGAAAGTCCCGAATTAGGAGTTTGCATGTCTTGTTTCCTGTGCCTACCCAGAGGAATTCCAGTGACCACATTAAGCTGTGGCTAGAGCCTAAGTATTTCTTGGTCAACTTGAGTGTTTTGTTGGTGTGTTGAGATAGAATGCCATGGTTGGCATAGGGGAGTTGGTGGGCCATGAGGTAGAGTATGTCATGGAGGCAAAGGATTCCCTTGTGACCTATGAGTGGCGATACAGAGGTATCAACTATCTTGTTGCCGGTAGGAGGATTTTCCCAGTCGGAGAGAGCTATATTATTTATACTTAACCGACGTCAGAGGAGAAGTCACACTTTATTGCGTATGGTGTCTGCCGACTTGATAAGGTGTTATCTCCTGGGCTTTAATGTAAGCCTCAGTTAGTGTGAAGGCTGTGTGGGACCTTGGTGGATTCCTATTTGACTTTGATCAAGGATACTAGTACGAAGTGTCCGAGAGGCGTTATTTGTGTGACGTTCTGGTTCATGGAATTCTTTAGTAGATTCTCAAAGTTGGTGACTAGTGATAGCCCGATGGTGGATTTTGGTCTTGCTGTGGTTGTGTATGGTACTGAATTTGTTATTTTGAGTTAATCCTTGGACTCCGTTGGGCGTCATCTTGACTGTGACCGAATGGTTGAGGGAAAACTCCATCCTAGTATAGTTGTGTCCTAGATTGTAAGTCAATTTGAGTCACTATTGGCGTTGGTTGGGTTCCAATGTTCCTTGATTGAGGATGTGTTCCTTGGAGCCCCACACATGTTTTGCAATCGAGTGAGGCGGTTTTAGCAGTGATGATGGTGCTGCTGTGGTAATCTCCCTGTGTGGGCATGTGATTGTGGTTTGCATAATGCTTTTATCCTGTTTGTTTGTGTTTCATTGTGACCTCATTGTGCTTGCTGTAAGGGCGAGGTCTACATATGCGGTGTGGTTGCATTGTAAATTATTGGTGTCAGATGACATCAAATCTGAGTGGTGGGTTATTGTTGGGTATCTTCAATTGTAGAGTGTTGGTCCTATTGTGACGCGAGTAGGCATCTAAAGCAGAGTACCCTGCTATGTCGATGCAGTGACTTCTCATTCATATGAATTCTAGCGAATGCATGCTTCCCATGTAGGTTGGTGGTGTTGGCCTTGTTTGGTTGTCGGGGTCTTAGTGAATCTATGAGAGGTTTCTCGACCTCGCTGTTGTTAGACTTGCTCACCTGAGTTGTTGTCAGTGCGTTAATTGGCCAAACTCTAGTTCTTGATATGCTTATGAGTGTTATGTTCGTGTTGGATAAATGGAGGTACTCATTTGGAAATTACTAACAATGTTTGTAAAAATTAATGCGATATGTATTGCTTTGATCTCATTGTGGTGTTTGCTATTTGGCTTCTCTTTTCGAGGACGAAAAGTCCGACGGTGGGAAGGTTGTGAGGAAACTCCCAACTCCCAATGGATGAGTTTGTATGGTATTAGGGAATGGGCAGTAGAACGTTTAAGTTTCATTTTCTGGAGGAGTTGTTTGTGGTGTTCTTCCTTGTAGCAGTGTTTGTGTTGTGAGTTGGTCTGTGACCTACCTATGTGTTTTGTTAAACGTGTTGGGGATGAGAGTATATGTCTTACACCGTCGTGATATGTGAATACTTGTGAAACCTATGTTAGGTGAGGAGGAGACATGGGAACATGAGTCCATGATGCGTGAGCAGCACCCGGAGTTGTTCGAGGACGAACAAGCTTGAGGGTGGGAGGTGGCTTTTGACCAAGCGATAATGATACGGTTTTATGTGTGTATTATCCTTTTAAGACATTAACTTGTATTTGAGGTGTGTATTTGATGCGGATATGTGTTATATGCATTGTGGTGGTGCTCTGTTGCGTTTGTGGACGTATGTCCTGTTATGTGCTGTAAGCGGTGTACGACCCATTTGGAGTGTTGTGGCTTGACGTTCTGCAAATGGGTAGCATGTGTTGGTTATTCCTTGCATGTTATTTCTTTTCGAGTATGAAAAGTCTTAAGGGGGAGAGGCAGGGGCGGAACCAGGAATCCGTTCTTGGGGGGGCCAAGCCTAACCAGGAAAAAAATTTAGACTGGAAAAATTTTTGGGATGGGATTAGAGAACCAGTGAAGAGAAGAGGAAAAGTTTTTGATTGGAAAATTAATAATCCAAAACCCAAGAATCCAAACTAATGTTTAGAGAGAAGCTAGATATTAAATTTTTTAAAATAATATATACATATATATATATATACTTTCAAAAATAACTTTCTAGAAAATACAACCTCAAAATAAGAGTTAATTTATGATTTAGCTTATAACATGAAAATTTTTACAATAATTTCGTTGGGAGGAGAGAAAGCAAGAAATGGCAAGCCAAATTCCAAAATTTTTATTTCTTTTTTCTCCCAAAAAAGAGCCCTGCATGCTTACCATAGCAGTAAAAATATAAATAAAAAAAACGAGGGGGGGCCATGGCCCCACCTACCAAGGGCTGGCTCCGCCCCTGGGAAGAGGATGTAATGACCCGTGTTTTGGGATGTGGAGTTAGTCACAGTTTTGCCTTTTGGGGTGTAAATTGTTGGGTTCTAGGGAGTTTTATTCCCACACACATTGGCTTGAACACTTTGTATGATGATGGGCAAGCTTGAGGCAAGAGGTGAGCCCAAGAGGGAACCTTTAGGGGGTGCACGTGACAATGCATGTGACAATGGCTTGTCACGGGCAGTGATGTTTTTGCATGGGAGCCTTCCAGACTTAGTTCTAAAGCTTGTGGCCAAATCCTAGGGCAATTGGACGTGACATTGGTTTTTGTCACGTCCAGCCATGTTTTTGCACCGTCTTCTTCGTTTTGTTATGCTGATCCTCTTTTCCTAAAGGACCATGTTCGAATTATGGGTATTTTGTCCTGTGAGGGAGCGGAGTGGTTATTACATGTTTCATTTATCAAAACTACGTCGTTTTGATGTTGTGTTTCATTTATCAAAACTACGTCGTTTTGATGTTGTGTTTCATTTATTGAAACTACGTCGTTTTGATGGTGGGATTTCATTTATCAAAACTACGTCATTTTGATGGTGGGATTTCATTTATCAAAACTATGTCATTTTGATGTTGGGTTTCACTTATCAAAACTACGTCGTTTTAATAAGTGAGGTGTCTATATAAGGAGGAGGAGCCCTCTTTGTTTTAGGTTTAGGGTTTTTATTGTTAGCCGCCACAGCCGTCGCAGAGAGAGAGAGAGAGAGAGGATCTCTTGATCGCTGTTGTGGTGATTCGCGTGGGTAGACGACATCTAGCGTGGAAGTAAGGGCAAGGAGGAACCTTTTGAGGTAGGGGTTCTGTCTCTTCTAGTACCCATTCCGGGGTTAGGCCCTGTGGTGGATGATTTGTAGAGTATTGTCATTGTTGTTATAATATATATATATATGTAAATCCATATAGGTGTGATCTCCTATATGGATGTTGGCCTTCAATGGCATATTTTATTTGGTGTGAACTCTTGGGGTTCGTTGCGTGGTAGTGGGTCTTAGAGGCCATTGGGAATGTTTGTGTTGTTCGTTAGGCTTCGTTCCGCTGTAAGTTCATGTGGGGAAACCTTGAGGTTTTCAGGGGGGGGGGGGAATATATTTGATTATATGCCTGTGTGGCTGAGACGCATGCTATATGTTTGATTTTATGCCTGTGTAGCTGAGATGCATGATATGTGTTTGATTTTATGCCTGTGTGGTTGTGATGCATGTTTTGTGTTTGATTTTATGCCTGTGTGGTTGAGATACATGTTATGTGTTTGATTGTATGCCTATGTGGTTGATTGTGAGCTTGTGTGGCTGATTGTGGAGCTTGTGTGGCTGGTTGTGAGCCTGTGTGGCTGATTGTGGAGCCTGTGTGGCTGGTTGTGAACCTGTATGGCTGATTGTGAACCTGTGTGGCTGGTTGTGAGCTTGTGTGCCTGGTTGTGTGCCTGTGTGGCTGATTGTCGGCATGTGTGTGGCCGTGGAGCCTGTGTGGCTATGATTGTGAGCCTGTGTGGCTGTGGACGTTGGCCTGTGTGGCCGTGGAGCCTGTATGGCTGTGGAAATAGTTGTGTTTGCCCTTGTGGTTTGTATGCTGTCATATTTATTTAACTTGAATAAAACCTGTACATACTTGTATCACGACACTGCACCAGTACACGTTGACATGTAGGTGCTAGGAGCATGGGATGGGTTGGGGAGACATGATCCCTACTGAGTTGTGGTTGCTCACCCCTCCTACTATGTTTATTTCTTTTCAGGGACCTACAGGCGTTAGGTGGGAATACCAAGGTGGAAGACAGTTCTGCCATGTTGCTTTGTTTAAATGTAATTTGTGTTATGTTATTTTGTAGAACCTTTGTAACCCCAATGGGGAGATGTCGTAAAAGAAATTTTAAAGTAATAAAGTATTGTGGATTTCCCGTTGGACAACTATTGTGGTTTGAAATTATTAATAAGATTTTGTTTTGTGAATATTTATTGTGGATGTGCGTAAAGTCGTGTGGAATTAATCCCAACCCCTCGCCCACCGGGTGGGTAAAGGGGAGTCACGAACCGGTTTCCTCGGGTTGGAATTCCGGGGCATGACAAAGACCCGGAGTAAGGAATCTGAGTCTTTCATTCACGCGGAGTAAGGAAACTTGTGCGGAATAAGGACCCAAGTCCTTTGTTCGCACGGAGTAAGGAAAAGAGATGCAAAGTAAGAAATCTGAACCTTTTACTTGAGCGGAGCAAGGTTGCGCTGATACGGAGTAAGCCATCCGGACCTTTTACTCATCCGCAGTAAGGAAGCGCTGATACAAAGTAAGCCCTCTGAACCTTTCGTTCATGCGGAGTAAGGAAGCGGTAACACGGAATAAGGATTCCAGTATCAAACTGATATGGAGTAAGCAACCAAACACGGAGTAAGGAATCTTATAACGGATTAAGAAGACACTACTTCACTGTATCGGCTTTGCATTCAAGTCATCAGCTCGCTATGTCCCGATGTAAGAAAGACTCGTTGAATATCTAAGTTGTCTTACACGTGGATCATACGGAGATTTAGATAGAGCCTTAAATGCAATTGGGATCACGTGAAGAAATTAAATGTTTGGAATCCCAAGATTTTGAGCACCACATCAGCAACAATTAAAGCAGAGACATTTCTGAAAAGAATTCAATGCTATATAGTGCTCGGAAGATCATGTTCCAAGAATGTTTTCTAAGGGATGTCTTTATATATTAAACTTTGTATACTTTCATATATGCGCGTAGATGTACAAGAGCTCTTAGAGATTAAGTTGGCTAGTGTGTGAGTTATTGTAAAACAGAGTGCAAGAGAGTTTCAACAGATCGAAAAGCTCTTCATAAGCTTTAATATGTCTTTATTTTGTCGTAATTATCTTTTGATAATAAAACAGAATACTTCCACTATCTGGTTATCTTCTGCACTGATTTTATCGTTTAACTAGAAAAGTGTTGTGCCGGAGAAGAAGAAGAGTTTTTAATAAGAGCCTATTCACCCCCCTCTAGGCTCCCAGGGACCAACAGTCACCAGCAACATGTTTATTGAATTCATCGAGCATGGCTTGACTGGCACCAATAGTGACTAGAGGTGGAGGTTGAGATGGAGTGGATGTAGGTTTGGTTAGTGAAGGAGGAAGTAGAGTTGCAGGTTCAGGCTGAGAAGAGGGTTATGACTGAAGGCTGAGCTGATGAGGATGCTCCAAGGGTAGCAGGTCGTTTCTTCATGTGGGTGGCAATAAGAACGTCATCATTAGAGTCTGAAGGGTGGCCTTTGTATTCATGCTTCCTGCCACGAGCATAAGTTGCCTCACGTGGTGGAAATGGAGGGCTAGGCTCCCTGGGTGCAGGTTTGGGTGTGTTGGTCCCTAAGAGCCTAGAGGGGGGTGAATAGTGTCACGACCCGAGCAGCGTGGTGCTGGTGGGACGTTTCTCAGTGGCACGATTCAGGAATGTATTCGTGCTACTTAAAGGAAACGGGTTGGTTGAAGCGTAGATGATGGGCAGCGGAAGGTTCCGGGCAGTTCGTGGAGGAGAACAGATGGAACCCCTTCGGAGTTCAGACGTGCTGACCCGGTTGAATGCGGGGAGCACGCCGCTAGTCAAGGACTTGACGTTGAAGAAAGGATTTGGCCATCCTTACACAAACTGGTCGGGAACTGGAGCCGTTCTCCTGATGAGCCCAGTGGCAGGGCAAAACCAGTCTACGTGTACTTCAACCCTCAAAGGCCAAAGTTAGCGGACTGTGGATAGAGAAGCTAAGTGCCGCAATAGGTTGAGAGGTGCAGGAAACCTGACCCCGTGACAAGTGGTATCAGAGCCGAACCGGCCTGTATCCTGAAGACTTGCCGAGCACTCTCGCGAGTAGCATGATCCCAAGGTGGGAGCTCACAGAGGTGAGTCGACCGGTAGTGTTTTACACGCCTTGCGTCCATAGAGTTAGAGTATCCTAGAGTGTGATACAGAGTTGGGCAAGGGAGTATGAAGGAGTGCGTCAGAGCGATCTTGGAAGCCTCCTATCCTTTGGACATTGGGCGAGCGGGAGAGCATCTTGGAAAGGTGTTGCAACCTGCGGGGAAGCGATGTCCAACCAGTTGACATTGGGCGAGTGGGAGGGCATCGAGGTAAAGATGCCATCGCCTACAGGGAAGCGATGTTGACAAACGCAACGAGGATGTTGCGAGGATTGGGTGGAGGAGAATGTCACGACCCGAGTAGCATGGTGCTGGTGGGACGTTTTTCAGTGGCACGATTCAGGTATGTATTCGTGCTACTTAAAGGAAAGGGGTTGGTTGAAGCGTATATGGTGCGCAGCGGAAGGTTCCAAGCAGTTCGTGCAGGAGAACGGATGGAACCCCTTCAGAGTTCAGACGTGCCGACCCGGTTGAATGCAGGGAGCACGCTGCTACTCTAGGACTTGACGTTGAAGAAGGGATTTGGCCATCCTTACACAAACTAGTCGGGAACTAGAGCCGTTCTCCTGATGAGCCTAGTGGCAGGGGGAAACTAGTCTACGTGCGCTTCAACCCTCAAAGGCTAAACTTAGCAGACCGTGGATAGAAAAGCTAAGTGTCGCAATGGGTTGAGAGGTGCAGGAAACCTGACCCCGTGACAAGTGGTATTAGAGCTGAACCGGCCCGTATCCTAAAGACTCGTCGAGTACTCTCGTGAGTAGCGTGATCCCAAGGTGGGAGCTCACAGAGGTGAGTCGACCGGTAGTGTCTTGCACGCGTTGCGTCCATAGAGTTGGAGTATCCTAGAGTGTGATATAGAGTTGGACAAGGAGTACGAAGGAGCGCGTCAGAGCGATCTTGGAAGCCTCCTATCCTTTGGACATTGGGTGAGCGGGAGAGCATCTTGGTAAAGGTGTTGTAACCTGCGGGGAAGCGATGTCCAACCAGTTGACATTGGGCGAGTGGGAGGGCATCGAGGTAACGATGCCATCTCTTGTGGGGAAGCAATGTTGACAAACGTAACGAGGACATTGCGAGGATTGGGTGGAGGATAATGTCACGACCCGAGCAGCGTGGTGCTGGTGGGATGTTTCTCAGTGGTACGATTCAGGAATGTATTCATGCTACTTAAAGGAAAGGGGTTGGTTAAAGCGTAGATGGTGCACAGTGGAAGGTTCCAGGCAGTTCGTGAAGGAGAACGGATGGAACCCCTTCGGAGTTCAGACGTGCCGACCCGGTTGAATGCGGGGAGCACGCCGCTAGTCGAGGACTTGGCGTTGAAGAAGGGATTTGGTCAACCTTACACAAACTAGTCAGGAACTGGAGCCGTTCTCCTGATGAGCCCAGTGGTAGGGCGAAACCAGTCTACGTGCGCTTCAACCCTGAAAGGCCAAATGTAAGGACCCGTGTTTGAGGGGTTCTTGGAGTTAGCCTTAAGTAAGAGACCTTGTCTTAGAGAATGAACATCACAACAGTGATGTGCTAATCGAATGGAAAATTTTGACTATACTTGGGCTCAAGTTGGAGTTCGAGGCCCTGAGGGGTATTTTGGGAATTTCACATATCGTAAATAATATTTATTTGAGGGATTTATTTTAAATATTTGTTGGGCTTAATGAATTGGGCTGTTGAGCTTAAGAGATGGGTTAGAAAACCTTGGCCTTTGGGCTTTTAGATGCTGGGCTTTTAATTAATCAAAACTACATCGTTTTGATGTAGGGATTTACTTCATCAAAACTACGTCGTTTTGATTATGTGGGAAAATATATAAAGAAAAAGGGGTTAAAAATCAGGGGATTTCTCATTTGCAAACCCTAGCAGCCGTCAGGGAGAGAGAGAGAGAGAGAGAGAGAGAGAGAGAGAGAGAGAGAGAGAGACACGACCAGAGAGAGGGAGAGATGGCCAGAGAGGGAGGGAGACGATCCAAGGCCGACGATCTGAGGTTCTTGCTGACGACGGGAGACCGGAGGCGTCGAGGTAGCTAGGATACAACGATCTGTTGTATTCCCAAATTCTTGAGGTAGGGATTTCTTGATCAACTCTTCAAACTCTCTCATAAAATTCTGGATTTTACCTGTCATGGATGTGATGATGAGTATATACCTATATATATAAGCGTATGTTGGTTTATTGTGAGATTTTCAATAGATATCTGAGGGAAAATTGGTTTGGATGGCTTGGGTATGTCTGGATGGGTGGTTAAGCATGAGTGTAGAGGCTGGAATTGAAAATAGGCCTTGTATCCTAGGTTTAACGCCTAATAATTCACAAACTAACCGGAATTGGAGGTGGGTTCTTTAGAGAGAAGTCTTTAGAATAACAAAACAAAGAAAATTGTGCAAAAACATGGTTGCACGCCAATTTGCACGCCATATCCCCAATTGGCGTGCAGGTCCAATTACCCTGAAAATTTACCCCGGACATCCTTGAGGTGTGTAGAATGTAGGGAGACAAAAATACCCCTGCACGTCATATGGCCCATATGGCGTGCACCCTTCATTTTGCTTCTTTTGGCTGCCCCATTTAGCCAGAAGTCCCTTGTGTGAAAAATAGAGTGATTTGGGTAATAAGCATGAGTTGAATTTGTCTTAAAATTTTCCAAAACAGCTCAAAAACACCTATGTTGGTAGAACTGTAAACTGTGAATGTTAGTGAATGCTGTTGCACAGTATGAGTTGAATGCACTGTTGATTTACGTTGATATATCTGAGTTATGCTTGTTGAGTCGCATTGATATATTTGAGTTGTGCTCTCTGAGTTACTTTGTACTGAGTTGAGATGTATGCCTGAGTTGCATTACTGAGTTACACTTGCGTTTGAGCTATGTTTGCTGAGATGTATTTGAAATGTATTTGCTGAGATGCTGTGAACTTGTATTTGAGAATGAGTACCCAAACACTTGTGGGTTGAGATGACTTATGGGCCAGGCACAACTACTGGACCCCCTTTGAGATTTGGCTAGGACTGCGGTCCTGAGTCTCGGTGTAGCACTCACGACGGTGGGCTAAGTCTGCACCCATTCCTGAGGGTAGGTATGGCATCCGAGGAGGTGATGGACATATCTAACTCGGGTGGAAAATGTTGCATTGGTGACCATGCAACATTCGCCTGGATGTGGTATATCATGTCGCCGTGGTGGCGGGGTGTCCTCTGCCCTCCAGTGTGGGCACAGGTAAATGGTGTGTTACTGGGTGATGTGTGCTGTTTAGTTTTAGGCACTACACGAGCACAAGCATACACTTGTCATGCATATTGTAGAGTGGGACGGGTCTGTGGAGACTGGAACCCTACTGAGCTATGGTTTGCTCACCCCTCCTATAAACTGTTCTTTTGCAGGGTCTAGCAGGCGGTAGGTGAAGGAGCTATGGTGGTAGGCTACTGAGGCTGAAGATTTTATATTAATCTTATTGTTTTTCTGTGGATTTGTCTTTTATGGTTTGGTTTGTTTGTAAACAATATATTGTGGTTTGATGGAAGTTTTTCCCCAACTGAGTTATAATGGACTTTGAGCCCTTTTTGAAATGTAATAAATTGAGATATGATTATTATTTAATTTGTGGTTGTATGCATGGTTTGGGAGTAGGAGCATGCCCCGTGGCTTGTAGCCTAGTTGTACAAGTTTGGGACAGCACCCATGTCAAGTCCTTTTTCTTTTAGGTGCTTGCACAACCCCTTGACCCTTTGGGTGCGGGCATGGGCGGTCACTACCCATTTCCAAGTGAAAGGAAATTGGGGCGTGACACCAAACTTAGAGGACTGTAGATAGAGAAGCTAAGTGCCGCAATAGGTTAAGAGGCGCAAGAAACCTGACCCCATGACAATAGGCTCTAATCAAAAACTCTTTCTTCGTCTCTGGGACAACACTTATCTGGTAAAACGATAAAACAATGCGGAAGATAACCAAATAATGGAAGTATTTTGTTTTATTATCAAAAGATAAATACAACAAAACAGTAGCAAATTAAAGCTAATAAAGCTTTTCGATCTACTGTAAACTCTCTTACACTCTATTTACAATGACTCACACATTAGCCAATATGATCTCTAAAAGCTCTTGTACATGTACGCGCATATATGAGAATATACAAGTGTTAATATATATAACCATCCGTTAGAAGACATTCTTAGAACTTGTTATTTCGAGTGACTTGAAGCATTGACTGTTCCTCGGAAATCTCTCTGCCTCAATTGCTATGGATGTGGAGCTCAAGATCTTGGGTCTTTAAACTTTGAATTACTTTGTATGATTCCAAGTGCAATTAAAGTTAAGTCCACATATTCGTGCGTTCCACGTGTAAAATGATTTAGGTTTTCAACGAGTTTGTCTTACATCGGGACACAGTGAGGTGACGACTTTGAATGCGAAGCTGATAAGTTGAAGTAGCGTCTTCTTAATCCGTCGTAAAGTTCCTTACTCCGTGTTAATGAAGGTCGGATCCTTACTCCGTGTCAGTAGTTGTTTACTCCGTGTCAGTTTGATACTGGAATCCTTATTTCGTGTCAGTGCTTCCTTACTCCGTATGAACGAGAAGTTCGGAGAGCTTAGTCCGTATTAGCGTTTCCTTACTACGCATTTCCTTACTCCGCATGAGTTAAAAGGTCTGGATGGCTTACTCCATATCAGCTCATCTTTACTCTGCATAAGTAAAAGGTTTAGATTCCTTACTCCACATCTCTTTTCCTTACTCCGTGCGAATAAAGGACTTGGGTCCTTATTCCGCACAAGTTGTTCCTTACTCCGCATGTATGAAAGACTCGGATTCCTTACTCCGTGTCTTTTTGTCCTTAGTCCGCTTAAGTAGAAGACTTAGCTTTTTATTTCGTGACAACTTTCTCTTACTCCATGCGAGATATAGACTGGGATTCTTATTATGCATTTATTTGACTTAGTCCATTTTAAAGTGTAAGATGTGGAATCCTTAGTCCGTAGCTTTAGGCATTTGGTTCGCACGAGTGATCCTTATTCCGTATAAAGACTTGGTTATTTACCAAGTGTTTGATGACACTCATGATGGTCTGGATCAAGATTATGTATCATGTTCTTAGCTTTTCTCTCACGAGTGAAGGTCTGGATTCAGATCATATCTTTTGTAACAACTTAAAAATAAACATGCAATGTTTCAAATCAAATTACATAGGGTTTTATCCGCATTATCCAAATTCTGGGCTTGATCCAACAATCTCTCCCAATATGGATATGTTGAAACCCTTTATAATCTGATCTGGTTAGTGAAGTAAAAAGATAACATACAAAAATAAAGATAACTTCCATATTCCATTCAGTCAGTAACAAAAGTACAATTCAGCCTTGATACAAGAATTTCACATTAAGGTACATAAGGCTTACTATACTTGAAGATCATTGTTGCTGCCTTCTCTCGGAGCTCCATTGTCTGCTTCATCGTATAGTTGTGGATGTTGTTCCAGTCTTCATCCACCCTTATGATTGATGAAGAAACAGACAAAAGCTCCGCAGCTATCTTCATCGGGCTGTTGAGGCACTTGCTTTTTGCTCCAGATCGCCGCCTTCAACTTTTCAGTAGGAGCCAAAGGAATTTGACCCATTTCTTCATAAAGCCCGGACTACTTTACTGCTTCTGTCAGTCCAAGATGTAGTGGTTCTAGTTGATTCTTTCTAACTTTGTTATCCACAACTTGGTGAGAATCAATCAGGAGCGTCTACTTTGACGGAATCAGAAAGACAATCAGTATGAAATGCGGCATCTTTACCCGGTACGGAATGAGGACCGAGGAAAGACTTTTCCATGGTTTGTTGTCCTCAGCAGTTCCGTCAATGAAGGTCCGGATGTGGGTTACGTCTGGAAGATAACTCTCAGACCAACATGGCAAGACATCAGACAAGTGTCCGTCCTTATACAGAGACGGAAACAACCTCATCTCCATCTTTACTGCTCGAGAGAAGTTGTCTATGTCATTGGTGGTAAACAGGCCCTTCTCAGAACGTAGAGTCTGAATATCTTCAGGGGAGAAGGGATAAATATCTGACAGACATCTTCGGTCGGCAGTAGAAGTGGCATACTTGGTCATTTCGTTATAAACACTTCCATCTGCATCATGTGGATCACGATCCGCATATGATGGGATTAAGGTGACAACCATAGATGGAGACATTGAAGGAGGAGCTGCACTAGAGGAGTTGGGCTGAGAGAAGCAGCTGCGTTTGGGGATAGGAACTCCCAGAAGAAGTGTAGATGCAGGCCACTTACCAGTAGGAGTGGAGGAAGTTACAGGAGGATCAGATGGCACTCTCTCCCTGGTTTTGGAAGATCGTCGAGTAGCGGTAGGAGGATGAGCCATCATGTGCACCAAGTCCGCAAAGGAGGTAAACAGTGAGTGCACGAAAGAGGCGATGGGATCCATCTTCTGCTCGATGGAAGTAGGGGTGTAAAACGGGCCAGCCCGGCTCGGCCCTCAACGGGGCAGGCTTAAATGGGCCAGCCCGTTTAGGCCCGCGTTCTAAACGAACTGGGCAAGGCTTGGCCCGGCCCGGCCCGCAGCAATCCGCGGGGGCCCGCGGGCTGGCCCATTTTTTTTTTTTGATTTTTGATTTTTTGATTTTGATTTTTTTAAAATTATAAAGTAATCAATATAATTTTATCAAACCAATATTATTTCAATTTTATTTTACACTTGTTCATCTATGAAATTAAATTACTCAATTAAAATTATATAACATAATATATGTATTAAATTTTAAGGTATTTATAGATAAAAAAATAAAAATAAAAAATAAAAAAAAGCCCACGGGCCAGCCCGCAGCCCGCACGGGCCGGGCCTAAATGGGACGGGCTTAAATGGGCCAACCCGTTTAGGCCCGCAGTTTAAACGGACTGAGCTTTGCTCGGCCCGGCCCGGCCCAAGCCCATGGGCTTGGCCCGCGGCCATTAGCCCGTTTTACACCCCTAGATGGAAGTGGAAGAGTCAGTTAGGGTGGAGAGGAGTTGGGCGTTGAGAGTATCAACCTTGACGGCGATGGCAGCAATTTGGGCGCTCTGGGCTTGGGCGTGTTGGTCCAGGTGTGCAGAGATCACATCGTCGGAGTGTACCATGCCAAATGATGCGCATCCAAGCGCAAACTCCGGGGCTTTGAAGGACTTCCCCACATGAAGAGGTGCAAGAGTGCGGTGGGCAGAGGAGTCAGTAGCTGGAGAGAGGGGTTGGTTATCAGCAGCAGCAGAGGGACCAGCCGGAGCATCGGAGGTATCCGGGGTAGAAGATCCGCTTTGACCAGAGAGGTCAACAACGGGAATGGCTGCAGCAGGAGAAGAGGGCCCAACCTCAGTAGGGGAAGGAACCTGTGTGTCATGGGCCGGTCCAGAGGTAACAGTGAAAGGAACGTTAGGAATGGAGAGGAGATGGAGAGCGGCTCGAAGGATGTTGGGGGTGATGACAATGGATTCATCCCGAATGGTGGAACGGATGGAGTCGGTGGTGCATTGGATGTTTTGGTAGAACTCAACAATATCGTCGATAAGGAGATCGACGGGGATGGAGACCAGGTTTAAGATATGGCTGGCTTCTAGTAGAGGGCGAAGTTCCAGAAATCATGCTAGAGGATTGGACACAGAGGGCTAATTAACCAGATGGCTGGGATTGATGACGGAGAGAGCGGTCCTGGGTGCCATTGGAAATGAATGCAAAGAATGGAAAGGAATTTTAGGGTTTTGAGAAGATGAAGAGCGACGAAGAAATATGAGAATGAGAAATCGCTCTTGCGTGAAGGCTTAGGATTTATATAGCGGGTCAGTGGATGCTGCCAGGTCTAGGGTTTAAGCGAAATGAACAATGAACTGCCTGATAGTCTGATGTCATTAGACTTGATAGTTGGTGCCCCTGAGTAAAGAGATGACATGGAGGCAGCAGAACCAAGCATTATGACAGTTGTATGCCTTCTTCCGGAAAATAAAGTGACTAATTGCCCGGCTCGAGACGTGCATTTAATGGACCATCATTATCCCTCCTTAAAAATACACGATATAAGATAATACTTTGTTTATCGCGATTTGAGAGTTCCAAGAGTCTGGAGGAATTTAATCGACCTTCATCTGGAGTAAAGATAATCCGTAGAAGAATATCCAGAAGAAAAACAGACTGAGTCCATAGAAACAGGTGTTGTAAGAGAAAAATAGATTCCTTTGCTGCCTTGAAGTTTAATAGAAAAGAAGTACCACAACACTTCAAATCTGAGGCATCATACAAGATATACATTGATGAAAATGCAAAGAGAATCTGAACCTATAGCTTCACAAAGATAAACTAAAAGAACAGAAGACTTAACAGGTTGAGATTAGTACGGATATAAACAGATACGAAAAAGACAGCATAATCCGAACTAATGAAAAATCAGAACTTATGCATTAAAAATGAATGTGAGAGACACATACATACAAGTTAAGGATCATTTTACTGAAATCAAAGCATATGTTAGATAAGAAACACATAAGTTTATATTGGTCAACATAGCGAAACCGTCATGCTGAACGTCGTAGCTAAGATGAATTAAATTTATATGATTTGCCCAAAATAAGATTCATGAGTGAGAATGGATTAAAGAACATGTGCCAATAGCAATCAATTGATTATGATATTAAAGTGCATAGTTGAAGAAACAAAAACATTCAATCATGCCACAATTCTGATTCAACAATGCATGCCCAATCAGATCCAGAAGTGAGAGTTACAGGGTAGAGCGTTCGAGACATATCAGGGGGTTATTACAGAAGTAATAGATGAAACTTTTGCTCCCCCTTAGATCGTGTGATCCTCTTAAGAAAGACTCCCCCTCAGATAGACAACCAGGAAAGAGGTCATGAGACATATAAGGGAGGTATTACTCGGGTAATTGATAAAGCATTTTCTCCTCCTTAGACCATGTGAACCTCTTGATGGACATATCCTGCTTAATATTTAGATCTTGAGAAATTGCTGTCTATCCTTGGGGAAACTCCACTTCAGAAGCTGATCAGACTGCAACTGTGATTTTATCCACCAGACATTCCGAGCTAACCCATTTTATTTCTTCAACCAGGCATGTTAATATTTCAATCAATATGAAAAAGTATTGGACATGTGGTGAGAGATGAAAATTTGAATCATGAGATCCTAAGGAGGTTTTATTCATATATCTTTAATTATGTTAGCTTAAGCGACGTCAGTTCGGAAACGCAAGCATCCTCCCATATGAAAGTATGAGATTATTATCAGAACACTATGCATGACACAAGTAAAGATGATCAGTAGTAAGAACAGTAAGTGTCTAACGCTTATCATGAAACACGATGCATGTTCTGAAAGAAATACTGTTGAATGAATAAAAGAGAAGCCAAGCAAAAAGGTCAAGCATATCTAATTTGAGGAGTAGTTTAGAAAATCTTGCATCAGGTAGGGGCTTGGTGAGTATGTCCGCGAGTTGATCATCCGTAGTAACATGTTCGAGAGATATGTGCTTTTTGAGAACATGATCTCGGATGAAGTGATACTTGACTTCAATGTGCTTTTGTCTTTGGGTGCATGACATGATTGTTGCTGATGGCAATTGCATTGGTGTTGTCGCAGTATAGTGGAACAGACATCATGTTAAAACCGTAGTTAGTAAGTTGACTTTGCATCTAGAGAAGCTGTGTGCAGCAACTCCCAGGAGCTATGTATTCTGCCTCAGCAGTAGAGGTTGATACGGAATTATGCTTCTTATTGAACCATTAAATCAATCTATTTTCAAGGAACTGACAAGTACCACTAGTGCTCTTCCTGTCTATGCGACACCCGAAAAAAACACCATCTGAATATCTGGATAAAGAAAAGTTGGACTCCTTTGGATACCAAAGTCCCAAATTCACAGTCCCTTTAAGATATCATCATATTCGTTTGACATGAAGCATATGTGACTCTTTAGGATTCGCCTGATATCTTGCACATATGCAAGTTGCGAACATGATATCCGGGCGACTTGTTAGATACAACAATGATCCTATCATACCTCGGTATTCACTCACATTTACTAATTCTCCGTTAAGATCAGGATCTAACTTGGCACTAACTGGCATGGGAGTCTTCATGGGAGTTGAGTTTTGCATTCTGAATTTCTTGATTAAGTCCCATGTTGTCACGCCCCAAATTTCCAACCCGAGGAAACTGGTACATGATTCCCCTTTACCCACCCGGTGGGCAAGGGGTTGGGATAAAATAACTCTACACAGGGCTCAAACTCCCACTATAGATATTCAAAAAGACCATACCATATATCTTTATTCAACTTAAAACACAATAATCAGTTACAAACCAGACAATAGGTGTTTACAAACCAAACATGCCATTATTACAGTCAAACCCTTTTTACAAACTCTCCCCACTAGGGTTACATCATTTTCCCATTGGGATTACAAGGGTCCCATAAATATCATAACACAAAATAACATCTAAACAAAGCAACAAGAAGAACTGTCTTCCACCTTGGTGTCCCCACCTAATGCATGTAGGTCCCTGAAAAGAAAACAACACAGTATGAGGGCTGAGCAACCAAAGCTCAGTAGGGATCATGTCTCCCCAACCCATCCCATGCTCCTAGTATCTACATGCCAACGTGTACAGGTGCAGTGTCGTGGTACAAGTTTTTAAACAGGTATAAACAACATCCACAAAGAGTATATCAACACAAACAAGTCACATGAACAGGTACAACCACAATAATAGCCACACAAGCTCCACATCCACAGCCACACAGGCTCACAATCAGCCACATAGGCTCCACAATCAGCCATACAGCAGGCTCACAATCAGCCATACAGGCTCACAATCACATAGCACACATAGTCATACTCGTAGCATATCAGATATACACATGTAACCAATAATCCACACACAATCCAAAATTATCATATCCACATAGATATCATATCAACATAATCTTTATATCGACGTAACTACCCCGAAAACTCTAAGTTTCCCCCATGCAGTCCTATCGCGGGACTAACTCCAACGATCTCACCACAGAATGAATAGCGCAAATGCCCCAACGGCCCCTAGGGTCCTCTGCCCCGGGAACGAATCCGAAATTCCACGACCCCGACTCAACATCATATCCAAACAAAATATGCCATTGAAGGTCAACATCCATATAGGAGATCACACCTATATGGATTTACATATATATATATATATATATATATATTAACAATAACAATCTACAATTTCGTTTACCATAGGGCCTAATCCTGGAATGGGTACTAGAAGAGACAGAACCCCTACCTCAAAAGGTTCCTCCTTGCCTTTGCTTCCACGCTAGACGCCATCCACCCACGTCGTTCACCCACGCCATTCAGGTTCAGTAGCCACGATTAGGAGAGTTCTCTCTCTCTCTCTCTCTCTCTCTCTCTCTCTCTCTCTCCCGACGGCTGACAACAATGAGGAACCCTAAAACAAAACAAAAGACATCTCCTTTTATATTCCCTACACTTATCAAAATGACGTAGTTTTGATAAGTGACACCCAGCATCAGAAGAATGTTATTTTAATAAATGAAACCCACCATCAAAACGACGTAGTTTTGATAAATGAAACCCACCATCAAAACGACATAGTTTTGATAAATGAAACACACCATCAAAATGATGTAGTTTTGATAAATGAAACATGTAATAACTACTCCACTCCCACATTGGACAAAATACCTACAACTCGAACATGGTCCTTTAGGAAAAGATGATCAACATAACAAAACGAAGAAGACGGTAGAAAAACATGGTTGCACGTGACAAAGACCATTGTGACGTGCAAGCTCCAAATACCCTAGGATTTTTCCACAAGCTTTAAAACTAAGTCTAGAAGGCTCCCATGCAAAAACATCACTACACGTGACAATGCTTGTCACGTGCATTGTCACGTACACCCTCTAAAAGTGTCCTCTTAGGCTTATCTCTTGCCTCATGCTTGCTCATTAACATACAACGTGTTCTAGCTAATGTGTATGGGAATAAAACTCCCAAAAACCCGACAATTGCCACCCAAAGAACAAAACTGTGACTAACTCCTCACATCCCAAAACACGGGTCATTACACGTGTGTACTTAGCTTGATTGATGAAGATTCCATCCTTCATTTGTTTAACTTTTATTCCAAGGAAGTACGATAATTCTCCTATCATGCTCATTTCGAACTTGCCAGTCATCAACTTCGCAAACTCTTCACAAAGCTTTGGATTAGATGATCCGAAAATGATGTTATCCATATAAATTTGTACGATTAGAGATTGACCCTTCTATTTCTGTAGGAATAATGTGGTGTCTATCTTCCCTTTTCTGAAGTTGTGTTCAAGCAAGAATTCTGACAGTATGTTGTACCAGGCTCTTGGAGCTTGCTTCAATCCATACAAAGCTTTCCGAAGTTTACACACCATATGTTCAGCTTTGTGTTCAACGAAGCCCGAAGGTTGTTCAACATAAACCTTCTCTTGAAGATCTCCATTAAGAAAAGCACTCTTGACGTCCATTTGATAAACTGTTAAGTTTTCGTATGATGCATATGTCAGGAACATTCGGATTGCCTCAAGTCTAGCTACTAGTGCAAAGGTTTCGTCATGTTGATGCCTTAACTGTAACGATATCCTTTGTTTACTAGTCGAGCTTTGTTCCAGATTCTTATTCCATCGGTCATGAGTTGTTATGGAGCACGTTTAACTACAATGACTTGTTGTGACGTGAGCAGTACGAGTGGTCACCTTGTTCCTCTTGCAGGCAGAGTCGGATATTCTTCGCATGCTTGTCATCCGGTTGAATCTTGAAGGGCTTAAATACCATCTTTGGCTATACGCGATAGAAAACAAGAAGTAGAACCGCAAGTTGGAGGTGGTTACTTTGTTAACTTACTCAACCGTTAGGATCGCCAATCAACCCGATCTGATGGGTGGTTTTAGTCCACATGGTTAACAAGCGTAGTGGTGGTGAATAGTGAATGATTTGGGCTTTCACGCTAGATCAGATTGGATCATGCGTCGGCTGGTTGAGCTTGCTTAGGGCTAGTTATCTCCGCATTATGATGAAGCAGGTTAAGTAGTTTGAGGTTCTTGAACCTTTGTGACTTTTAGTATTAGCGGTCGGATGGACTGAGTTCTACGGTGTTTTGAATGTTCGTATCGGTGGTTTGGAGTTGAGTGGAAGTCTGATCAGAGATCTTAGGAAGCATCGTGAAAATAGCATTTCTTCTTCTTCCTAGGTGCTAGTTGATGGATCAATAGTAGTGGCGAACATGTGGAAGCTAATGAATGTCGATCGTGTCAGTATGATCTGTAGCGATTTTAGTTGAAGATCTTATACTTGACGATCAGGGTTAAACTCGCCGAAATCAACATGGATAGGTCTTTAACTATTAGCGTTTTTATTGAAGATGTGATAAACCTTCTTTGTGTAGTATCGACAAAATCTCGTCGTCGGATTTTGGCTCAAATTTTCCGGGCCTCTTTGCGGGTTGTTTAATACGTATGGCTTATGCAAAGCTTTGAAATGAGAGATTAACGACTTCACGCCTCTCCAGCGTCTCATTAGGGTGTTTCGTGGTAACACTTATTGATAAGAGTTGTTTTGAACATAGATGCGGTGGACCTTAGCTTAACCCGTAGGTAGAAGAAAGCTGCCTTTGGCAACATTGATCCACCAACCATTAAGTCCGGTGCTTACGCTGCGACTCCATTTTGTTGTGTAGGTGTTGTGAAGAAGTCGTCTTGAAATACCATTGAAACAATAAGATCTGTATCGGAAAAAGTCAAATTAATTACCATAATCCTCGATGCATTTAATACTCGATCCGTGTGAATAACTTATCGAGTTGAAGAGATTTCTGAGATATTGAAAAGGTTTGATCCTTTGATTTTCAGGAACATCACCCATATATACACGGTGAACTCCCCAAGGTGCTTATCTCACCCAACAAGAGAAATAATAGAAATGGGACCACGAGAGGTCATATGAAGAAGTTACGTTGAGCGGTTATTTAATTAGCTGATTTCTAGTAAAACATGCTTGATGCCTTTACCGGGGTGGCATTATCGGCCCAGTGAATCTGCGGAGTATTTATGTTTGGGCGGCTAATTTCTGATCAAGGCAACTGCTAGTTTAAACAACGTTTTAAAATTTAAATGAGCCTGGCAACATGCCCATGTGAGCTTTCTTCATCCGATGCTTTAGTGAGGAGGCATCTGAGTCCCGAAAAATTGTTTAAGCAGGAGTATTGAATATATGTCCCTATCTCTTGATCCAAATAACTTAATATCTCCGGGATAAGTTTTCCCCAACTATGCGAGTGTTGGGCATAAAGGAAGCGATAAATCCTTTGTACGTAAATTATTGACACTTTTGATTATCTTGAGCCTTTGACTAGTGCGGACCTTTATAATTGATACCTGAGAGTTGGTTAAAGTGTTATACCCCATGCTTACCTTCTTGTTGTCGCCATATGATACGGATGGTCCTCATTTGTTAGTAACTTCTACGAGAGAGGCGATCACAGTAGTATCTCGGGAGTATCCAGCTTTCGAGCTATCCACTTTGATTGATATTTAACTTCAAGTGGTGCGGTAATGAATTCTAGGAATGCTCCTGCAAGACAATGATTACACTTTGGTGCCCAGACTTGTCTCAAACGATTAGGAGAAACAACAACAGTGTCAACAGTTCGGATTTTGCTTTGTTAGGAACTTTAGCTTTCCATGTTGACTTTACTTTGTTAGCGTGGATTCTTTTTTTATTGGAGTTTTCTTGGGAGAGTTACTCCTTTGAGATTTAGATTTAGATTTACTAGAAGAACCTTTTTGATGAACTAATCTTTATTAATATGAACTTGATTCTAAAGCTAGGTCATCGGATAGACTCCAACCCTCATAGTAATAATGGCCTTTTTCTACATAGATGAATAGAACTATGATACGGACCTTAAAGCTTGAGGATACGGTTTCGTGGTTTAACGGGTTTTTCCACTCTCGTTCCCTATGGCCTAGTCTTTGTGATTGGGTAACACACTCTTGCCCTAGATGTGTAAGCATTAGCCTTTTCCTTTTCTTTACGGGTGCTACGGTTTTCGGCTTTTACTACGAGCTGGCCTTCCCGCCATCTTTACGTATAGGTCTTCTACTTCGGGATTAGCGGTAATTGCCTCTCTTCCCACGGTCATGAACTATGGTGCCACCGAAATAAAATCATCCAATGGTTTAGATGTACAAACAGAGATAAAGGTTGGTTGGCTTTGGAATAAAGTCGAGGGACACTCGTAGCTTATGTGAGGTTAATGGTTCGGAGCCATGGTCGGGTTTAACTTAGATGTCATCCGGATCACCTTAAATGTAGAGGCTATTTCCCTGGATTTTAGCTACTTACGATTTATTTCCTTTCCTTTTCAAGTTCGTTCTCAAGTCTTTTAAGATTAACTGTTGAAGCCATTGAGGTTGATATTTAGCAAATGATTTTCAGCTCTAAGATTATGATACCAAGCCTCTTTACTCCTAAAGTTAGCTATGTCTTTTCAAATCTTGCAATAGTAAATTCAAGATGTTTACTTTGACCATCCATATCTTTGTACATTTGAGTAATTATTAGTCTCCATTCTTTTCATGATCACGCTCAGTAGTAAGAGATTCTAATTTACTCATGAGCTCGGAGATAGAAGGTACCTCGATTTGCCATGAGGGCGACGTTCGAGCTTCTCGGATGGCTCATCATCGAGAGGATTCCTCCTCTTCCTCAGGAGCCAGCGACATACTTTGTAACGAATGCCTTCTCTGTTCTTTGCTGTTTTCGAGTGGAGCATCGGGATTTAACCTTGTCACTTTTATCGGCCATCTTTGATTTGGATTTACCATCTTTGGCCCCGGTTGCGGTGTTGGAAGTAGACTCCGATCGCTCTTTCCTTCGGATGACATGAGGAGCCTCTTCCGAATCCTTTTCCTTTTCCTCGAGGAATCGCTCGAAAGATTTGACCGAAAGAGCTATTTCTTCTTCAACGTCAGAGTCGAGTTCTCGCTCTTCCGTATGATAATCCTATCTGTAGTTTAGACATTTTGTAGCTTTAAAAGCTACCCCTTCTTTCGAGCTATTTTCTCGTCTCGGTCGGTGTATTTTGAATTTGACCTCGCGAGTCCGTAGCTCTCCGTATAGTTCTTCGAGGGGAGCATCTTTCAGTTCTTGTCGGACTTCATCCTGGAGTTGCTTGGAGTAGTAAAATCCGGCAAGGAACGGCTTTTACTTGTATTGATTTGGAATTACGTCTAATGTTCGTTGACAATTTTCACTCAAGAATGAGTTCTTGAATCTCAGATAGATCTTGTCGAGATTCACCAGTTTATGAGTAAAGCTCTAAAATTATCTAAGAGCACGAATGGCGTTCTCCATCTAGGACTAACTTCCTCATAGAGGATTCTCGGTTATCCCGCAGGACTTTCATCGTCGTGCTGCCTGTATGTCCATGAAGCTTCGATATCCAAAGATGATGTTACAAATACGAGCCTTTTCACTAGCATCTTTGTGCTCTTTCCTCGTTGTTGAGTTGATGTCGGTCTTTGGCCTTAACTTATTTTCTCCGATAGTCATCGGAATAGGTATCTCCGATGAGGACACGGCCATACGAGGTGATCATGACATATCATTAACATTCTCATGTGAGCTTTCCATGAGAGAAAAGTCGGTGTGAACTTTGGCGGTTTTAGTCGGAGTGAAACTAGAACTCCGTTGTTGAGGAGCAGCGGGAGTAGTGGGTTGAGCACTTGTGCTCGGATCGAGATTTTCGTTCTTGCTGCGGTTGGGGAGGGCTCTTGTGCACCCTCGGAGTTAAGCGCGTTGAGCAGATCTTGTTTTCTTTGGCCATTGTTGAGAGAGAAGAGTGGGATCTACACTTTGGCGGGTGGACTTGCTGATACCACTTGTTGGTCCCCGGGAGCCCAGAGGGGTGAATAGGCTCACATTGAAAACTCTTCGCTTGTCTTTGGCACAACGATTATACGTTAAACGATAATATCGGTGCTGAAGATAACCAAATAGTGGTAGTATTTTGTTTTATTATCAACCGATAAATACAACAAAATAAAGCAGATTAAAGCTTATGAGCTTTTAGATCTTCTGAAAAACTCTCTTACACTCTGTTTGCTTCTTTTTCTACCTAATATAATTTCTAAAAGCTCTTGTACATGTACACACATATATGAAAATATAGAAGTGTTAATATATATAGCCATCCGTTAGAAGACATTCTTGGAACTTGTTATTGAGCGACGTGAAGCATTGGATGTTCCTCGGAAATCTCTTTGCCTTAATTGTTGCGGATGTCGAGCTCAAGATCTTGGGTCTTTAAACTTTGAAGTATTTTGCATGATTCTAAGTGCAATTAAAGTTATGTCCACATATCCGTGTGATTCACGTGTAAGATGATTTAGGTTTTCAACTAGTTTGTCTTACATCGAGACACGAGCTAACGACTTTGAATGCGAAGATGATAAGTTGAAAAACGTCTTCTTAATCCGTCGTAAAGTTCCTTACTCCGTGTTAATGAGTCAGATCCTTACTCCGTGTTAGTAGTTGCTCATTCGGTGTCGGTTTGATACGGAATCTTTATTCCGTGTCCGTGCTTCCTTACTCGGTATGAATGAGAAGTCCGGAGAGCTTACTCGTATTAGCGCTTCCCTTACTCGCCAGTTCTTTACTCCGCATGATTTCCTTACTCCGCATGAGTTAAAAGGTCCGAGATGGCTTACTCCATATCAGCACGTCTTTACTCGCTGAGTAAAAGGTTTGGATCCCTTACCCCGCATTTATTTTTCTTAATCCGTGTGAATAAAGGACTTGGGTCCTTATTCGCACAAGTCGTTCCTTACTCCATGTATGGAAAACTCGGATTCTTTACTTTGGTGTCTTCTTATCCCTTAGTCCGCATGAGTAGGGACTGACATTGAATAAATTGTGTATATAGGTTTTACAGCAAGTGCATTTGATAATAAAATGGAGTATTAAGACTCTAGTTGTCGAACCCACGGGGAGGTAGCTAATGTTGTTAAGCGACAAGCAGACTAGCAAAGTTGAATTTATGTCTGGACAATTGATTTTTTGAGTTTTTAAATTAAAATATGAGTGTTAAACATGCGAAATGCAGACTATTGAGATTGTAACGCACCGAAGATAAGATATTTAAAGGATCTGGGGTCACAATTTACTACGATGCCTAATAATATTCGGTTATGGTACTTGCTTAAAAACATTTGATTAATTCCAAGTTTATAATGGTCATCACCTACCGCCCCTAATACTTGGTCCATGAAAAGGGAAGTTTAAGTCTTTTAAACCACTTGGTCCGTGAGAATAAAAGTTTTCAAAGGTAAACAACCAATTCGAAAATCTGAGACTTGATCCATCATGTAATGTCAAATCTAGTTCATCACATTCCACCCTAGACAAGGGCTGAAATAGCCTAACCATGCATACATCAGACTTTGCATTAAACCCAAATGAACTAATTAAAATCCCAAAATTTCATGTAATAGCAAGCGAATACCGACATTACAAGACCTTGGGGGCTACATTACTCCCTGGAAATAAGGTTTTACCCCATAATCAAGCTTACAAACCCGAGAAAGTTCGAATAACACATGATTACGGTACCGGTAGAGAGAGAGAGAGAGGAATAGAGATAATGCCGCCTGATACTTCTCTTCTCTACAAGACCCCTTGGTCAAACTGTGTACTTCTAACTCCAAGAACGTCTCTCCTATCCTCTGTCCGTCTCGACCCCAATAATTGATGCGTTGCTGCCTCCAAGATCTCCCTTTTTATAGGGCTGCAGGTGTTGTATAAAGTGTGCCCTAATGCCATCTATTGTCATTACCAAAATGACATAGTTTTGGTAAGTGATCCTTATTCTTCATTCAAACCTTAAAAACACCTTAAACAAAGCGAATTGGATCAAGCTCCAGGAGAAAAATCATCGGCATAACAAAACGAGGTGACCGTGCAAAAATAATCTTGCCCGTGACAAAGGTCATTGTCACGGGCACCTCGATTTGCTCAAACTTCACCCCAGACTTTATCACATCATATTAAAGCTTTCCATACAAAAATATCCTTGCCCGTGACAAAGGTCATTGTCACGGGCACCTCCATTCGCTCTGAAACTGCACCCAAGACTTTATCACATCATATCAAAGCTTTCCCGTGCAAAAATATCCTTGCCGTGACAAGGTCATTGTCACGAGCACCTCCAAATGGTCTGAAATTTTGATGAGAGATAGATGACATCATTTGGAGCAACCTTTGTTCTGCGCGTGAGATCATCCCGAAGCCTCATACTAGGTCAAACAAATCAAATCCTAATATCACGTGCAAAATATTTTGTTGTCCTTTTGCTCGGAATTTTTATGGGAGGTAAAGGGAATCATTTGGAGCAACTTTTTCTTCTACACGTGATATTGTTAAGGCCATCTTCATGGTCAAATAAATCAAAATGCTTGTTCAAGACCGATAGTGTGAAGAGACCTCTTGCGACCTTGTCACTATTGTAGCCTTCAAAATGCCTCCTTTTGAGCTCGTAAGTTGCCACAAGCTCCCCTATTTAGGAGATAGGGTAGTCATCCTCGATGACTAGAGAAGAAATCATCCAAAAACACATGACACGACTCAAAAACATATATATAGCACAAATAGTGTCTTTAAGGGGGTTAGAGCAAATATATATGAAATATGGTACTAAACAAGCTCTAAACATGCTCTTAAACACCCTAAATAGGCTATAAAATAACGGCATAAATACACGTTATCATGGACTTAGCTTTTTATTCGCAATAACTTTCTCTTACTCCGTGCAAGATGTAGGCGGGATTAACATTACGCATCTATTTGACTTAGTCCATTTAAGCGCAAAGATCTGATTCCTTAGTCCGTAACTCTAAGCATTTAGTTCGCACGAGTGATTCTTATTCCGTATGAAGACTTGGTTATTTACCAAGTGTTTGGACAACACTCACGATGGTCCAAATCGGGATTATATATCCTGTCCTTATCTTTCTCTCCAAGTGAAGGTTCGGATTAAGATCATATCTTCTGTAACAACTCAAGAATAAACATGCAAGGTCTCAAATCAAATTACACAGGGTTTTATCCGCATCATCCAAATTCTGGGCTTAATCCAACACACCTTGTTGGCTAGAAGACAATCAAAACTTTCCATGTTTCCTAGATGAATGTATATAATGCTATGATATGTAATGAAAATGTCGAGTTAGCAAATATAGCATGAATAATATATACAAGGGTTAGCGTTTAAATACGTGGTTCATACAAGACAAAAAAAATCATAACAAGGCTCAAACACATGAAGGTCATGCCCCCGATGAGATTCTAAGTCTAAGCTTATCTTATTTGTTAGTTCCAAGCATTCCGGCTTGCTCTTGTACCACAGGCATTGGTGGAGGGGACCTTCTTGTACCTCTTGGGCATTAACAAGAGTGAGACGAGAAGGTACAGAAGGTCCCCTCCACCAATGCCCCAGAGATGCATCTCTTTCACAAAGGATTCGACGTAGACAAGCACAACCAAGTCCAACGGGCAAACCTTTACTAGCCTCTTCCTAATTACGGTGTGAAAGAAAACTCGGGTATAGGGTTGGAGCGAGAAAGAGATGCATGTATGCATAATTAATAGTTATATAATAAAAAGGAAAGAAACAAGCAAGCAAACATTCCATAAATTGAGGCCATGGCTAGACTCTCACAACTTCCCCAACAAAGTCACCGATTGTCATCACCGTTTTTGACCGGACTCAAGTGGCTTTGTGAAAGACTCCATGCTAGTTCATTCAGTTGATCTAGAGTTATCCTGCTGAGGGCTCGCACAAACCATGAAAGAAAAGAAAAACAGTCGCCACCAAACAATTAAGAAGTGTGATTGGACACCTAGAAAAAGAAAGATCTATGGTTCCAAAGAATTAGGTTAGGAGTCAATTACGTGTGGGGAAGAAAAAAGACTTTGCACCCCATAACGCCCACAATTGGTACCTAGTCTTGATCTATAGTGTTTGCTTGCATTATTAAAAAGAAAAGTATTTTTTATATTTTTTAATTTTGGAAAAGGGAGTTTTTTAGGGTCTAGGCTTTAAAACAACAAAATTTTTTAAAGTAAATAAAAGGGGAGCATTCTAATTTTAGAAGAAGAATATGGGATCAAGGCCCATGTAACAATATTGCATTTTTAGGAAAACAAAAGTAATTTTCTTTTTTAGAAAATAAAAACAAAAACAAATTGAATTCAAATACGGAAATACATCACGGTTGATATCGGCCCGAGTAGACTAGGATATGAGCATCTTCCTAACCGCCCCAAGCCTTGTTTTAATTTTTAAAAAATTGTGATCTTTCGATTATCCTTTCTTTATCTTTGAAACAAAAAAAAAAATGAGAGTTCTGAGCAAACCGTTTCACTTTAGAACATTTGAAAAAAGAAGTTTTAACAATTTAAATATGAAAAATTAGGAAGAAGAACCGGGGTAATCTTTTGTGAACCGAGCTTGGTGATTTTCCTTCAGAACTCCTATAAACAAAAAGGGTTAGAAAAGAAAATTACAAATTTTTCTTTCTGTTTCATGCCTTTGGTTTCCAAGACCCCAAAACACTTGCCCTTCGGTTTGGGATGTCCCTCCAGTTGTTGGAAGACAATGAACAATTGGATACTTTTACTGCTTACAAAAGAAGTATATATCTCTCTCTTTGATAATTGATGCCTAACGCATGATAATCGATCGATGCCTTTTTTATGCTCTAGCCTTCGCACCCTCCTTAATCATTGATACCCTCGAGGTTTATGGATAGCCTATTTATAAGCGTTTTAGGGGAGTATCCGTTAGTGCATTAATTGTACTCTTTATAATTCTAAAGGGTCAATTGCGATGTCTCAGGACTTAATTATGGCTCCCCGTTACCATGTTTGAAAGGGGAGTTCCAATGTCTAAAAATTGCTTGGGATTATTTTAATCCTCCATTGTATCCATATGCTTTGGTGGGTAAAGGCTGAATGAACTTCCCGGGTATATTAGCGTTGTTCTCTGGCTCAACCGTGATATCCCGAGGAGTTCACCCATTTAATTATAGAGGCTCTCTGTCCCTTGCTTAAAAATGAAGTTCCAAGACACTAGTCACAATTAATACACTCAAAAAAAGATTTTTCTCGGATGTTTTAGAGTCTCGATGCTTTGGAATTATTTCCCTTCCTATGGAGGAGCTATCCCTGGAGTTCTTCCGGATTATTGGAGCTTATTCGGATTACGAAGATGATTTTCGGATTTGATCAAGTTTAACCTCTCGGATCTGGTTTTATTTCGGATGATTGAATGTCACGCCCGGAATCGACCCGCGAAACCGGTTAGTGAATCCCCATGCTCGCACCCGAAGGGACAAGGGGTTGTGATAACACCGAGAAAGGGACCTAGCACGGGTGTAGTCCTTAGAACCATATCACATATATATCATACAAATACAACAATCTCATTTTTATCCACAATGTAAACACACTTCATACAATGTCATTTCCCCCACGGGGTTACATAATATTATTACAACCCAACAAAACAAGCAAACACACACGGGCCTTCACCTCCTCGGTGAACCTCTTAGCTCTATAAGCACCTGAAACAAACAAAGACAAACACAAGAGGAGGAGTGAGCCACCACAACTCGGTAGTGATCCTTTCTCCCCGACCCATCCCAACTCATAAAATAGTGTAGGCATGTGCTCGTGTAATGCTACATATACATTACCAACTCAATCATAAAATCACACATTTACATATAAAGAAAACCTCCTTGGTCACACAAATATTTCCTCGGGAATAGTATTGCCTCTCGAACACCATAGTACATCTCGGCCTCGGTGTTATCTCTCGGACATAGAAACCTCTTAGGCTCTATATAAATCTTACCTCATAGGCCCTCAATAGTAGCCTCTCTGGTGTATCAAGATAGACTCACAAGCCCAACACTCAACCGAAAACAATGTTCCGAAACACTGTTCACTAGCCCGGAAAACATTGTTCACTAGCCCGAGAAAAAGTGTTCACTAGCCCTGAAAAACACTTTTTTACTAGCCGAAAAAACACTTGTTCACTAGCCCGGAAAAACACTATTTACTAGCCTGGAAACACTAACCCGGAAAATACTATTCACTAGCCCAAACACTAACTCGGAAAAACAATGTTCACTAGCCCGAAAACACACTGATTACTAGCCCAAAAAAAGAATGTTCACTAACCCGGAAAACACCGGTTCACTAGTCACGACCCGAGGAATCGGGACATTTTTAGTGGCATGATCTGGAAATGTAGTCGTGCTACTTGAAGGAGAGGGGTTGGTTGGAAGTGTAGACGAGGCGTAGCGGTGCGCAACGGAAGGTTCCATGCAGTTCGTGGAGGAGAACGGATGGAACCCCTTTAGAGTTCAGACGTGCCGATCCGGTTGAATGCGGGAGCACGCCGCTAGTCGAGGACTTGACGTTGAAGAAGGGATTTTTGCCATCCTTACACAACCTGGTCAAGAACTCGGAGTCGTTCTCCGATTAGCCCGGTGGCAAGGCGAAACCAGTCTCGTGCGCTTCAACCCTCAAAGGCTAAACTTAGCGGACCATGGATAGAGAAGCTAAGTGCCGCAATGGGTTAAGAGGCGCAGAAAACATGACCCCATGACAAGTGGTATCGTGAGCCCGAACCGGCCCGTATCCCGAAGACTCGCCGAGCACTCTCGCGAGTAGCGTGATCCCAAGGTGGGAGCTCACGGAGGTGAGTCGACCGGTAGTGTCTCGCACACCTTGCGTCCATAGAGTTGGAGTATCCTAGAGTATGATACAAGAGTTGGCCAAGTGTCACGGTCGATTTCCTACCCTCCTTAAAGACTTTTCGTCCCCAAAAAGAAATGTAGGGTCAAACAATAACACAAAGTCACACTCAAACTCAACAAATCCATTGCAAAATCCAAACGCAAAGTCCCCACATAACATCAAAACTCACAAACATGCCACCCACATGTCACCCATCACATACTGACAACTCATAGCCGAAACAGAGCCTAAACAACCCCACAAGAAACCCACATATCACATATAACCACCTAGACCACATATATCGCATATATTCCACACCACAAAGCATCATATCACATATGACTAACACCACATATCACCTAACGCCACATATCACATATGTGAAACGAAACAAAACACAAACTAATGTCGTATCTCATATATGCAACACAATCACAAATGCAACACAAACCCACATCCCATATGGTTAACACAAATCCACATATCTCATATGTGTAACACACAAATCCATAAAGCCCAAAAGCCCAAATTTTCAACACAGTTTCAAAACACCGCATATCACCTATGCACAATGCCACATATATATACACCTAACCATACAGGAACAATAAAACAGTAAATACACACAATAAGCATACATACACATACCATATAAGGCTCTCACCACCTCCCTCCTTCAAGATTGTTCGTCCTCAAATAACTCGGGGTAATGCTCCCGCATCTCCGCCTCGCATTCCCATGTTTCCTCCTCCATGCCACGGTGTCTCCACAAGACACGAACCAAAGGGATAGCTTTGCCTCACAAAAGCTTCTCCCGTTTATCCAACACCCGAACAGAACCTCAACAACGGAGATATCATCAAGAATATCCGGATCACCCCAATTAATCAAGTGAGTTGGGTCTAGATGATATTTCCAGCAACCGGGATACGTGGAACACATCGTGCACCCTGCTCAATCGTGGTGGAAGAGCTAATCGATATGCCACGGGACCAATCCGGTCCTAGTATCTCAAAAGGGCCAATAAATCTCGGCGATAGCTTGGAACCCTTTCCAAACCGTCGATGTCCTTCTCGGGGACACACGGAGGAATACATGATCACCCACTAAAAACTCTAAAGGCCTCCGCCTCCAATCCGCATAGGATTTTTGCCTACTCTGGGATGTCAATAAACATTAACGAATCATTTTCACCTTCTCAGTGGCCTCCTGGACCAATTGTGGTCCCAATAGAGCGGCCTCACCCACCTCTTTCCAACACAATGGAGACCGACAAGGCCTCCCATACAATGCCTCAAACGATGCCATCCCAATGGACGCCGATAGTCGTTGTTGTAGGCAAACTCCACCAATGGTAGGTGAGTGGCCCACGAACCCCAAAATCCAACACACATGCTCGTAGCATATCCTCCAAGGTCTAAATCGTCCTCTTAGACTGACCATCCGTCTCAGGATGAAAAGTCGTACTCAAGTTTAGCTTTGTCCCTAAAGCCTCCTGTAATGCCCAAAATCGGGATGTAAGTCTCGCATCCCTATCCGATACAATAGATGAGGGCACCCCGTGCAACCTAACGATCTCGCTGATATATAACTGGCTCAAAGCCCAAATGGGATCCCGCTCCCTGATAGCTAGGAAATGGGCTAATTTCGTCGGCCGATCCACAATAACCCAAATCTTGTCCTTCCTCCCCGAGGTGGGTGGAAGTCTTGTCACAAAATCCATAATAAGGTGGTCCAATTTCCACTTACCACCGCTAAGGCCGCAACAGACCCACCGGACGGTGCTCAACCTTTACCTCTGGGACAGTAAGGCATGCGAAACAAACTCGCCATATCCCTCTTCATCCCAGGGCCACCAAAAATGTTTCCAAAGAGAATGGTACATCTTGGTGCCTCCGGATGAACGGGTAACTCTGGATCGATGGAACTCTCTTATCACATCCCTATGAAGAGGAGATACCACAATCAAATGCCCCTAAAAAGTCGGCTCGTGCTAAGGACCCTTGGCCCAATCTCCCGCTAGCTCCCTAAGCTATAACCCGTGCATTGAGTACCTCGCACTCAATATCCCCCAATTGTCCATCCCGGACTCGATGATACAACTCGGGCACTACAACAATAGGACTCAAAACGATGCCTCTCTTGGAGGTACTAGCCTGGAGCTGTAATATAGCCAACTGCTCCATCGGTTCCATTCCCTCATGGCCACCTCGGCCTGCTTTTCTACTCGGAAAGCATCCCGACAACATTCCTTTTACCATGGGTAGATACGAGGGTAAAATCAAACATTTGCGAATACTCTATCCACCGACGCTACCTCAAGTTCAAATCCTTCGAGTAAAGATATATGAAGACTCGATGGTCTCGTATACACCACGAACCTATCCCCTAGAAGATAATGTTGCCAACTCTTTAAGGCAAAGATCACTTGCGCCACTCCAAATCATGCGTGGGATAGTTCAACTCACGAGGTTTTAACGCTTCGAACCATACGCAATCACATTGCGCTCCCGCATCAAGACACATCCCAAACCAACTCGGATGCATCATAATACACCTCATAAGGCACCCCTATCGTGGTAGCCTCAACACTGGCGCAGTGGTCAACCGGGCCTTCAAAATCTCAAAAGCTTGTTGACACTTGTCGGTCCACTCAAATTTAACCCCTTTTAGGTCAAGGCGTGAGGCGCCGACAAACGGGAAAACCACTCCACAAGGCGCCGATACTAACCCGTCAAGCCCAAAAATCTCCTGATCTCAAACACATTCACAGGCCTCCTCCACGATGACACTGCCTCAATCTTAGTCGGGTCCACTCGGACTCCTCCCGCCGATACCACATGGCCAAGGAAATGCACCTTTTGTATCCAAAAATCACATTTACTAAACTTGGCATATAAATGTATGCTCCCTCAAAGTCCGTAAGACCACCGCCAAATGTTCCTCATGCTCCAACTGGTTTTGGAGTACACAAGGATGTCATCAATGAACACCACCACAAATGAATCGAGATAAGGGGCAAAAACCTGGTTCATCAACCGCATAAACACTACGGGTGCATTAAGTGAGCCCAAAAGGCATCACCGGCCACTCATAATGCCCATATCGACACCGAAAAGCTATCTTGGGGATATCCTCCTTTATGACTCTCAACCGATGATATCCTGATCTCAAATCTGTCTTTGAAAACCACTGAGCCCCGCTCAACCGATCAAACAAATCATCTATCCGAGGCAATGGGTACTTGTTATTCACCTTGTTACTTGATTCGGTTTTTCGTAATCAACACACAACCGCAATGTCCCATATGCCTTCTTGGCAAAAAAGCATTGGTGCTCCCTACGGCGAAGTACTTGGCCTAATAAATCTCTTGCCCTCCAGCTCCTCTAGCTATTTCTCGGAGCTCTCTCGACTCTCTGGGTCCCATTCAATAGGCCACCGCAAAATAGGCCCTACCCCTGGTAAAGCGGCTCAATTCAAAACTCCATACCCCTCTCGGAAACACATCCTGGAATTGGTCTACGACCACTAGCCATACCCTCTTCCCTATATTCCCCTCGGCGAATGTAAATGCTACCAATCTATAGGTAATGGTGCCCCACTGCTCCATCATCGTTCCGGATCGACTTGCCTCGCGATCCCACTCACCTAATAAGGTGCAAGGAATCCCCGTCGGTGTCATAAAAGACAGCGTCGTCTATAACAATCGATAGTATCTTGAAGGCTATCAACCAATCCCTGCCCAAAATCAAATCAAATGCCCTCAAAGGCATCACATATAAATCAAAAGACAACTCCACATCACCCATGGTGAGAAAACGATCGTGACATACCCGTCGCACCTCAAACCTCGCCACCGACCGGTGATTCAACGAGATAAAGGTTTCTCAACCTCACCACTCTCTAAGCCAAGGCTATCCACTATTGACTCAACAATAAAGGAACATTGCCACGCCCTTAAATTCGAAACCCGGAATTAGGAATGCGACATCCCCACGCCCACCCAGGGTCGTAGGGTTGATGGATGATTCAAACTTGTACAAAAGTACAACAGGGGTAGATTTGTACACCAATATAATAAATCCAAAATTTTTTTTTAAGAAAAAGAGCATGATAGTGCAATCAATCCACATAAATGTCCAATATACCAAACAACTCACAAATAGTTCCATCAATTTGGTTCATACAACTGTCATGGACCCGAGTCCGAAAAATAAATAATCAAACCAATAAATAAATCCATAAAAAGGAATCCTACATGATGAGGTCCCGACCGCCTCCGTTATGGCTCCAACGGCTATCCCCTACAACCTTGTAGGAAATAGAAATAAAGTAGGGTGAGCACGTATGCCTAGTAGGTGATCCCCATCTCTAGTACCCCACTACATAAATTCTTAGATCTAAATGCTCGGTGTATGCTTGTGTCCAGGTGTAGTGTCCTACTATCCCACGGTAAGCTTACATAAAATCATAAATTATAACATCAATTACATCATAATTCCCACAATCAACTCCTGGGAATTTAAATCACTAGTACATGACCATATGTGGGACCTGTGATGTCCCTAACGACCACCTGCCACATATGGGACCTGGGTTACCAGCCACATAGGGGACCCACGACCTCATGCCAGTTCTATGTGGGACCCGTGGTTACCCAAACAGCTCCACCATCAAACTCACACATGTGATCAAAAGACAAAACTAGAAACCTTCCCGTGGTATTACGGGATATTTAAATTACCGAACAATAATATTAATGTGTTAAAAATGATCATCATAACCGTTGGATCAAGCCCGAATTTGGATCATGCGTCGATAAAGCCCTATGTAATTTGATCCGAGATCTTTTGTGTTTCTTTGATCATTGCGAAAGATATGTTATTAATCCAGGAGATACACTCGTGAGAGCAAAGCTAAGGACAGGATACATAATCTCGATCCGGACAAGAGTGAGTGTCGTCAAACACTTGGTAAATAACCAAGTCACCAATACATACGAAATAAGGAACATTCGTGCGGACTAAGAACCTAAAAGCTACGGATTACGGAATCGCTCTTAATATCTCAAACGGACTAAGTCAAACCGATGCGGAGTAAGAATCTTGGTCTACAAGGTCGCACGAAGTAAAAGAGTCGACACTGGAGCTAAAAAGTTAAGTCTTCCACTCAAGTGAACTAAAGTAAAGAAGACACGGAGTAAGGCATCCGAGTCATTCATATATACGGAGTAAGGAAGTCGATGCGAATAAGGACCCAGTCTTTATTCGCACGGAGTAAGGAAACCGGATGCGGAGTAAGGATGTGTTAGTACGGAGTAAGCCATCCGATCCTTTAGACTCGCACGGAGTAAGGAACTTACATACGGAGTAAGGAACTTACATGCGGAGTAAGGAAGCGGCGATACGGAATAAGCACTCCAACCTTCTCATTCACACGGAGTAAGGAAAGCGCCGACACGGACTAAGGATTCCAAGACAAATAGATACGGAGTAAGCAACCACCGACACGAGTAAGGTTCCGAGCTTCATTAGCAACGGAGTAAGGAAAATTACACCGGACCAAGAAGATGTTACTTCAACTTACCGCATTTAAAGTTATCAGCTCGTGGTGTCTTGATGTAAGACAAACTCATTGAGAACCTGAAGAATCTTACACGTGGATCACCCGGATATGTGGACACAACTTTAATTATACTTGGGAACTCACAAAGGCACTTATACTCTTCAAACCCAAGATCTTGACTCCACAAACCACGAGTAGTCAAGGCAGAGAGATTACGAGGAATAATTAGTGTTGAACGCATTACTGAACTACAAGTTCCAAGGTTGTCTCTTGGGAATGTTTGTATAAATATTCATACTTGTACATTTAAAAATGTGTGCGAAAGAGCCTAAATCAATCCTGTGTATGCACAAGAGTTCAAAGACATAATAGGCTAGTGTGTGAATCCTTTTGTAAATAGAGTGTAAGAGAGTCTTGTTTCTATTTTGTTGTATTTATCTTTTGATAATAAAAAAAAATACTTCCACTATCTCGGTTATCTTCCTAGTTGATTCTATCACTTAACTAGATAAGTGTTTGTGTCATAAGAGAATAGAAAGAGTTTCGATAAGAGCCTATTCACCCTCCCCCTCCCCCTCTCTAGGCTCCAAGGGACCATCAAGTGGTATCAAAGCGGTTCATTTGTTCTAAGTAGAGATCCCACTCTTTCACTCTCAAGAATGGCCGAAGAAAGCAGATGCTATTCAACACTCGCCTTAACTCGGAGGTGCACAAGAGCCCATCCCGAATCGAACGACGAAGGAAAACGTCGACCCACCTCAACCTGCTGCTACCTCCATTGCTCGACCACGGAGTTCCGGTTTTACTCGACAAAACCGCCCAAATTCACACCTGAGCTTTTCTCCCAGTGGAAAGCTCGCATGAAGATGTTTATGGTATGCCATGATCATCTCATGTGGCCCCGTCTTCATCGGAGAGATTCCAATTCCGATGACTATCGGAGAACATGGAGTTAGAAGGCCAAAGACGGATGCCAAACTTACCAATGATGAAAGAGCCTGGCGGTGCGGCTAGCTGGAAAGGCTCAGGCTTACGTTACATCGTCTTTGGATTCCGAGGCTTTCACGGACGTCCAGGGCTGCACGTCAAAAAAGCTATCCGGGATAAACCGACAATCCTCTATGAGGGAAGTCGGTCCCGGATGCAAAACGTGATATGTGCTCTCGGACAAAACTTTGAGAGTTTCAATCACAAACCTGGCGAATCCCTTGAGAGTATCTATCGGAGATTCGGTAAGCTCATTCTAGAGTTAAAAACGTCAATGAACACTACACTCGGTCTCAAATCAATGACACGTTCTTTCGATCCTTGCCTGGGATCACTACTTACCCAAGCGGCTCCAGATGCAAGTCGACAAAACCGGCCGTTCTCGCCCTGAAGAAATATACGGAGAGCTTCGGACTCATGAGGTCAGATTCGGATACACCGACCGTGATGAGAAAATAGCTCGGAAAGAAAAAGGGATAGCTCTCAAAGCTACGGAATGCTCCAAGAATCATCAAGAGGATGATACGGATAAGTCGAAGAATTTTAACTCGGACGCAGAAGAGGAAATAGCTCTTCTTGTTAAATCCTTTGAATGATTCTTTCGGAAAAGTAGAAAAGGATTCCAAAAAGGCTCCTCATCATCTAGAAGGAAGGAACGATCGGAGTCGAGCTCCCAAGAATGCTTTAATTGTGGGAAACCTGGTCACTGGGCCAAGGAATGCGATTCAAATCTAAGACGGCAGAGAAAAGTGACAAGGTTACTCCTCGACGTACCACCTCGGACAACGGCAAGAACAAGAGGAAGGCGCTCGTGAAAAAGTACATCGGTGGCTTGGAAGAAGAGGAGGAATCCTCGGATGATGAGCCAACTCTAAGCCGAACGTCTGCACTCATGGCAAATCGAGGGTACCTTCTATCTCCGAACTCATGAGTAAAATAGAATCTCTTATTACTGAACGTGATCATGAAAAGAATGAGAGACTAATAATTACTCAAATGTACAAAGATATGGAAAGTCGAAATAAATGTCTTGAATTTACTATTACTAGACTTGAAAAAGACATAGTCGACTTCAGAGGAAAAGAAGCTTGGTATCACGATCTAAGGGCTGAAAATCATCCTGCTAAATACCAATCTCTCAGGCCTAAAAGTTATTGTAAAAAGACTCGAGAATGAACTTGAACAAGAAAAGGAAATAAATCGTAAGTGGCTTAAATCCGGGAAAATAGCCTCTTCATTTAGTACTGATCCGGATAATGTTCGAGTCAAACCTGGACTAGGCTCAGAATCATCAACCTCCAATGCTCAAGCTACTGAGTGTCCTCCGGATTTCACTCCAAAACTAACCAACTTATATCCTATTAGTACGTCTAAACCGTTGGATGGTTTCAATTCAGGTGGCACCATAGTTTATGATTGTGGAGTCGAGGTCATTCTTGCACTTCCAGAGCGGTAGCACCCGTAACTAATGATGAAGGGAAGGTCGCAGTTAAAGCCAAAACTATAGCACCCAAAAAGAAAGGAAAGGCAAAGGCCGACGCATCTAGGGCCAAGAGCGTGTCACCCAAACGCAATGGATTAGGCCACAGGGAATAGAGTAGAAAGTCCGTAAAATCTAAGAGACCCGTATCCCCTGTTTGTACTCCGCATTATAGTGTCTGTTCCATCCGTAGGGAAATAGATCATTATCACTATGAATGTTGGAGTTTATCCGATAACCGGCTTTGTAATCAAATTCGTACCAATAAAGATCAGTTTAATAAAAAGGGTTCTTTGAGCAAAACAAAATCTAAACCTCAAAGGAGTATCTCTCCCAAGATAACCCAAATAAAAGAAGCGACTAAAACTAACAAATTAAAGTCAACTTGGAGAGCTAAAAGTCCTAGCAAAGTCAAATCCGGAATCAGTTGACATTACTACGTTCTTTCTAACCGCCCGAAACAAGTTTGGGCACTAAAAGTGTAAACTGTTGTTTTTCAGAGCATCTCTGGAATGTCTTGCCGGATCACTTGAAGTTAAAGATCCATCAAAGCAAGTGGATCCTCGATAGTGGATGCTACGGACATATGATGGGTGATCGATCTCTCTTGTAGAAGTTAATGAAAAATGAGGTCCATCCGTTTCATATGGCGACAACAAGAAAGGAAAGACCGCCGGGTATGGCACTTTAACCAACGGTCGTGTATCAATCACTAGAGTTGCACTAGTCGAAGGTTTGAAGCATAATTTGCTAAGTGTTAGTAATTTATGTGACAAAGGATTTCCTTGTTTCCTTTATGTCCAACACCGTACGGTAAGGAAAACTTATCCGGAGATGTTAAGTTATCCGGATCAAGAGATGGGGACATATACTCAGGTGGTCTTAAGAAATAATTCTTCGACCTGTATGCTTCCTCACTAAAGCTTCGATGAAGATAGTTGGTTATGGCACAGCGATGCGCACATTTAAACTTTAAGACTCTGTCTAAGTTAGCATCACTTGATCTTGTCACCGGTCTACCTAAACTCAAATACTCCAGAGACACTCTCTGTCGAGAATGCCAACTTGGCAAACAAACCAAACATAGCTTTAAGAGCAAATCGGTTAACTCAATATCTGCTCCTCTGCAACTTCTTCATATGGACCTCTGTGGTCCTATTTCCGTTCCTTCACTGGCTAGTGCGAGATATACCCTTGTGGTTATCGATGATTTCACCAGATACACATGGGTAATGTTCCTGAAATCAAAGGATCAACCTTTTGAGCATCTTGTAGATCTTTTCAACTGGATAAGCAACTCATAAGACCTGGCATAAAGTGCATCAGGAGTGATCATGGTACGGAATTTGATTTTTCGAAATGAGATCATATTGTTCGAATAGGGCATTCAACGACGACTTCTCTGCGCCCGAACTCCACAACAAAATGGGGTAGTTGAGCGCAAGAATCGTACTTTAGTCGAGGCCGGCAGATCTATGTTAGCAAGGGCAACGCTTCCTCTCGCTTTATGGGCTGAAGCTGTGTCCACTGCCTACTATGTTCAGAACATAACTCTAATAAATAAATCTACCATGAAAACACCCTATGAGATGTGGAGAGGACGAAAGCCTTTAATTTCACATTTCAGAGCTTTTAGGTGTACTTGCTATATATTGATAAATGGCAAAGAAACCCGAATAAATTTGAACCAAAATCCGATGATGGGATTTTTGTTGGGTACTCATTACATAGCAAGGCTTATCGGGTCTTTAATAGAAAACTTTTTAAAGTTGAAGAATCTATCCATGTGACCTTTGATGAAACTAATCTTGATTGGTGGAAGTTGCTTCTTCAAGTTCAAATGTACAGTCCCGGATAGCAACATCGACTATTCAAAGTTTATGAATGTTCCTGTTACACATTCTGACCAACCACGTTTCATCAGTGAGGCACAAAGAAATTATATGGATGATACTACGGATGATTCGGACTCAGGACTACCATTAAGCTCCGGACATACTCCCTCGGATACCCGAAATTCCGAAGCACCTTCAAGCCCGTCCGGACCAATTAACACTGAAAGAAACAGTGTTGAAGAACCACCTAGTTCTACTGTACCTTCTAATACGGAAACATCTAGTCCGGAAGAAGCTCAACCAGCAGATATACCTGAACCACCTAATCTGGCAAAGCTTCAAATTATTCAAGATCAACCATCACATGCACGGAATTACAGATGGACCCGAAACCATCCCTCGATCAAGTGATTGGTGATCCTATCGCTAGTGTAAGAACAAGAGTAGCCACCTTCAACATGTGTCTTTACTCGTGTTTTCTATCTCAAATAGAACCAAAGGTGGTAGATGAAGCTCTTTAGGATTCTAATTGGATAGAAGCCATGCAAGAAGAGTCAATCAATTTAAGAGAAATAATGTGTGGACTCTAGTACCAAGGCCTAAGTCTCGCAAGTCATTGGAGTTAAATGGGTGTTCCGAACAAGCTTGATATGGATGGAATAGTAATCCGGAACAAAGCCGGACTAGTAGCTAATGGATATCGTCAAGAAGAAGGAATAGACTATGATGAGACCTTTGCTCCGGTAGCAAGACTTGAGGCAATCCGAATGTTTCTGGCGTATGCTTCATATGAAAACTTCATAGTTTATCAAATGGACGTCAAGAGCGCATTCCTGAATGGAGATCTTCAAGAGGAGGTGTACGTTGAACAACCTCCAGGTTTCATTGAACCCAAGGCTGGACATCTGGTTTACAAATTACGGAAAGCCTTGTATGGATTGAAGCAAGCGCCAAGAGCCTAGTACGACACACTTTTGGAATTCTTACTTACTCACAACTTTCAAAAAGGGAAGATTTACACCACGCTATTCTTACGGAAAGAGAAAGGACATACTCTGGTCGTACAGATATACGTGGATGATATCATTTTCGGATCAACTAATCCGAAACTTTGTGATGAATTCACCAAGTTGATGACTAGCAAGTTTGAGATGAGTATGATGGGAGAACTGTCCTACTTCCTTGGGATCGAAGTCAAACAATTGAAAGAAGGGACCTTGATAAACCAAGCTAAGTATACTCGTGACTTAATCAAGAATGCCAGTCAATGCCAAGTTAGACCCAGATGTTGATGGCAAATCAGTGAATGTGACTGAGTACAAAGGGATGATTAGATCCTTGCTATATCTTCAACAAGTCGCCCGGACATAATGTTTGTAACTTGCATCTCGCACAAGATATCAGGCAATCCCAAAGAGTCTCATATGCTTCATGTAAAACGGATATTAAGGTATCTCAAAGGGGCAATTAATTTGGGACTACGGGTACCCAAATGAGTCCAACTTCGCCTTATCCAGGATATTCGATGCTGATTTTGCTTGGGTGTCGCATAGACGGGAAAAGCACCAGTGGTACATGCCAATTCCTTGGAAACAGATTGATCTCTTGGTTCGGTAAGAAGTAGAATTCCGTATCAACATCTACTCATGAAGCGGAATATATAGTCTTTGGGAGTTCTTTGCGCTCAGCTTCTCCTGGATGCAAAGTCAACTTACTGACTACGGCTTCAACATGACATCTGTTCCACTTTCTTGTGACAATACCGGTCTTATTCTTATCGGCAATAATCCCGTCATGCATCCAAAGACAAAACATATTGAGGTCAGGCATCATTTCATTCGTGATCATGTTCTTAAAAAGCACATATCCCTGGAACATGTTGCTTTTGAAGATCAATCTGCGGATATACTTACAAAGCCCCTACCTGATGTAAGATTTTCCCAACTTCTTCTCAAATTGGGTATGCTTGACTTTTCTCGCATAGCTTCTCACCTGTTATCCATCGGTAGTTACTTTCAAAACATGCATTGTTGTACTTCATGGTTAGTGATATACACCTAACTTCATGTTTATGCTCTGATATTTCTCACTAAGTTCATATGGGAGGATGCTTGCGTTTCCCGACTGAAGTCATTTAAGCAAACATGATTAAAGTTTATATGATTAACCTCATTCTGGTTTCATGATCTTAATTTCCACTAATCACCACATCACAAATGCCTACTCATTTAGATTACTCTATTAACATGTATAGTTGTAGAAATGAAATGGGTTAGCTCGGAATGCCTGGTGGATGAATACACAATCGCAGTCTGATCAGCTTCTGAAGTATAGTTTCCTATAAAGATAGACAGTGCTAAATTTCTTTAAGCCGGAAAGGTTTCTTCTATTACCTTAGTAATAACCCCCTAATATGTCTCAGATACTCCCTCCTCTGAACCTTTACTTCCGGATTTGACTGGACATGCGTTGTTGAAATAGAATTGCGGCATGCTTGGATGTATTTTTTTTCTTCAACCATGCATTTTAATCGGATAATCAACTGCTTGCGTTTGACATGTGTCCACTTCCTCATTTTCACTCATGAATCCTAGTTTGGTCAAATCATATGATTTTTAATTAATCTTAGCTACATCGTTCAACAGGATGGTTTTGCTATGTTGACCTATATGAACTTGTGTATTTATTATCTGACATATGCCCTGATTCAGTCACATTGATCATTCTCTAGTCTGTATATGTCTATTTCATTCTTTGTAATGCACAAGTTCTGCTACTCATTAGTTCAGATTATATAGCTCTTCACTGACTATTTTCTCCTATCCGTACTAATCCTTGCCTGTTAAGCTTTTGTACTTTTAGCTTATTTTTGTGAAGCTACAGGTTCAGATTTTCTTTGCACCCTTATCGATAAATCCAGTCCATAGTCTTGGATTTGAAGTGTTGTGGTACTTTTCTTCTCTTCGACTTATTGACAAAGAAAGGAATCTACTTTTCTCTCACCGCACTCGTTACTACGGACATGGTCTACTTTTCATCCGAATACTCGTTACTTGACTATTGCTGATTGCGGATGATTGTCGGTTCATTCCTCCGGACTCCTGACACTGTCAAATTGCGATAATCCATGTCTTATTTTATATCGCGTGCTTTTGAGGAGGAATAATGATGATTCATTAAATGCATGTCTCGGGATGCACACACTTCCCCTGGAAGGCAAACAGTTGTTATCCTTACTTGGTCATGCCGTCTCCACGTCATCTTTTAATTCGGAGGCACACTAATATCAAGACTAATGACATCATCCTGTCAAGTGGTCTACTATTTCACTCGCCAAATTCTTAGCCCCGCCGACATTCACGGACTCGATCTTATATATTCCGGTCCTTCTGCGAAGCACAAGTGTTACCCTTTTCAAATCCCTAAAACTCTCGTTGCTCCTTCAATCCCTAAGACCTCGCCTTCACTCTCGCCCTTCAACTTTCATCTACAATGGCACCCAGAACCTCTCTTTCCGGCATCAATCCCGGCCATCTGGTTGATTGGAGCGCTATCTCCAACCCTCCGAACTGGTTTTCCCATATTCGCCCTGTTCTAGAAGCCTCTCACATACTCGACTTGATCTCCAATCCTGTCGATCTTCTTATAGACGACATTCTCGAGTATTACCTACGGATCCGCTGTACCACCGACTCCATCATCTCCTATGTTCGCGGTGAATCCATCCTCATTATCCCCGACGTTCTCCGCGTTGCTCTCAGTCTGCCCCCCCGGTGAATCACAGTGCCTCGATGCCGATCCCATGGCGGCTTCTATGGGTTGCACCTATAAAGGCAAGGAATACAAGGTGAAGTCCTTCCAAGGTCGCTATCGCTGTATGGCGATCATACTGAGTCAATGTTTGCTGGCTCGCACTTCCGCTCTGAACTCCGTTCCGTACGATCTTCTTCTGGCCATGTATGGCATTTTCGAAGGTCTTCCGATGGACTGGGGGATGTTTTTGTTTCGACTACTGCAGACTGGACCCAAGAACCATTCCTTCGGGCGCATCCTAAGCATTGTCTTTTGGCATCTTTATCTGGACCATTTCACCCGCTCTGACGCTGTTGCCTTTCCTCCGGCTCATTATCTTCGCTATATCACGCCTGATGGGAACATGACAGCCCGCCGTCCCTCTGCAGCTCTCCACATTCTCCCTACCACGGAACAACAAGGCGATTCATGGTGACCCCTCCGACACCCATGCCCCTGACGTCGGCTCGCTCACCGATCCTCCCGGATTCGGTCCATTCTTTGCACCCTCCATCTCTCGGGCCTCCCAAAGACAGCGTCCGTGCCGATCCCTCCGAGGTTGCGGGCCCATCTCGGCGCAATGTCCCTAGAGCCGTTTCCTCGGCCCCCCTATTGCGGAAGTCCCCACTCCCTCCACTTCCGCTGTTCTTGCTGCTGCAGTTGATACCGCCGTTGCTGCCATAATTGCTGATGTCCCGGACAATATTCCGAAAGCTCCTTCGCCTCCCCTACCTCAACCCCGAGATTACCTTGACCATCTCTCCGCCGACACCTTAACGGACCTTTGGCTCCGTTTCAGCCTTACCCACACCGCCTCCATTCCTGACACTGATCTCCGGGTGTTTTACACTCGCCATACTCAATCCCCAGAGACCATGATCATCTGGAATTTGGACCAAGGCTTTCTTATGCCGGCCTCCATTCCAGATGTGCCGTTCCCATGCCGCACAGAGTCCTTCCCCTACTAAGGCTAGACCTTCTTCTCCTACTGTTGACATTCCCGTTGTTGACCTATCTGGTCAAAGCGGGTCCGCTGCTCCGGATGCCTCTGCTACACCGGATGCCCCTTCTCTCGCTTGTTGATACTCCTACGGACACCTCCGCTTAGGGCACTCCTGCTCTTGTTCATGCGGGGAGTCCTCCAAAGCTCCGAGTTGGCCTTTGGGCGTGCTTCTTTTGGCACGGTCCACTCCGACGCTGTGCTCTCCGCCCAGCTGGACCGCCACGCCCAAGCTCAAAGCGCCCAAATATCCGCCATCGCCGCCAAGGTTGATGCTCTTGGCGCCCAACTCCTCTCCACCCTCACCGACTCCTCCACCTCCATGGAACAGAAGATGGACCTAGTCGCCTCGTCCATCCACTCCTTGTCTACCTCCTTCACGGACCTGGCGCACACGATGGCTCGCCCTCCCGTTGCTCCCCGACGATCTGCCAAACCGGGGGAGAGAGTGTCATCTGATCCTTCTGCTCCTCCTGCATCACATTCATCCACTCGTGCTGAGAAGCGGCCTGCCTCTTCATTGCTTCAGGGAGTTCAAATTCCCAAACGTAGCCGCTCTCTCAGCCAAGCTCCTCGACTGCAGCTCTTCCTCCATCCTCTCCATCCGCAGCTGACACCTTCCTCCCATCATACGCGGCGTGTGACCCTCTTGATGCGGATGGAAGCGTGCGTAAGGCAATGATGTCCTATGCTGCGTCTTCTGCTGAGAGAAGATGTCTCTTTGACCTGTACCCCTTCTCCCCGGACGACATTTGAACCCTTTGTTCGGAGAAAGGCCTCTTTACAATAGACGACATTGACAACTTCTCTAGGGCTGCTAAAATGGAGAACTCTCTCAACTATCCTCATTCCATACCGGATCATGTCGCCACATTTCATGATGGCTGTCTTCATGATTCAGTCCAAACAGATGATTCTGATTGATTCTCATCAGATTGTATAGCAGTATGTAAGAAAGAATCAATGGGAACCACCGTGTCTCAGAGTTATTGAAGCTGTGAAGAAAGCCGGATTATATGAAAAGTTGGGCATCACTCCTTTGAGACCAACAGAGAAGTCAAGGCAACATTCCGGGCAAGAAGCAAGTGCCACAACAACCTGGATGGAGATAATTTGTGGGGCCTTTGTCTGTTACTTCATCAAGTCATTCTTAAGTGTGGACAAATCTTGGAGCCAACACACCACTTATTCGATGAAGCAGACAATGGAGCTTAGAGAGAAAGCAGCAACAATGATCTTCAAGTATAGTTAGCCTTATGTACCTTAATGAAAATCTTGTATAAAGGCTGAATTGTATTCTATTACTGATAAATGAAAATGGTTGTGATGTGTATTCTGTATGTTATCTTTTTGCGCCACTTACCAGATCAGATTACAAAGGGTTTGGGCATATCCATAATTGGGGGAGATTGTTGGATCAAGCCTAGAATTTGGATCATGCTGATAAAGCCCTATGTAATTTGATCTGAGATCTTTTGTGTTTCTTTGATCATTGCAGAAGATATGTAATTAATCCAGAGATACACTCGTGAGAGTAAAGCTAAGGACAGGATACATAATCCTGATCCGGACAAGAGTGAGTGTCGTCAAACACTTGGTAAATAACCAAGTCACCAATACATACGGAATAAGGAACATTCGTGTGGACTAAGAACTTAAAAGCTACGGATTACGGAATCGCTCTTAATATCTCAAACGGACTAAGTCAAACCGATGCGGAGTAAGAATCTTGGTCTACGGATTACCGTATTTTGGGATGTGAGGAGTTAGTCAGTTTTGCCTTTTTAGGTGGAAATTGTTGGGTTTTAGGGAGTTTTATTTCCACACACTTTGGCTAAATCATCTTGTATGTTGATAAGCAAGCAAGAGGCAAAGTTTGAGCCCAATGGGGAGTGCACGTGAGAATGGCTTTTCACGTGCAGTGAGATTTTTGCATAGGAGCCTTCCTGATGTTGTTCCAAGGCTGGTGGTGAAATTCTAGAGCATTTGGAGGTGCCCGTGAGAATGCACGTGAGAATGCTTTCTCACGTGCAGCCTCCATTACCCTTGTTTTGTTGTTCGATCCTCTTTTGCTAAAGGACCATGGTGAAATTAGGAGTGCTTTGCCCTGTGTGGTTACAAAAAGGTTGTAGTCATTATCAAAACTACGTCGTTTTGATGCCTGGATTCATTTAATCAAAACTACGTCGTTTTGATGTTGGGATTCATTTAATCAAAACTATGTCGTTTTCATGCTTGGGATTTATGTAATCAAAACTACGTCGTTTTGGGGTTTGAGTTGTCTATATAAAGGGGTGAAGACTCCTTGTTCTAGGGTTAGGGTTCTCTTGACCCACTGCGGCCGTCGAGAGAGAGAGAGAGAGAGAGAGAGCTAGAGAGAGGGAAGGAAGGAGAGTCACTGTCGGTTCTTCTGGGAGCGTCTTACGTGGGGAGGGACGAGTGTCTAGTGCGGGAACAAGGAGGATCTTCTTGAAGGTAGGGGATCTGTCTTTCTTGGTCCTGTTTCGGGGTTAGGCCCTGTGGATATTTTGTGAAGTTTCTATTGTTATTGCGATAATACATATATGTAAATTCATATAGGTGTGATCTCCTATATGAATGTTGGCCTTTAATGGCGTTTTGGTGTGATTCTAACATTGGGTAGGCGGTGGATGTTAAATGTTCGATAAAATGCATGTGTGAATATGTTTGTGTGATAATGCCCAGTATGTGTTTGATAAAATGCCAGTAAGGCTAGAATTGTGAGTTGGTGAATGTGTGCATGCCAAGTGTTTGTTTTTATGCCTAAATGGCTGGGTTCGTATACTTGTGAATGTGTGCCTACTAAGTGTTTGGTTTTATGTCTGAGTGGCTATGTGTACTGTGTTTTGTGAGACCCGGTGGTCAGGAAGCTCGGGACTATTTTGTGAAACCCGGTGGCTATGGAAGCCCAGGGGTGTTTTGTGAAACCCGGTGGTCGTGGAAGCCCGGGACTGTTATGTGAAACCCGGTGGTCGTGGAAGCCCGAGACTGTTTTGCGAAACCTGGTGGCTGTGGAAGCCCGGGACTGTTTTGTGAAACCCGGTGGTTGTGGAAGCCCGGGACTGTTCTTGCAACCCGGTGGCTGTGGAAGCTTGGGACTGCTCTTGGAAACCCAGTGGCTGTGGAAGCCTGGGACTGCTCATGTGTTAGCCTGTATGGCTATTTGAAATATTTGTTTTTGCTGATGGCTTACTGTTATATTGGTTGAAATAATTGTGTCATGACACTGTACTTGTACACACGGCATGTAGATGCTAGGAGCATGGATGGGTTGGGGAGACATGATCCCTACTTGAGCTGTGGTTGCTCACCCCTCCTACCGTGTTGTTTTCTTTACAGGGACCTACTGGCGTTAGGTGGGAACACCAAGGTGGAAGACCTGCTTGTGGCTTGCTTATTATTATTTGAGTTTTGTTGTTTTTGTGTGAACTTTGTAACCCAGTGGGGAGATATTGTAATGAGGAGTTTAATATAATAGAAGCATGTTTGGACATGTTTGAAATGTTTGAACTTAATAAATATTTGGTTTTGTCTCTGAGTATGAAATGTGAAGTGTATGCTGTATTCTACCCCCTTTATCCAAACTCGGGTAAAGGGAGGGTCACGTTCTGGTCTCCTCGGGTTGGAAATCCGGGGCGTGACAATATGGTATCAGAGCATGGTCTAGTTGGCCTAGGGTAGTGGGCGGACTTGGTTCTCTTGAGTCATTTGGAGGAGCCTGGAGGGACGTGCCTGATCAACATGGTCCTTTTGGAGCCTCTAAGGTGTACTTGGGGTAGTCCAGTCTTGTGGTAGGATTTGCATACATTGGCATTAGGGCACTAGTTGCATTTGTTGTTTATGTATTAATGTATGGATAACTATGGGAATATTTTAAAAAAAAATTGCAACTCGATATATTGTGACAACTTAAGCATGACTACAAGGGAAAGAATATGTGGTATGGAATTTATGTACTAGTGGACTTGTGTAATGTGAACGAACTACATAGAGATAATACTGTTGATATTCTGAAAATGACTAGGTGAGATATGTGAATGCTTAAGTGTGTGCCTTTGTATGGTATTGTGTGGAATAAGCAATGTGGTATTCAAAACGATGAGATATTCACTTGAGTATAAATGATATGTGCAATGTGAAGGTGTGAACTTGTATGGTCTGTGAAATGTGAATCTATGAATCGTGTGGTGATAATGTGTGTTTTGAGATTAGTTATAGCTCCAAACGCCCAGTCGGTAATGGTATTAAGAGCGTTGAGTGTTAACCTGGAGCGCTACCTCCTCGTGTACCTAGCCTCTGAAAAATTATGACCCGTACGACAGAAGAACCCGCCACCCAGGCTGGGCAAGTGGCAGAGCTACAGGATGTAAGTAATGATCTTCACATGGTAGAGATTCGCATTTTAACCCTGATTATTCCAGAATTGAGGGATGAGATTCGATAACTGATTAAGAGCGAGGCACGCCGAGGGCGGTCAACCCACATCATTTGGAGGAGCTCGGATGATGATCAACTGAAGCATTGTTGTCCTGATCAGTAGAAAGGACCCCAAGAGGCAGAGAGGGGCAATCAGAAGATGGCCATAAGTTTCAAGATGGGGGTCAATCCCTCAACAAATCCATGTGAGACCAGTTTCCCAAAAGGTTGTTCTTGCTGTGGACAACCGGGACATTGGAAAAGAGGGTGTAGCAGGAAGCAATATTAGTGTTGCATCTGTGGAAAAGTAGGACATCTCCAGAAGATAGTGATTGGTTGAGTCTCGTACTGACTTAGGTGAGGATGGGTGGACCTTTGATTCTTGAGTTTCTAGCAATTAAATTAAGACACTTGTAATAGAGGGGTATTCTCGTTGGTAGGGCTTTTGAGCCACAGTTTGCCGTTTGGTGAAGCTTAGAAAATCGTTTGAGTTAGCATTGCTAATAGATGTGGTTGGTGACTTGTAAAAAAAACAAAAATAAAATAAAATAATAATAAATATATATATATAATGATAATAAGAAAAATGAACATTTATATTTATGACACTAGAAGGATAATAAGTAACTGATAGATATGTGAGTGTTGGTTTTATATGGGAGTGGTATTCAATTTTGACACCGTGGATAATTAAAGTAATCAAACCTTGTAGGCTACCTTTTGCTAGCTAGTAGAGCTTGAGGCGTGAGGTGATAGCTTGTGGGCAATGTGTGACCCCTCCTTGGCAACCTTGAATAATAGAGATATGTTCTTATGTGGATAGAGGTATGTGTTGGAGTGCTACTTGAAAGGGATATTCCTATGGTTACCTTTCCAAGCGTTGTGGTTAAGGGTGGAAAACGCAGCTAGTATAGCCTGCTCTTAGAGTCCTTGAAGTGTTATCTTGTTGGATAGAGTGGTTATTGCAAGTTTTGGTTAGTAACTATATAGGTGTTCTAGGTTCTCGGATGGTCACGTAGTGGCCATGTGTCATGTTTGTGGTGTGTGAAAGACCTTGAGTAATGTTCCTAGAATATGTTGAGAAATGGGTATGCACATGTATAAAATGTGAAGTGTTTTGGAGCTCAACTATCGACTGTGAGTGGGTTTCAAGGGTCATGGCCGATGCATCCAATTGGTAAACAAGAGGAAAGCAAGTGAGATTTGGCAGGCCTTGTTTGGGCTTTTTACCCACATCTGGAAAACATTTCTCTAGGGGCTACGGGTATGCTTTTGCATGGTAGGGCCATTCCTTTAGTATGTATCTTGTGGGAAGTGGGTTTAATGGAGAGGAGAAGGTTTAAAACTGGTACGTTCTACTCGTCAGGTGTCTTGTGTTTCGTTGCATGTGTTGAGAATGTGTAGAAAATGTAGCATTGTCTTGTTGTATGTGTTGCATAAGTGGTAAAGGTATATAGCGGAGTTGCTACGTGTGGGTGTTGCGACACATATGCGTAGAGAAGGATGACGCATGGTGTATTGGTATAGTAACTATGGTGTGAGGATGAGGAAGAGTGTTAGAGGTGATGTTGTTTATGTTATTCCTTGTCTGGTGTTATTAAAATGTTGGTAAGTTGGGAAAAAGAGTTGTTTGATTTCCTGAGTTGAGTCAGTTGTGACAGTTTTGCTAGGGTGGGGTATTAGTGCTACTCCTTGGGGAGAGATTTATGTCGGGCGGATATCAAAAGGTGTATGCATTAGAGTGGTGGTGGTAGGCGAATGACCTACATATGTCCTCCTTGAAAACTTTTCATGTGCAGTATCACGCGGTAAGGGAGATGGTTCACACTATCATGGTGTTGGTGTGTTTGGGAGCTACATAAAAGTCCTGAATCAGGAGTTTACATGCCTTGTTTCCTGTGCCTACCCGGAGAAATTGCAGTGATCACATTAAGCTGAGACTAAAGCCTGAGTATTTCTTGGTCCATTTGAGTGTTTTGTTGTTGTGTTGAGATAGAACGTGATGGTTGGTGTAGCGGAGTTAGTGGTTCATGAGGTGGAGTATATCCTGGAGGCAAGGGATTCCCTTGTGACCTGGGAGTGGTGACACGAGAGGATTCCGTTGTTGTCATGTTGCAGGTAGGAGAGTTTTCCGGGGTAGAGAGAACTATGTTGTCGGTACCTACCCATTCTCAAAGGATTCCTATCGCATGGAATGTCTGTTGAGTAAGGCGTTATCACTTGGGTTGTAACATAAGCCTCGCTTAGTGAAAGCTGTGTGGGACCTCGGTGGATCCCTATTTGATCGTAGTTAGAGAGGTGTTATTTGTGTGGCGTTCTGGTTCATGGGATTCTTTAGTAGATTCTCAATGTTGGTGACTGGTGTTAGCCCGATAGTAGTTTTTGGTCTTGTCGTGATTGGGTATGGTACCGAATTTGTTGTTTTGAGTTACTCCTTGGACTCCGTTGGGCGTCTTGTTGACTGCGACCAAATTGGTGGAGGGCAACTTCATCCTGATGTAGTTGTGTCCTGGATTGTAAGTCATCTTGAGTTCCCTTTAGCATTGGTTAGGTTCTGTTGTTGCATGTATCGCTATAGAGTGAGGCGGTTTTACCAGTGATGATGGTGCTGCTGGGGTGATCTCCATGTGTGGAAATGCGACTGTGGTTTGCATAATGCTTTTCTCTTGTTTGTTTGTGTTTCTTTGTGACCTCATTGTGTTTGCTGTCAAGGTAAGGTCTATATATGGAGTGTGGCTGCGTTGTAAATTGTTGGTGTCCGTTGACATCAAATCTCAGTGGTGTCATTGTTGGCTATTTTACATTGTGGCGTGTTGGTCCTATTGTGACACGAGTAGGCGTCTAATGCCGAGTACCCTGCTATGTCGATGCAGTGACTTCTCGTTCAATCATATGAATTCTCGTGAATGGATGCTTCACACATAGGCTTATGGTGTTGGCCTTGTTCGGTTGTCGGGTCTTAGCGAATCTGTGGAAGGTTTCTCGACCTCACTGTTGTCAGACTTGCTCACATGAGTTGTTGTTAGCACGCTAATTGGCCAAGCTCTAGTTCTTGTTGTTCTCATGGGTGTTATGTGTTGCTTTGATCTTCTCGTGATGTTTACTACTCGATCTCTTTTCGGGGACGAAAAGTCCAAAGGTGGGAAGGTTGTGAGGAAACTCCTTGCGGATGAGTTTGTATGGTGTTGGCAAATAGGCAGTGGAACGTTAAATGTGTAGTTGTGTTTTGTTTGTGAGTTGTTCCTTGTAGTGGTGTTTATGATGTGAGTTGGTCTGTGACCTATGTGATTTGTTAAACGTGTTAGGGATGGGCGTATATGTCTTACACCGTCGTGACATGTGAATACTTGTGACATGTGTTAGGTGAGGAGAACAAGGGTTGTTTGTGAGTTTAGAATATGTGTTTCCCTATCATGCTGTGTTGTATTGGGTCTGTGGGTACGTGCCTTCATGTGTGTTATTGTGTGATATCTTCGATCGTGGGTATGTGAATGGTTGTGGGCGATGTGCATCAGCATGTGCGTTATGGAAGGTGTGTTATCTTTTCGAGGACGAACACTCTTAAGGGTGGAGGGGTGGTTATTGGCTGGTGTATTTGTATTTCCTTTCGACTTTTGACTATTTATATTGAATGTGTTAATGAAATGTGCTTGTGATGGGTATTTGTGAATGTGGATGTGTTTCCATGGATTATGATCCATGTGGTTATGGACTATGGTGGGACTGTGTTATGTCTTATTATGTACAATGTGCACCGTATGGCCCATTTGGGTGTTGTGACTTCTGTGTGGTTTTCCTTGCATGTTGTTTCTTTTCGAGGATGAAAAGTCTTAAGGGGGAGAGGATGTAATGACCCGTATTTTGGGATGTGAGGAGTTAGTTAGTTTTGCCTTTTTAGGTGGAAATTGTTGGATTTTAAGGAGTTTTATTTCCACACACTTTGGCTAAATCATCTTGTATGTTGATAAGCAAGCAAGAGGCAAAGTTTGAGCCCAATAGGGAGTGCACGTGAGAATGGCTTTTCACGTGCGGTGAGATTTTTGCATAGGAGCCTTCCTGATGTTGTTCCAAGGCTAGTGGTGAAATTCTAGAGCATTTGGAGGTGCCCGTGAGAATGCCCGTGAAAATGCACGTGAGAATGCTTTCTCACATGCAGCCTCCATTACCCTTGTTTTGTTGTTCTGATCCTCTTTTGCTAAAGGACCATGGTGAAATTAGGAGTGCTTTGCCCTGTGTGGTTGCAAAAAGGTTGTAGTCTGTCATCAAAACTACGTCGTTTTAATGGTAGGATTCATTTAATCAAAACTACGTCGTTTTGATGCTGGGATTCATTTAATCAAAACTACGTCATTTTCATGCTGGGATTCATTTAATCAAAACTACGTCGTTTTGGGCTTTAAGTTGTCTACATAAAGGGGTGAAGACTCCTTGTTTTAGGGTTAGGGTTCTCATCAACCACTACAACCGTCGTAGAGAGAGAGAGAGAGAGAGAGAGAGAGAGAGTTAGAGAGAGCGGAGGAAGGAGAGCTGCTGGTTGCTGCCGAAGCGTCTTGCGTGGGGAGGACGACATCTAGCACGGGAACAAGGAGGATCTTCTTGAAGGTAGGGGTTTTGTCTTTCCTGGTCTATTCCGGGGTTAGGCCCTGTGGATATTTTGTGAAATTTCTATTGTTATTGCGATAATACATATATGTAAATTCATATAGGTGTGATCTCCTATATGAATGTTGGCCTTCAATGGCGTTTTGGTGTGATTCTGACATTGGGTAGGCAGTGCATGTTAAATGTTCAATAAAATGCATGTGTGAATATGTTTGTGTGATAATGCCCAGTATGTGTTTGATAAAATGCCAGTAAGGCTAGAATTGTGAGTTGGTGAATGTGTGCATGCCAAGTGTTTGTTTTTATGCCTAAATGGCTGGGTTCGTATACTTGTGAATGTGTGCATGCCAAGTGTTTGTTTTTATGCCTGAATGGCTGGGTTTGTATACTTGTGAATGTGTGCCTGCTAAGTGTTTGGTTTTATGCCTGAGTGGCTATGTGTACTGTGTTTTGTGAGACCCGGTGGCTATGGAAGCTCGGGACTATTTTGTGAAACCCGGTGGCTGTGGAAGCCCGGGACTGTTTTGTGAAACCCGGTGGCTGTGGAAGCCCGGGACTATTTTGTGAAACCCGGTGGCTGTGGAAGCCCGAGACTGTTTTGTGAAACCCAGTGGCTGTGGAAGCCCGGGACTGTTTTATGAAACCCGGTGGCTGTGGAAGCCCAGGACTGTTTTGTGAAACCCGGTGGCTGTGGAAGCCCGGAACTATTTTGTGAAACCCGGTGGCTATGGAAGCCCGGAACTGTTCTTGGAACCCGGTGGCTGTGGAAGCCCGGGACTGCTCTTGGAAACCTGGTGGTTGTGGAAGCCCGGGACTGCTCATGTGTTAGCCTGTGTGGCTGTTTGAAATATTTGTTTTTGTTGATGCCTTACTGTTATGTTTGTTGAAATAATTGTATCATGACACGACACTTGTACACACGGCATGTAGATGCTAGGAGCATGGGATGGGTTAGGGAGACATGATCCCTACTGAGCTGTGGTTGCTCACCCCTCCTACCGTGTTGTTTTCTTTACCAGGCGTTAGGTGAGAACACCAAGGTGGAAGACCTGCTTGTGGTTTGCTTATTGTTATTTGAGTTTTGTTGTTTTTGTGTGAACTTTGTAACCCAGTGGGGAGATATTGTAATGAGGAGTTTAATGTAATAGAAGCATGTTTGGACATGTTTGAAATGTTTGAACTTAATCAATATTTGGTTTTGTCTCTGAGTATGAAATGTGAAGTGTATGTTGTATTCTACCCCCTTTATCAAAACTCGGATAAAGGAAGGGTCACGTTCCGGTCTCCTCGGGTTGGAAATCCGGGACGTGACAGCGCCGCTGTGCCTCCATCTCTATTCACCTCCCTCACACAACGCATGAGAGCTTCACTGGGGTGGCACTAACGTTGCCGCCCCTATCTTCCTTCTCGACCACGGCGGAGCACCGGGGTTGCGCAAGGTGCGCGGCCGCCACACAGAACGTCGTCTGCCACTGTCGCACGGGATGACGCCGGCCGCCGCTTCTCCTCCGCGTGGCACACGAGGACGCTCCAACGAGGGTGCCGACGCTGCCTCCCCATCTTCTCCTTACACGCTAGCGACGCACACACAAGACGAAGACCCTATTTCGTGTAATAATTATATGTATATAACTATGTGAACTCATAACGATTCAAGTCACACCAACCATACTATCCACGTTCAAGCAATACGAGAAAATCAAGAACCATGAACCACCTACCTGATTATAGCCTCGAATGATCAATTCGACAGTTTGCTTCAAACTTTTCTGCTCCTCTTGCCAAGCCTACGTGCGCACAACGAAAATAGGGCTTCTACCCTAATTTCTTTTATTTATACTATCTTTAATATAATAATAATACTAATAATATTAGTAATAATAGTCATTACAATAATAATAATAATAATAATAATGCATTAATAATTAATAACGATAATAATCATATAAGAATAATAATAAACTCAACAATCACAACACTAATTATAATAACTTCACCTATTAAAATAATTATTTTAATAATCATAATAGTACATAATAATAACCTCAAAATGCTAATGCTACGACCACGTTGCCGAAGAGAGATTCTAAACTCTATTGGGGCCTAACGTTCTACTTCACACAAGTACGAGTCTTTACATCTTCCCCACCTTAGGACTTTTCGTCCCCAAAAAGACAAGTCATCCCCAACGAGGTAACACTTTTCCGTCTAAAATAATACGCGCCACCAAGCTACAACTAGCATGATAAACAAAACATCACCTATGAACAAAATAACCACTAGTATAGCAAATCACACACAACCAAGAATATTAGCAACCATAAGCACAACAAACAAAAACAATAAGGTTAACTACCTTAACGCACGGTAAAGATCCTCCCCACCTCAAAATTGTTCGTCCTCGAACAGCTCGGGGTGGAGAACACGCATCTGACTCTCCCGCTCCCAGGTCTGCTCCTCCATATTGCGGTGACGCCACAAAACTCGGACCAATGGAATTGTCTTGCCCCGCAAGACCTGTTCCCGCCTGTCTAGAATATGAACTGGTGCCTCCACAATGGAACCATCATCTACTAGCTCTATCTCACGCCAATCATGCACATGGGAAGGATACGGATAATATTTCCGTAACTGGGAGACATGGAAAACATCATGAACACGAGCCAATTCGGATGGTAACTCTAATCGATAAGCAACCGGCCCCACAACAGCAATAATAGGAAAAGGACCCACAAATCCAGGGGAGAGTTTGGAACTTTGACCAAACCGTCTGTGCCCCCATCATGGTGAAACTCGCAAGAAAACGCGATCCCCTATGATGAACTGAAGCGGTCGCCGCCGCTTGTCAGCATAAGATTTGCCAACTCGAGCTGTCAACATTCGGTGCCGGATCGGCTAAACTAATTTGGTAGTCTCTTGAACCATATCGGGACCTAAAACAACTACATCCCCTGCCTAGGCCCAACACAAAGGGGAGCGACAAGGTCGCCCATACAATGCCTCATACGGCGCCATCCCTATCGTAGCTTGATAGCTATTGTTGTATGAGAACTCCACCAAGGGAAGGTGAGCCTCCCAACAACCATCAAAATTCAACACACAAGCACGGAGCATATCCTCGAGAATCTGAATAGTGCGCTCGGACTGGCCATCTGTCTGAGGGTAATAAGTTGTACTCAGGTTCACTCGAGTGCCGAATGCACGCTGCAACTGCCGCCAGAACTGCGAAGTGAACCGAGCATCCCTATCTGAGACAATCGATAATGGCACACCATGCAACCGTACCACCACGTCGACATATCGTTGCCCCAAGGTTCGGACCGGATCGGTCTCGCGAATCGGAATAAAGTGGACAGATTTCGTTAGACGGTCCACAACAACCCAAATAGTATCATGACCTCGGGAACGAGGAAGCCCTGTGACAAAGTCCATAGTCACATGATCCCACTTCCACTCTGGCACAGGTAACGTCTGTAACTCACCGGTGGGCCGCAAATGCTCGGCCTTGATCTGCTGCATGTCAAGCACCGTCGAACAAACTCTACAATAGCCTTTTTAAGGCCCGACCACCAAAACTATTGCCGCACAACATGATACATCTTCATTCCTCCAGGGTGAACAGCCAAACGAGAGTGATAGAATTCCCATAAAACTGTCTCCCAGAGAGAAGACTGAACTATCAATCGACCCCGATAGCGCAACACATGGTCAGAATCCTCTGTCCAATCAGCGGAAAGTACGGCAGTTTGAATCTGATCTCGGAGGACCTCACACTCAATATCCCCCAACTGACCCTCAATAACCTGACGTCGTAACACAGGCACCGCTATAACCACACTCAGCATACCCCTCACTGCTCCCTGAACCGGCTGCAACTTCAAAGCAGCTAGTTGCCCCATCATCTCCCATTCCTTGACAGCACAGAGAGCCACCGTGGCCTGGCTCTTCCAGCTCAAGGCATCAGCTACTACATTTCCCTTTTCGGGTGTATACTGAAGATCAAATTGGAACTGTTGCATATACTCCACCCAAAGCCTCTGCTTGAGATTCAGATCCCACTGAGAGAAGATGTACTGCAAGCTCTTGTGGTCAGTGTATATCACAAACTTCTCCCCAAGGAGATAGTGCTGCCAGCTCTTTAATGCAAAGATCACTGCAGCTAGCTCCAAATAGTGCGTGGGGTAATTTTTCTCATGGGTCCTCAACTGACAGGAACCATAAGCAATTACCTGTCCTTCTTGCATGAGTACACAACCCAAACCAACATTAGAGGCACCACAATAGACCTCATAGGGTACATCCTCCTGTGGTAGGACTAGGATAGGTGCTAATGTCAATCTGGCCCTCAACTGACTGAAAGCATTCTCACAAGCATTCGACCAGAAAAATCGTACCCCCTTTCGGGTCAAGCTAGTCATCGGTGCAGCTAAATGGGAAAAGTCCTTAACGAATCTCCTATAATAACCTGCCAACCCCAGAAAAGTCTGAATCTCAAAAACGTTCGTTGGGCGCTTCCATGACATCACGGCCTTAATCTTGCCAGGATCCACTATGATACCCTCTGATGATACCACATGCCCTAAGAACTTCACCCTCGGCAACCAAAAGTCACATTTCATGAACTTTGCGTACAACCTATGGTCTCTCAACGTCTGTAACACCACCAGTAAATGCTCCTCATACTCGTTCTCTGCTGGGGAATAAATCAGGATATCATCTATAAAGACCACCACGAACTAATCAAGATAGGGTGTAAAGATCCGATTCATCAATCCCATGAACACCACTTGGGCATTTGTGAGCCCGAAGGGCATCACTAGCCACTCATAATGGCCATATCTCGCAATCGAAGGCTATCTTCGAGATGTCCGACTCTCGCACACGCAATCGATGGTATCCAGATCTCAAATTAATCTTGGAAAACCAATGGGCACCCCCGAATCGGGTCAAACTAATCATCGATCCTCGATAGAGGGTACCTATTCTTCACCGCACCTGGTTCAACTGCCGGTAGTCAATACATAAACGAAGCGAATGATCCGCCTTTTTGGCGAATAACACCGGAGCACTCCAAGGCAAACTACTCCGTCTAATAAAACCATGCGCCAAAAGATCGTCTATCTGCCTCTTGAGTTCTCTGAGCTCAACTGGTGCCATCCTGTAAGTTGACAATCTGATAGGTGCTGTACCGGGTAGCAACTCTGTCGAAAAGTCCACCTCTCTCTTTAGTGGTAAATCAACCAAGTCCTCGGGAAACTGATCCACCACCTTGGGTAACACCGCTTTACCCTCCTGTTAGGTGTCAACAAAAGTCAGACTGGCTAACTGATGTGTTACATCACCCCATCCTTGCCTCAAAGGGCCCAATTTGACGCATCATCAGACCACTCACCCACGAAAGTACCCCAAGTGCCCTCCGGTGTGAGGAAGGTCACTTGACACCTATAACATTCAATTACAGCCTTCACATGGGTCAACTAGTCCATACCCAAAATCACATCAAAGGCATCGAAGTGTATCACAAATAGGTTACATCGGAGATCGACACCTCAAAGAGTAACCTCACACCCCGAACAGACTTTATCAATTACCACTAGGCCCCCTATGGGTGTGTCAACCACAAGGGGTTGGTCAACAGTAGTACAATCCAAGTCTAAACCCTCTATAGTGGAGTGCGAAATGAATGAGTGTGTAGCACCAATATCAATCAAAATGGTACAAATAGTGCGTGAAGCTAAAATTGTACCTCTCACCGCAGCTGGCCCCTGACTTACCTCGTCAACTGGTGGAACTTCTACCTCTCTGTTAGGGATAGTATAGTTCCTCCCCTTCTGAACACTGCCGCTGGCCTGACTCGTCGTAGCTCGACCATTCTGTCCCTTCTGAGCCTGGGTCTCCCACTGAGGCTGCTGTGTAGCAGGCTGTCCCTGTACTGACTGCCCTGACTGAGCTGGTCTCTGGTATGGAGCCCCGCTCCTCTGGCCCTAGTCACGAGGTCGTTGTGGCCCCACAACACTAGCTGAGTTGGCAGAAGGACACTCTTCTATCTTGTGTCCCAGTCCCCCACATCGAAAGCACTTGAGTGGGTTGCCACTCTTCCGCCTACAATCTGCCTCCTTGTGTCCCTGAAGTCCGTAGGATCGACACGTCCCTAAAAACCATGAGGTAGAACTACTGCCTGAGTTCCCCGAGTGTGAAAATTTGGGCACCGGCCTCTTATCTCCCTGTCCCTCAGACTGCTCCTCTATTGGCCTCTTCTGGCTAGGCCCTGATGAGCTCCCTGGTTTCTAAGTCCTGATTTGGTTTAAGTCCTGCTCTGCAATAAGTGCCTTGTTGACCGCATCACTGTACATAGTCAACTCCATCATGTTCAATCCCCTTCTGATTGATGGTCTCAATCCATCAATGAAATCTTGGGTCTTATAAACCTCAACCTTCCATGAATTTGGGGCAAATCTCCCTAGCTCAGTGAAAGCAGTGACATACTCTGTCACAGTCCGACTACCTTGCTCCAGTGTGTAGTACTCTTGTCGCCTCGTCTTTTGCACAGAGCGAGGGAAATACTCTGCGTAGAAGAGCTCCACGAAGTCCTCCCGTGCCATCTAGCTTCCATGAACATGCTTCAAAGCTTCCCACCATCTGCGGGCCCCACCTACTAGGAAATGCATGGCTAAACGGACCTTAGCCTCTTCGGGCACCTGGATCGGCTCGAAGATGTCTTCTGTCCACTTGACCCATTCCTCAGCCTCATCGGGTCTCGTATTCGCCTCAAACTTCGTCGGTTTCTGCTTCAGGAACCGACTCACCCAATCGATAGGTACTGTGGGCGGTATAGTCGTGACCTGTGGCTGGCTCTCCTCTAGAACCTCTTGTTGAGGTTGTTGCTGCTTCCTTAGTTCCTCCTGCATCACTTCTCTGGCGACATCCCCCTTGGTGCCTTGCATGACACCCTGGATTTGGCTTAATATTTTTGCCCCAATCTGAGCAGCAATCTCTGAACCCAAGGCAGGTACTGGAGAACTCTGTTGTCCTTGTGATTCGGACTGAATCGATAGCTCCTCTGCTAGACCTTGAGCCCTAGTTTTGGGTGCCATTCTGCACCAACACATATCAACAATATCTATTAACTACTGCGCACTAGTCAAACAACCAAATTAATTGAGCCAATAGGCAGAACCAAGTCCACGACACAAATAATGAGGTTTCTAAACCCCTTATTCTATTCACCAAATTATGTGGTTATTCACTTAGACTTCCTAGGCTTAAACTAGCATAATAGCATTTTCAATTACACACAATCAATCACCAAGGAATACAAACCACAATATCCAATAGTATAATCAATACAAGCACATCATTAGAGCAACATTAGCAGATGTTTTCTAGTGCCTAGATATGCACACAGTCACGCAACATGTATAAACCCAACCCAAATGCTTCCTAAGATGATCTGATGGACCCTTAGTCAACCCAGAACACGTATAAGGACAGCATTGATCAGGCGCCCTCTTTATAGTCTTCCAAGCTTCTAAGTGTCTATCAACCACCCCTGACTAACCTAGGTCCACTAGACCAGGCTCTGATACCAACTTGCCACGCCCCTAAATTCTGAAACCTAGAATCAGGAATGCGACATCCCCACGCCCACTCCAGGGTCGTAGGGTTGGAGCATGATTCAAACCTGTACAAAACTACAACAGGGGTAGATTTGTACACCAATATAATAAATCCAAAAAAAAATTTAAGAAAAAGAGCATGATAGTGCATTCAATCCACATAAATGTCCAATATACCAAACAAGTTACAAATAGTTCCATCAATTTGATTCATACAACTGTCACGGACCCGAGTTTGGAAAATAAATAATCAAACCAATAAATAAATCCATAAAAAGGAATCCTACATAATGAGGTCCCGACCTGCTCCGCTATGGCTCCAATGGCTATCCCCTACAACCTGTAGGAAATAGAAATAAAGTAGGGTGAGCACGTATGCCCAGTAAGTAATCCCCATCTCCAGTACCCCACTACATAAATTCTTAGATCTAAATGCTCAGTGTATGTTTGTGTCTGTGTAGTGTCCTACTATCCCACAGTAAGCTTACATAAAATCATAAATTATAACATCAATTGCATCATAATTCCCGCAATCAACTCCTGGGAATTTAAATCACTACTAAACAGTCATATGTGGGACCTGTGGTGTCCCTAATGACCACCTGCCACATATGGGACCTGGGTTACTAGCCACATAGGGGACCCGCAGCCTCATGCCAGCCCTGTGTGGGACCTGTGGTTACCCAAACAGCTCCACCATCAAACTCACACATGTGATCAAAAGACAAAACCAGAAACCTTCCTGTGGCATTACAGGATATTTAAATTGCCGAACAATAATATTAATGTGTTACAAATGATCATCATAACCAGACTTATAACAATAAATTCAACGACTTCAATTTAATTAATCTAACCAAACAAAATCAAACCATTATCATAATGTCAAACTACAAATATATATATATATATAAAAAACTAAATCAATTACCAAACATTTATTTAAATATATATATATTTATATATATATAAATACATATATAAGTATATACGATAAATATTTATTTATTTATTTGCTTAAGGTCAGGAAGGGGGAAAGGGCCGAATCCGGCCCAACGTTAGCTGCCCGACCCACTAGGTTTGGCAGCGGTTCAAGGGAGGTGGCATGGATGCCGCCGCCTCCTTCTCTCTCCAAACCGTCCAGGCGCGCTGATTTGCCTTCCAACTCCTAACGACGTGACGCACGAAAGCAGTCCATGGCGGCGCTGCGCCTCCCTCTCTCTTCACCTCCCTCACACAATGTGTGAGAGCTTCACTGGGGCGGCACTGACGCTGCCGCCCCTCTCTTCCTTCTCGACCACGGCGGAGCACCGGGGCTGCGCAAGGTGCGCGGCCGCCACACGAAACGTCATCTGCCACCGTCGCACGGGATGATGCCGGCCGCCGCTTCTCCTCCCGTCTCCTCCACGTGGCACACGAGGACGCTCCAACAAGGGTGCCGACGCTGCCTCCCCATCTTCTCCTTACACGCTAGCGACGCACACACAAGACGAAGACCCTATTTCGTGTAATAATTATATGTATATAACTATGTGAACTCATAACGATTCAAGTCACACAAACCATACTATCCACGTTCAAGCAATACGAGAAAATCAAGAACCATGAACCACCTACCTGATTATAGCCTCGAATGATCAATTCGACAGTTTGCTTCAAACTCTTCTGCTCCTCTTACCAAGCTTGCGCGCGCACAACGAAAATAAGGCTTCTACCCTAATTTCTTTTATTTATACTATCTTTAATATAATAATAATAATACTAATAATATTAGTAATAATAGTCATTATAATAATAATAATAATAATAATGCATTAATAATTAATAACGATAATAATCATATAAGAATAATAATAAACTCAACAATTGCAAAAATAATAACAATCGCAACACTAATTATAATAACTGCACCTATTAAAATAATTATTTTAATAATCATAATAGTACATAATAATAACTTCAAAATGCTTCAAAATGTTAACGCTACGGCCATGTTGCCGAACAGAGATTCTAAACTCTATTGGGGCCTAACGTTCTACTTCACACAGGTACGGGTCTTTACAAACATGATACACCAGTATCAAATAAAACAGATATTATCATGCAAGAAATAAAAAGGGTACCTCGTACAACAAATGGTTCTACCCCGCCCTCCGCGGGTGGAGATGGAAGCTTTGCCCCCTCCAATGGCGTCGTGGCCAAGGCAAACACTTTGCCTGACTGCTCTGCCACGGCCGAACCGACCTCTCACTTGGTCGAACCCCCTATCTCCCATTAAGATGGGACCTCGCTGGCACCACTAAAGCTTGACTCCTAGCATGCACAAAACCACCGCCCCCGACTCGTCCTGGGCCTCTTGGAATCGGATCCACTCTGGGAGCCGTCGTCCCCGATGAGCATGTCTCCCCTCGTCGAGACCCCTCTTAACAATACGGGCTGTCTCAATCGCCTCTCGAATATGTCCTCGGACGGAACATCTCAACTCTGCGCGAGGACAGGCCTAAGACCCAAGGTAAACTTGTGGGCCTTTAGGTCGTCCCTCGTCATGGTCTCCTGGAGCAAACCTACTCAGGGTTTTCGAACTCCCACTCATACTCAAGCACCGTCCTCGACCCCCGCCTCGGACTAGCAAACTCTTCCCTCTTCTTGCCACCTCATGGACTCGGGGAAGAACCGATCATGAAATAGTTGAAGGAACTCATCCCACAACATTGCCTGCACATCACGGCTCCCAGCAACACTAAGCCACCACTCTAGGGCCTCACCCTCCAACTGGCAGACTGCCAATCTCACCTTATCCTCCTCTCCTGGTAGGAGAAAGGAGAATAGGTGCTCTATATGCCTCAGCTAGTGCTCCACAGCCACTAGATCACCTCCTCCCAGGAACTTACTCGGTTGTTCCTTTCGAAACCTCGTAACCACGTCCTCATCAACATGTCGGGTTGCCACTGCCTCGCGCGGAACCCTATCCTCATGCTAGGACTCCTCCTCTTGGGGTGGTGGTGGAACCACCTGCTGTGCCGCTAACTCACAGCGCACCGCTTCCTGGACCTCATCCCCCATACTTTCCCTTAGTGCCCTTACTTGGGCCACAAGCTGTGCCAACAACTCATTTCACCCGGCGGACTACCCCGCATCTGACCCCATATGGGTGGAAGACTCATCACCAACTGCCGCAGACACACGTGGCACTCTCTGTGGGGATGAGGGAGAAATGAAGGGAGAAAGAGGATTGTAGTTGGATTATTGTCAATTGTGAGAGCCCCCCCAAGCGATTGCATTTTGAATTGGGTTTTATAGAAGGATGGTTAGGGTTCAAGGTCGGGTTCAGATGGGGCTCGGCCATGGTGGCTTGGCTCAAGCGAGGCGAGGATTGAGGGTTTGAGAGGCTAGCCACGGCTTGGCTAGGTAGGTGTGGACGGAGTCCAAGGGGAAGAGGAAAGGATAAGGGATAGCTGGAGTCGACGTGGCTGTGGTCCTCTGGCTGTTGCGGCCTCATGGCGGCTATGGTGGAATGAGGGAGAAGAGGTCACGGCTGAGGGAGAGAGAGGAGGAAGAAGATGATCGAAGAGATAAGGATGGATCTGTGGCTGCGTTTTTTTGTTTCGTTTTATTTTTTTTATTTTTTTTTATTTTATTAGGTTAATGAGGTCTTGACATAGGCTAAGGGGAGGCAGGAAAAAAAAAGGAATCTTTTGTGTAGTTTTTAACTAATGTTTTGGATTTTTGGGATCGGTGGAACAATTCGGTTTCAAATAAATTGTGAAAAAAATAATTTTTAGACTCAAGGCGTCACAACGAGCGACCCCGTGTCCGTCCTTTTTATTTCAAAATGGGTTTGTTTTTGTGCCAAGATTGTACTGCACGTCCCTAAATCATTTTATTACCGAAAAAGTATTTTTATTTTATTTTTATTTTTATTTTTGAAAATAAGCTCTATGAGCAAATATATGCAATATAGACGTCAAAACTCTCAAAATAATGAGAGGATTAAGAAAATGAGGTTCGTGACCTGATCCGGAGTGTCGTTTTGAATATTGGCTGCTAGTTGACCACCATTAGCGGTCCAAATACGATTTTGCCATAACTTCTTCGTTTGACCTCCGAATTGAGCACAGTCGAAGGCGTTGATCTTCAAATTTGATTTTCTATCATTCGGAATTGGCTCTTCGACGTTTGATGGCCTTTTTAAAGAAGACGACGAAATACACTCTTGACCCGATGGTCACGTCTCTTTATTTATCTGTACAAAGAAAAGAAGTTTCAAGCGGAAATGAATGTTATGTCCAACCCAGACAAAATGGGGTCCAACAGCTGCCCCTCTTTGTGCATTGTTTGTATACAAACAGTGTACAAAGATAAGAACGGAATCATTTTGGATGGGTTGGAGCACTTACCTGACTTACCTGATGCCAAAGCAAGGTAGAACGTCACGGTTGGAAAGGGGTTTTTTACGGACAAATGAAAATTGGAGAAGCATATAGGGCCAACAAGAATTGGAAAGGGCAAAATAGTTGAAAGTTTAAAAGGCATCTATGGGTAATAGGAAGTGAAAAGGCATCTAGGGCCGACAAACATTGAAAATTAAAGGTAGGATAGGTGCGGAGAGCTGCTCTTGGACTTCCCAAAAATAAATTTTAAAATTAAGGATAGTTACCAGGGACGGCGGTGGACTTCCTAAAAAATAAAAGAGAAAGGTGGGATAGGTGCGGGGAACCGCCTACGGACTTCCCGAAAGTAAATGTAAAAACTAAGGATAGTTACCGGGGACCTGCCGACGGACTTCCTGAAATGATGAAAAAGAAAGGTGGGATAGGTGCAGGGGACCTGCCTGTGGACTTTCCAAAAGTAAATGTAAAAACTAAGGATAGTTACCGGGGACCTTCCGGCGGACTTCCTAAAAAAATGGAAAAGAAAGATGGGATAGGTGTAGGGGAACGACCTGTGGACTTCCCAAAAGGATAAAAAGGATACGGATATGTATGGGGAATGACCTTTAAGGTCGAGGGACTGAAATGGCATCTAAGGCCCAAAAAGGAATCAATGATTGCTAATGACTCAATAGGGGCTCCCTCTACGAGTTCACTCAATGAGATCGCTCTTTGAGGTTACCTATGAAAGAATGAGATGCTTATTTGATTGTGACCGATGCTTCTAGGGCTTGAGAAATCACAAAGAATAACTTTCATGGTTGAACAACGGAAGCTTTTAGGGCTTGGTTACTTGGGGAAGCTTGTTGAGGATGATCTCTTGGGATCTTCGGAGGCGACAACGTTCTGAAATGGAAGAAAATGTATGCAAGTGATGCATGAAATGTAATGAAAATGCATGTCTACGATGCATGATAAACTTTATGTTAAAAGGGAGCTTAAACCGGGGGGGCTTGGTGTTGCTTGGAATTCATCCTGGGCTTGTTGGGACGGGGATTCGGATATTATCTAGAAAACTCATTGGTTGAAGGTGCTCTGATCGCTGGGGAGGCTTGCTTAATTTCTTAGACTGTTAAAACGCTCAAGAAACTATTCCAAATCAATTGAACCATGCTAGGAGGTTGATAGTTTTAGCTTCATAGGAGAGCAAGTTCATTCAATCGGGAACCCTTTCTTGCTTTGTTGAGGCATTCTTGCTGAGTGGCACCCTGGGAAACTCAGTTAGGGTATAAGCATTTTATTAAAAGTAATGCACACAAAGTAGTTGTGTTTAGAAAACAAAATTTGTTGAAAAGAATTTTTGAAACATGATTATGCAATGTAGAATCGCCACTTGTTTTCTCGCTTGAGAAAGGTAAAAGCCTTTGAGGGGAAGCCTTCCAAAGTGTCTGAACTAACTAGGTGTAGCCTTCAGCTTGGCCTTGCATGGATTTGAGGGTTTGAAAATATTAATGGACAATTCTATCTGATGACTTGGATTTAGGTATTTAGGGACAAGGTTGGAGGGAATGTCTGGTTGTTTGAAACTTGAGGCTTAGGTACTTTATTAGGAGTCCGGTTTGCTAACTTGATAGTGATGGCTTGATGCTTTGAAACTTGAATGGAGAAAAAGTTGGGATGATTTTGGACCTCAATTGATGCTCAAAGGTTCAGTTGTAAGAAGATGCTTGCAAATGTTGAGATTATTGTGCAGAGACATGATTTGAGAAGATGCCTGATTGCCGAAGTCTTGATGCTCACCAACTTAATTGGAGAATGATGTTGACTGATTTTGGGTCTTGAATGCTTGACCTTCTTTTTTCTTGGCTTTGAATTTTGCTCTTAGTACCCATTCGGGTTTTCACTAAGCCCGCCTTATTTTCTGATTGTTGTCCCTTCTGCCTTGTAGTTGGCTTTGTATTTTACCCCTGATGCCCTTGTAGGTTTTCATCAAGTCCGCCTTGGATATCTGATGGTCCCTTGGAGCCTAGAGGGGGGTGAATAGGCTCTTATCGAAACTCTTTCTAATCTCTTAAGACACAAACACTTATCCAGTTAAGTGATAGAATCACTGTGGAAGATAACCAGATAGTGGAAGTATTTTGTTTTATTATCAAAAGATAAATACAACAAAATAGAAGCAAGACTCTCTTACACTCTGTTTTACAAAGGGATTCACACGCTAGCCTATTTCTATCTTTTTAAGTCTTGTGCATACACAGGGTTGATCTTAGCTTGCTTACACACACTTACACAAATGTACGAGTATGAATATTTATACAAACATTCCTAAGAGACAACCTTTGAACTTGTAGTTCCGGAATGCGTTCAGCACTAACTATTCCTCTGTAATCTCTCTGCCTTGACTGCTGCGGTTTGTGGAGCTTAAGATCTTGGGTTTGAAGAGTATAAGTGCCTTTGTGAGTTCCCAAACATAATTGAGGTTGTGTCCACATATCCGGGTGATCCACGTGTAAGATTCTTCAGGTTCTCAACGAGTTTGTCTTACATCGGGACACCACGAGCTGATAACTTTAAATGCGGTAGTTTGAAGTAGCATCTTCTTGGTCCGGTGTAATTTTCCTTACTCCGTTGCTAATGAAGCTCGGAACCTTACTCCGTGTCAATGGTTGCTTACTCCGTATCTATTAGGTACTGGAATCCTTAGTCCGTGTCAGCGCTTCCTTATTCCGCATGTAAGTTCCTTACTCCGTATGAGTGAGTGGCCCGGATTCCTTACTCCGCATCTAGTTTCCTTACTCCATGCGAATAAAGACTCGGGTCCTTATTCCGCATCAATACTTCCTTACTCCGCATCAGTTTGACTTAGTCCGTATGAGGCATTAGGAACAGATTCCGTAATCCGTAGCTTTTAAGTTCTTAGTCCGCACGAATGTTCCTTATTCCGTATGTATTGGTGACTTGGTTATTTACCAAGTGTTTGACGACACTCACTCTTGTCCGGATCAGGATTATGTATCCTGTCCTTAGCTTTCCTCTCACGAGTGTATCTCCGGATTAATAACATATCTTCTGCAACAATCAAAGAAACACAAAAGATCTCAGATCAAATTACATAAGGCTTTATCAGCATTATCCAAATTCTGGGCTTGATCCAACAATCTCCCCCAATTATGGATATGCCCAAACCCTTTGTAATCTGATCTGGTAAGCAAGTAAAAAGATAACATACAGAATATGCATCACAACCAATTTCATTCATCAGCAACAGAATACAATTCAGCCTTTATAAAAGATTTTCATTAAGGTACATAAGGCTTACTATACTTGAAGATCATAGTTGCTGCTTTCTCTCTAAGCTCCATTGTCTGCTTCATCGTATAAGTGATGTGTTGGCTCCAAGATTTGTCCACAGTTAAGAATGACTTGATGAAGTAACAGACAAAGGCCCCGCAGCTATCTCCATCCGGCTATTGTGGCACTTGCTTCTTGCCCCAGAATGTCGCCTTGACTTCTCGTTGGACTCAAGGGTGTGATGCCCAACTCTTCATATAATCCAGCTTTTCTTCACAGCCTTGATCGGCCTAAGACATAGTGGTTCCCATTGATTCTTTCTTACATAATGCTCCACAATCGATGAGAATCAATCGAATCATTTGTTTGGACCGAATCATGAAGACAACCATCATGAAATGTGGCGACATGATCCGGTGCATGGAATGAGGATAGTTGAGAGAGTTTTCCATGGCTTGCTATCCTCAGCGGTTCCGTCAATGAAGGACTGAATGAGATCTACAATGGGAAGATAGCCTTCATTCCAAAGACGGTAGAACTTCAAACAAGTGCCCATCCTTGTATAGAGATGGAAACAGCCTCATCTCCATTTTAGCAGCCCTAGAGAAGTTGTCAATGTCTTCTGTTGTAAAGAGTCCTTTTTCCGAACAAAGGGTCCCAATGTCGTCCGGGGAAAAAGGGTACAGGTCGAGAGACATCTTCTCTCGGCGAAAGACACAAGATAGGGCTTCATTGCCTTACGCACGCTTCCATCCGCATCAGAAGGGTCACATGCCGCGTATGATGGGAGGAAGGTGTCAGCTGCGGATGGAGAGGATGGAGGAAGAGCTGCACTCGAGGAGCTTGGCTGAGAGAAGCGGCTACGTTTGGGAATTTGGACTCCCTGAAGCAATGAAGAGGCAGGCCGCTTCTCAGCACAAGTGGATAACTATGGTGCAGGAGGAGTAGAAGGATCAGATGACACTTTCTCCCTCGGTTTGGCAGATCGCCGGGAAGCAATGGGAGGGCGAGCCATCATGTACACCAGGTCCGCGAAGGAGGTAGACAAGGAATGGACGGACGAGGCAACGAGATCCATCTTCTGTTCCATGGAAGTGGAGGAATCAGTGAGAGCGGAGAGGAGTTGGGCGCCAAGTGCATCAACCTTGGCGGCGATGGCGGATATTTGGGCGCTATGAGCTTGAGCATGGCGGTCCAGCTGGGCGGAGAGCACAGCGTCGGAGTGGACCGTGCCAAAAGAAGCACACCCAAGGACCAACTCGGGAGCTTTGGAAGACTCCCCCACATGAACAGGAGCAGGAGTGCGCTGGGCAGAGGAGTCTGCAGGAGTATTAGCAGCAGCAGCAGAAGGGGCATCCGGAGCATAAGAGGCATCCGGAGTAGCAGACCTGCTTTGACCAGATAGGTCAACAACGGGAATGGCGGCAGCAGGAGAAGAAGGTCCAGCCTTAGCAGGGGAAGAACTCCATACGGCATTGACAGGGCTGGAAGGGGTAGGGAACAGCACATCTGGAATGGAGGCCGGCGTAAGAAAGCCTTGGTCCAAGTTCCAGATGATCATGGTCTCCGGGGATTGGGTATGGCGCGTGTAAAACACCCGGAGATCGGTGTCAGGAATGGAGGCAGTGTGGGCAAGGCTGAAACGGAGCCATAGGTTCGTTAAGGTGTTGGCGGAGAGATGGTCAAGGTAATCTTGGGGTTGAGGCAGGGGAGGCAAAGGGGCTTCTGGAGTAGATGCCGGGACATCAGCAATGACGGCAGCAACAGCGGTATCAACCGCGGCAGCAATGGCGGAAGTGGAGGATGTGGGGACATCCGCAGTAGAAGGGGCTGAGGAAACAGGTTTAGGAACGCTGCGCTGAGAGGGCCCCGCAACCTCGGAAGGGTCGCCACGGACGCTGTACTGGGAAGCCCGAGAAACGGAGGGTGCAGCAACAAACCGAATCCGAGAGGATCGGTGAGCAGAGCTGACCTCTAGGGCATGGCTGGAACAGGGGTCACCAACAGAACTGGCTTGTTGTTCCGCGGCAGGGAGAGGGCGGAGAGCTGCAGAGGGACGACGGGCTGTCATGTTCCCATCAGGTGTCAGATAGCGAAGGTAATAGGCCGGAGGGAATGAAACAGCATCAGAGCGGGCGAAATGGTCCGGATGAAGATGCCAGAAGACAATGCTGAGTATGCGCCCGAAAGAATGGTTCTTGGGTCCAATCTGCAGTAATCGGAACAAAAATGTCCCCCAGTCCATTGGAAGACCTTCGAAAATACCGTACATGGCCAGAAGAAAGTCGTACGGAACGGAGTCCAGGGCGGATGTGCGAGCCAGTAAACATCGACTCAAGATGGTCGCCATACAGCGATAGCGACCTTGGAAGGACTTCACCTTGTATTCCTTGCCTTTGTAGGTGCAACCCATAGAAGCTGCCATGGGATCGGCATCGGGGCGCTGTGGTTCACCGGGGGGTAGATGGAGAGCAGCGCGGAGAACGGCGGGGTTAGTGAGGATGGATTCACCGCGAATATAGGAAATGATGGAGTCGGTGGTACAGCGAATCCGTTGGTAAAACTCAAGAATGTCGTCTATAAGCAGATCGACAAGATTGGAGATCAGGTCGAATAGGTGAGAGGCTTCTAGAAGAGGGCGAATATCGGAAAACCAGTCCGGAGGGTTGGAGACAGCGCTCCAATCAACCAGATGGCCGGGATTAACGCCGGAAAGAGAGATTCTGGGTGCCATTGTAGATGAAAGTTGAAGGGCGAGAGAAAAGGTGAGGTCTTGGGGATTGAAGGAGCAACGAGAGGTTTAGGGATTTGAATAGGGTAACGCTCGTGCTTTGCAGGAATGACCAGAATATATAAGACCGAGTCCGTAAATGTCAGCGGGTCTAGGAATTTGGCGAGTGAAACAGTGAACCGCTTGACAGGCTAATGTCATTAGTCTTGATATCGATGCGCCTCCGAATTATAAGATGACGTGGAGGCGGCATGACCAAATAAGGGTAACAGCTGTTCGCCTTCCGGAGAAGTGTGTGCATCCCGAGATATGCATTTAATGAATCATCATGATTCCTCCTCAAAAGCACGCGATATAAAAGAAGACATGGATTATCGCAATTTGATAATGTCTGGAGTCCGGAGGAATGAACCGACAATCATCCGGAATTAACGATAGTCATGTGACGAGTATCCGAATGAAAAGTAGACCGTTTCCGTAGTAACAAAGTGCGGTGAGAGAGAAGTAGATTCCTTTGCTTGTCAATAAGTCGAAGAGAAGAGAAGTACCACAACACTTCAAATCCAAGACTATGGACTAGATTTACCGATAAGGTTGCAAAGAAAATCTGAACCTGTAGCTTAAAACAAGATAAACTAAAAATACAAAAGCTTAACATGTAAGGATTAGTACGGATAAGAGAAAATAGTCTGTGAAGAACGACATAATCCGAACTAATGACAAACAGAACTTATGCATGACAAAGAATGTAATAGACATATACATACGAGAGAATGATCATATTACTGAATCAGGGCATATGTCAGATAAAAATACACAAGTTCATATAGGTCAACATAGCGAAACCGTCCTGCTGAACGACGTAGCTAAGATTAATTAAAAATCATATGATTTGATCAAACTAGGATTCACGAGTGAAAAAAATGAGGAAGCGGACACATGTCAAATGCAAGCAATTGATTATCCGATTAAAATGCATGGTTGAAGAAAAGAAAAACATCCAAGCATGCCTCAATTCCGTTTCTACAACGCATGTCCAGTCAGATCCGGAAGTGAAAGTTTAGAGGGGAGAGTATCCGAGACATATTAGGGGGTCATTACTCAGGTAATAGATGAAGCTTAAGCTCCCCCGTAGATCATTTGATCCTCTCATTGAAAGACTCCCCCTCAAATAGACAGCCAGGAAACAGGTCATGAGACATATACGGGGGGTATTACTTGAATAATGTATAAAGCATTTTCTCCCCCGTAGATTGTGCAATCCTCTCGGGTGACCTTTCCGACATATAGAAATTCAGCACTGTCTATCTTTTTGGGAAACTATACTTCAGAAGCTGATCAGACTGCGATTGAGTATTCATCCACCAGGCATTCCAAGCTAACCCATTTCATTTATTTAATTATACATGTTAATAGAGTAATCTAAATAAACAGGCTTTTGTCATGTAGTGATCAGTGGAAATTAAGATCATGAAACCAGAATGAAAACAAATGTTCACTGCGTCAAAAGACATTAAAATAAAATACATTAATCGGATGAGTAGTTCAGAGAATCTTGCATCAGGTAGGGGCTTTGTATGTATGTCTGCCAGTTGATCTTCAGTAGCAACATGTTCCAGGGAAATGTGATTTTTGAGAACATGGTCGCGTATGAAGTGATACCTGACCTCAATATGCTTCGTCTTAGGGTGCATGATAGGATTGTTGCTGATAACAATTGCACTAGTGTTGTCGCAGTAGAGTGGAATAGATGACATGTTGAAACCGTAGTCAGTAAGTTGACTTTGCATCCAGAGTAGGCGTGCGCGAAAGAACTCCCAAGGAGCTATATATTCTGCCTCAGCAGTAGAGGTTGATACGGAATTTTGCTTCTTACTGAACCATGAAATTAATCTATTTCCAAGAAACTGACACGTACCACTTGTGCTCTTCCTGTCAATGCGACATCCAGCGAAGTCGGCATCAGAGTATCCGGATAAGGTGAAATTGGACTCCTTTGGGTACTAGAGTCCCAAATTCATCGTTCCCTTGAGATATCTTAATATCCGTTTAACATGAAGCATATGTGACTCCTTGGGATTCGCCTGATATCGTGCACAGATGCAAGTTGCAAACATAATGTCTGGGCAACTTGCTGTTAGATACAGCAAGGATCCTATCATCCCTCTGTAGTCAGTCACATTTACTGATATGCCGTCCACATCAGGATCTAACTTGGCACTGACAGGCATGGGAGTTTTGACGGGAGATGAACCTTCCATACCAAACTTCTTAATAAGACCGCGAGTGTACTTATCTTGATTAATGAAAATTCCTTCCTTCAATTGTTTAACTTCTATTCCGAGGAAGTAGGACAATTCTCCCATCATGCTCATCTCAAACTTGCCTGTCATCAACTTAGCAAACTCTTCACAAAGCTTCGGATTTGTTGATCCAAAAATGATATCATCCACGTATATCTGTACGATTAGAGTGTGTCCTTTCTCTTTTCGTAGAAATAAGGTGGTGTCTATCTTCCCTTTTTGGAAGTTGTGAGCAAGTAGGAATTCGACAGTGTGTCGTACCAGGCTCTTGGAGCTTGCTTCAAACCATATAAAGCTTTCCAAAGTTTGTAGACTAGATGTCCTGCTTTAGGTTGAATGAAACTGGGAGGTTGTTCTACGTAAACCTCCTCTTGAAGATCTCCATTCAGGAATGCGCTCTTGACGTCCATTTGATAAACTATGAAGTTTTCATATGAAGCATACGCCAGAAACATTCGGATTGCCTCAAGTCTTTCTACTGGAGCAAAGGTCTCATCATAGTCTATTCCTTCTTCTTGACGATATCCTTTGGCTACCAGTCTGGCTTTGTTCCGGATTATTATTCCATCCGTATCAAGCTTGTTCCGGAACACCCATTTAACTCCAATGACTTGCTGAGACTTAGGCCTTGGTACTAAAGTCCACACATTATTTCTCTTAAATTGATTTAGCTCTTCTTGCATGGCTTCTATCCAATTTGAATCCTGAAGAGCTTCATCTACCACTTTTGGTTCTATTTGAGATAGAAAACATGAGTAAAGACTCATGTTGGAGGTGGCTGCTCTTGTTCTTACACCAACACTAGGATCACCAATCACTTGATCTGAGGGATGGTTTCGGGTCCATCGGTAATTCTGTGCATGTGATGGATGATCTTGAACAATTTGAAGCTCTGCCAGATTAGGTGGTTTAGGTGTATCTTCTAGTTGAGCTTCGTCCGGACTAGATGTTTCCGTATTAGAAGGTACGGTAGAACTAGGTGGTTCTTCAACACTGTTTCTTTCGGTGTTAACTGGTCCGGACGGACTTGAAGGTGCTTCGGAATTTTGGGTTTCCGTAGGAGTATGTCCGGAGCTTAATGGTAGTCCTAAGTCCGAGTCATCCGTAGTATCATCCATATAATTTCTTTGTGCCTCGCTGATGCCACGTGGTTGGTTAGAATGTGTAACAGGAACATTCATAAACTTCGAATAATCAATGTTGCTGTCCAGGACCTACACATTAGAACTTGAAGAAGCAACTTTTGACCAATTAGGATTAGTTTCATCAAAAGTCACGTGGATAGATTCTTCAACTTTAAAAAGTTTTCTATTGAAGACCCGATAAGCCTTGCTATGTAATGAGTACCCAACAAAAATCCCATCATCAGATTTTGGTTCAAATTTATTCCGGGTCTCTTTGCCATTTATCAATATGTAGCAAGTACACCCAAAAGCTCTGAAATGTGAAATTGAAGGTTTTCGTCCTCTCCACATCTCATAGGGTGTTTTCATGGAAGATTTATTTATTAGAGTTCTGTTCTGAACATAGCAGGCAGTGGACACAGCTTCAGCTCATAGACTAAGAGGAAGCGTTGCCCCTGCTAACATTGATCTACCAGCCTCAACTAAGGTACGATTTTTGCGCTCAGCTACCCCATTTTGTTGTGGAGTTCTGGGCGCAGAGAAGTCATGCTGTATACCCTGTTCAGAACAATATGATCTCATTTCTGAAAAATCAAATTCTGTACCATGATCACTCCTGATGCACTTTATGCTCAGTCCTTGTGAGTTGCTTATCTAGTTGAAAAGATCTACAAGATGCTCAAAAGTTTGATCCTTTGATTTTAGGAACATCACCCATGTGTATCTGGTGAAATCATCGATAACCACAAGGGTATATCTCGCACTAGCCAGTGATGGAACAGAAATAGGACCACAGAGGTCCATATAAAGAAGTTGTAGAGGAGCAGTTATTGAATTAACTGATTTGCTCTTAAAGCTATGTTTGTCTGTTTGCCCAGTTGGCATTCTCGACAGAGAGTGTCTCTGGAGAATTTGAGTTTAGGTAGACCAGTGACAAGATCAAGTGAAGCTAATTTAGATAATGTCTTAAAGTTTAAATGTGCGCATCGCTTGTGCCATAGCCAACTATCTTCATCTGAAGCTTTAGTGAGGAAGCATACAGGGTCAGAAGAATTATTTCTTAAGACCACTGAGTATATGTCCCCATCTCTTGATCTGGATAACTTAACATCTCTGGATAAGTTTTCTCTTCTATGTACAGTGTTGGACATAAAGGAAACAGTAAATCCTTTGTCACATAAATTACTGACACTTAGCAAATTATGCTTTAAACCTTCGACTAGTGCAACTCTAGTGATTGATACACAGTCGTTAGTTAAAGTGCTATACCCGACAGTCTTACCTTTGCTGTTGTCACCATATGAAACTGATGGACCTCGTTTGTTATTCACTTCAACAAGTAGAGTCTGATCACCCGTCATATGTCCGGAGCATCCACTATCGAGGATCCATTTGCTTTGATGGATCTTTAACTTCAAGTGATCCGATAGTACATTCCAGAGATGCTCCTGAAAAACAACAGTTTACACTTTTGGTGCCCAAACTTGTTTCAGGCGGTTAGAGAGAGTAGCAGTAATGTCAACAGTTCCGGATTTGATTTTGCTGGGACTTTTAGCTCTCCAAGTTGACTTTAACTTGTTAGTTTCAGCTGCCTCTTTTATTTGGGTTTTCTTGGGAGAGATAGTCCTTTGAGGTTTTGATTTTGTTTTGCTCGTAGAACCCTTTTTATTTAACTGATCTTTATTGATATGAATTTGATTACAAAGCCAGTTATCAGATAAACTCCAACATTCATAGTGATAATGACCTATTTCCCTACAAATGGAACAGACACTATAATGCGGAGTACAAACAGGGGATACAGGTCTCTTAGATTTTATAGACTTTCTACTCTGTTCCCTGTGGCCTAATCCATTACGTTTGGGTGACGCGCTCTTGGCCCTAGATGCGTCAGCCTTAGCCTTTTCTTTCTTTTTGGGTGCTACAGTTTTGGCTTTAATCATGGCGGCCTTCCCTTTATCTTTCGTTATGGGTGCAAATGCTTCGGGAAGAGAAGAATGACCTCGACTCCACAGTCATAAACTATGGTGCCACCTGAAATGAAACCATCCAACGGTTTAGATGTACTAACAGAATATAAGTTGGTTAGTTTTGGAGTGAAATCCGGAGGACATTCAGTAGCTTGAGCTATGGAAGTCGATGGTTCGGAACCTAGGCCAGGTTTGACTCGAATGTTGTCAGGATCAGTCCTAAAGGTAGAGGCTATTTCCCCGGATTTTAGCCACTTACGATTTATTTCCCTTTCCTGTTCCAGTTCATTTTCGAGTCGTTTCACAATAACTTTTAGGCCCGTTAGGTTGGTATTTAACAGATGATTTTCAGCTCTTAGATCATGATACCAAGCCTCTTTTCCTCTGAAGTCAGCTATGTCCTTTTCAAGTCTAGTGATAGTAAATTCAAGGCATTTATTCTGACTTTCCAAATCTTTGTACATTTGAGTAATTATTAGTCTCTCATTCTTTTCATGATCACGTTCAATAGTAAGAGATTCTAATTGACTCATGAGCTCAGAGATAGAAGGTACCTCAGTATTTGCCATGAGGCAGACATTCGGCTTAGGAGTTGGCTCATCATCCGAGGATTCCTCCTCTTCTTCCGAGCCACTGATGTACTTTGTCACAAATGCCTTCCTCTTGTTCTTGTTGTTGTCTGAGGTGGAGCGGCGAGGAGTTACCTTGTCACTTTTCTCGGCCACTTTTGATTTGGATCTGCAGTCCTTGGCCCAATGACCGGTTTTCCCACAGTTGTAGCATTCCTGGGAACTGGACTCCGGTCTCTCCTTCCTTTGGAAAGATGATGATGAGCGTCTCCTGAATCCTTTTCTGCTTTTCCGTAGGAATCGCTCAAAGGATTTGACGAGAAGAGCTATCTCCTCCTCCTCCTCGTCAGAATCAGAATTCTCGGATGCGTCCGTATCATCATTCCTTAGTATGTTTAAACATTCCGTAGCTTTGAGAGCTACCCCCTTTTCTTTCCGAGCTATTTTCTCATCCCGGTCAGAGTACTTAAACCTGACTTCGTGAGTCCGTAGCTCTCCATATAGTTCTTCAAGGGGAACATACTGCCAGTTTTTGTCTGATTGCATCTGGAGTTGTTTGGAGTAGTATCGATCCGGCAAGGAACGAAAGAACTTGTCATTGATCTGAGATTGAGAATAATGCTCATTGACAGTCTTCAGCTCAAGAATGAGCTTGCCGAATCTCTGATAGATGCTTTCGAGTGATTCGCCTGGTTTATGATTGAAACTCTCAAAGTTCTACCTGAGAGTACAGATAACGTTCTGCATCTGGGACTGACTCCCCTCATAGAGGATTGTCAGTCTATCCCAGACAGCTTTTGCTGTTGTGCAGCCCTGGACATCCGTGAAAGCCTCGGAATCCAAAAACGATGTAACATAAGCCAGAGCCTTTTCGCTAGCGCACTGCCAGGCTCTTTCATCGTTGGTAAGTTCGGCATCCGTCTTTGGCCTTCTAACTCCATGTTCTCCGATTGTCATCGGAATTGGAATCTCCTGATGAAGACAGGGCCACATGAGATGGTCATGGCATACCATGAACATCTTCATGCGAGCTTTCCATTGGGAGAAAAGCTCAGGTGTGAATTTGGGCGGTTTTGTCAGAGTAAAACCAGAACTCCGTGGTTGAGCAGTGGAGGCAGCAGCAGGTTGAGGTGGGTCGACGTTTTCACTGCTGCTTCGATTTGGGATGGGCTCTTGTGCACCTCCGGAGTTAAGGCGAGTGTTGAATAGCATACTTCCTTCTTCGGCCATTGCTGAGAGCAAAAGAGTGAGATCTTTATTTAGAACAAATAGAACTTGCTCTGATACCACTTGATGGTCCCTTGGAGCCTAGAGGGGGGTGAATAGGCTCTTATCGAAACTCTTTCTAATCTCTTAAGACACAAACACTTATCCAGTTAAGTGATAGAATCACTGTGGAAGATAACCAGATAGTAAAGTATTTTGTTTTATTATCAAAAGATAAATACAACAAAATAGAAGCAAGACTCTCTTACACTCTGTTTTACAAAGGGATTCACACGCTAGCCTATTTTATCTTTTTAAGTCTTGTGCATACACAGGGTTGATCTTAACTTGCTTACACACACTTACACAAATGTACGAGTATGAATATTTATACAAACATTCCTAAGAGACAACCTTGGAACTTGTAGTTCCAGAATGCGTTCAGCACTAACTATTCCTCGGTAATCTCTCTGCCTTGACTGTTGCGGTTTGTGGAGCTCAAGATCTTGGGTTTGAAGAGTATAAGTGCCTTTGTGAGTTCCCAAACATAATTGAGGTTGTGTCCACATATCCGGGTGATCCACGTGTAAGATTCTTCAGGTTCTCAACGAGTTTGTCTTACATCGGGACACCACGAGCTGATAGCCTTAAATGCGGTGAATTGAAGTAGCATCTTCTTGGTCCGGTGTAATTTTCCTTACTCCGTTGCTAATGAAGCTCGTAACCTTACTCCGTGTCAGTGGTTGCTTACTCCGTATCTATTAGGTACTAGAATCCTTAGTCCGTGTCAGCGCTTCCCTATTCCGCATGTAAGTTCCTTACTCCGTATGTAAGTTCCTTACTCCGTATGAGTGAGTGGCCCGGATTCCTTACTCCGCATCTAGTTTCCTTACTCTGTATGAATAAAGACTCGGGTCCTTATTCCGCATCAATACTTCCTTACTCCGCATCAGTTTGACTTAGTCCGTATGAGGCATTAGGAACAGATTCCATAATCCGTAGCTTTTAAGTTCTTAGTCCGCACGAATGTTCCTTATTCCGTATGTATTGGTGACTTGGTTATTTACCAAGTGTTTGACGACACTCACTCTTGTCCGGATCAAGATTATGTATCCTGTCCTTAGCTTTCCTCTCATGAGTGTATCTCCGGATTAATAACATATCTTCTGCAACAATCAAAGAAACACAAAAGATCTCAGATCAAATTACATAAGGCTTTATCAGCATTATCCAAATTCTGGGCTTGATCCAACAATATCATTGACTTGTTCCTTTTTGAGCATTTGAGAAAACTTGATTGCTTAATCGGAGAGGACTTTATTAGGACCGTAATGTAGGCTTGGCCTACTAGGTTTAACAAGAAAGGGTATAAAGCTGCTCAAACCTAGTCTAGGTTAAAATTGATCCGTAGTTCAAACTACACTTTACAAAATTGCTAAAATTGCCCCAATACGGGGGGATACTTTACAAAATTGTCCCAATGCGGGATCCTGCTACACAAATGTTTCTTTTTTTCTTTTTTTTTATTTTTTTTTCTTTCGCTCACTTTTTTCTATCTAACAAAAATTACCCCGATTGTGGGGTATCTCTATGAGAGGTCTAAAAACTGTCCCAACACGAGAGTTATGCTTTTTCTTTCTTTCTTTTTTTTTTAAACAAAAACTGCCCCATTGTGGGGTATGCATCTATGAGGGGTCTTAACAACTGCCCCAGTAAAAGAAATATTTGACAAAATTGCCCCAAAATGGGGTCTTGACACTTATATATTGCCCCAGTATGGGGTAAACTACGGATCGGGTTATTTGAAAGAAATACACTCAGGTTAAAAAGGGGTAGCGATGGTAGTATTACGAGGAAGGAAAAAACAGCCTCTCTTCATTTTAAACAATCAAAATTTGTCTCAGAATGCTCAAAATAGAGATGAACTTATCTTTTGGTGGCAGAAGGAACCCTTCGGTGTCAAATGCCCCTGTTTGAAGTGGATGTCGCTTCTCTTGGATCTGGTCCCCTGATTTCAACGGTAGTTGCTCATCCGATCGCCTTTTTGGTTTTGGATAAACTTAGATAGCCTAGATTCTTTATTCGGTACGTATGCCCCTGTTGAGCTTATTACCCATGCCAAGAGAGTAAACAAATGATAATGAACATTGCATGCAAAATGTGGGTAAAACAACTTTAAAAAGCCAAGTTTTTTTTATTTTTTCACAAATGTCAAACAAAGAAACAAAGTTCTAGAATTTAAAAAAAAACATGCAGAATATAAAACAAGATTGACAAAACTAAACACAAGAAAAAGTTCTAAACATCCGAAGAGTTTCCCAAGGTGTCAAGACTTGCTCCTCTTCTTTATTCCAATGGTTCCCACGTTCACGGCTCACTGGTTGGAATGCTCTGGCAATGGATTTGAGTTGACATTTGGTGCGCTAGCTTGCTTTGAGAAATCCAACCATTTGGAATTCAACAGATGTTGGACCTTTCTCTTGAAGGCAATGCAACCCTCAATGTTGTGACCAACTCCGTTATTGTGATAGGCACAACGGGCATCTGCTTTGTACCATCCCGGGTAAGGTTGCTTCACTTCTCCCATAGGTATAGGGTTCACCATACCGGCTTTCAAAAGTTAGGGATATAACTCAGTGTAAGTTATGGGGATTGGATCAAATTCTAACTTGGTTCGGTTGGAAGCTTGATTTGGCCTTGTAGACGTCTGCTGGGGCCCTGGTTGAATAGTCGGAGGTGGGACTGGTGGAAAAGGGCTAGGAGCTCCCCTTGGTGGTTGATATGTTGGAAATTGGGGTACTGGGGCCGCATAGGCTGCAAATGGAGGTAACCCCGTATAGAATCCAGGAGTAGGGAAAAGACTTGGGTATGCCCCAAAAGTGCTTTGAGGAATAGGAGGATTCTGCCAAACTACCTGAGTATCAGCTTCCTTTTTCTTTCCTCCCAATGGAGACTTCTTTGGTGGCTCAGGTGTATCTCCATGAAGCTTCCCTTCCTTAATACCATCTTCTATGCGTTCTCCAGAAGCCACCAGGTCTGCAAAGTTGCTAGACACATTGCCAATTAACTTCTCATAGTATACCCCCTTTAGAGTTCTGATAAACATTGTAGTTAACTCTTTTTCAGTCAACGGGGGTTGGACTTCCATAGCTGCCTCCCTCCACCTTCTAGCATAAATTTTAAAACTCTCATTAGTCCCTTTTTCAAAAGCTAGCAGTGCTAACCTGTCGAGTTCCAACTCCGTGACATGCTTGTACTGCATTAGGAATGCAGTTGCAAGGTCCCTCCAGATCCTGATATAACGTCCCTCTAACTGAATATACCATCGGAGTGGTGCCCCAGTCAAACTCTCTTGGAAGCAGTGAATTAGGAGTTTATCATCATTGGCGTGAGCAGCCATCTTCTTACAGTACATAGTGATATGCGTCCTAGGGCATTGTGACCCATTAAACTTTTCAAATTCTAGCACCTTGAATTTCGGCGGTAGAACAACTCTAGGGACTAAGCACAAGTCTTGAGGACTGATCATTCCATAGGTTTCTCCTTCCACAGCTCTTAGTCTCTCCTCCAACTGCTTCATTGCCAGGGACTGGTCATCTTCTTTATGTATTGGAGTCTCTATCGGTTCAGAAACATTCACTGGATTCGGTTAAACAAATGGCATGTAATTTGAAGGTCCAGGATTCACATTGGTTGGAACATATGGTTGGGGAGGTGTTGGCATGAGATTTTGGGGTAATGGTGCTTCTTGTGGCTACCCATGAGGGGAGTTAGTGTCTACCTTAATAGAACCCCTGTCTTTTTCAGCTGCCATCTTAGTCAGCATTTCCATCATGACCCTCATCTGATTCTGAAGTTCTTGTTGTCCTTGCTCCAGACTAGTAAAACGACTTTTAGTTTGGTCTGCCATTGAAGTGGTTGATCGTTGCTGACGGGATCGCAGATTGTATCGGTGCGCTATGTTGACTTCTGAAAAAGGTAAAATGCGGTAAGCTCCCTTTTATTCTGTTTCATTTTTTCATTTTTTTTATTATTATTTTTTTATGTTGAAGGTATGCATACATGTAAAGATGTGCATGAGAGGTTAAAAACCTACCCTTCTTACAGTGATGCATGAGTCCTGAGGGTTTGTATTATTTACATGATCTCCTTTTTTTGTCACTTTTTTTTGTCTTTCTTCTTTTTATGGTTATGAAATGCAGGAACAAATATGAATTAATGACTACTAGTCTCAAGTATCCCTAAACTAAGTAACGAATGCTTGAATGTACACCTAAGCTTATGTTCGGTATTTATATCCTAAGACTATATAAACAATGTGTGAATGAAGGTCAGAAAAGAAAAAAAACAATATACAAAAGAAAGTTAGAACAATAATGTACAGAAGATAATGTTAGTAAAACAACAATATTTATATGAACAATTACATAAATTGAAATAAAAAAAAAGAAAAACAATATATGAACAATAATAATAGTATGTACAAAACAGTATATAACAAGATAGCAGTAATAAACAATATGGTCTACTATGAATGCACCTATCCTTCAAAAGGAAGGCTAAAATGGGCAAACAACATGTGGGTCAATGTCCCTAATGGACTTCTATTGCTGAACCTATCTTATTTGTCGGTCCCCAAGCTACCTCAATAGAGGGCTCCGTACACCATGGGATTTACCAGAGGGGGGCCTTAGAAGGACGAGCCTTAAAAGGACCTCTAACTTGAGTGAGGAGTCCGGGGTCCCATTGCGGATAATGATCAACGCGCAGGGCACCCTAATAAACCTCGCTAACCTAATTTGTGAAAACCCGGGTATAGGGTTATGCATGAATGCAACAGTTAGGAAAAGCAGTAAAACATAACTATTATGGCATCAAAGCTTGTAAAGCACAACTATCATACAACAATAATGTAAGCGAGCAAAATAAAGAAATAAAGAATAGTTAAGTGAGTAAAAACAAAAAAGAAACCTCTTAATCCTAATTCTAGGCCTAACTCTCTAACGTCCCCAGCGGAGTCGCCAACTGTTATCACCGGATTTCGTCCGGGGGGAAACCCGCTTTTGGGGATGCGATTCTCCCACCCTTCACCCGAATGGTGATGAAAAAGAACAGTCGCCACCAACTATTTTTGGGGTGCAGTTGGTCACCTAAAATAATCTACGTCACCAAAACAAGTTCGGGAGTTTGTTACGCGCGGGAAAGGATTAGCACCCCCACAACGCCCTTTCGGTACCTATCTTAGGAATTTGAGAGGTTTCTAATTTGTTTTAACTGTTGCTTGAAGTTAACTAATCTAAGTTAATGTTGAATTTCACATAACCTATAGATCTACTCTTTTATTTTCTAAGTGATTTGTTGAAGTTGACATTAAATCTAAGTTGGAGAAATCCTAATGCTTTTCTTTTAAAGTTTTAAAATTACATATAAAAGTCTAAGGAGGTAAAATGATGTTATTACCAAATTAAATGCTAATTTTTCTAAACTAAATATGCATAATGATGTTAGGGTGAAAACTAATGAGTGAAGGTAAAAAAACAAAAGAAAAAGGACCAAATGCTAAAAGCCTAAGCGTTTTAAAAACCTCAGGTTACATTTGTAAATTATTTATATATTTTTTAGGAATATTTGTTCATTTAAGAAAAAGTTATTGTTTTTGAAATGTGTTTAAAAAGAAGGTTTTTGTTTGTTTGTTTGCTTTTTACACATTTTAAAAAAAATGATTTGAAACAAATATTAAAGGTAAAAGTGCACGTGTGATCGTGACATCCACAAGATAAGTAAAAGTCCCCTTCTCTTTTTTTTTTTCTTTTTTTCTTTTTTTTTCTTTCTTCTTTTTTTTTTACTATAAGATTTATTTACAACACTACAAAACTCCGCATCCCGCGGTTACGAAATTTACAAACAGCCCAAACTAACATAATCCCAGGGCCAAGTATTAATAATAAAAAAGAAAACAAAACTAATATTAATTTACAAATTTTATAACAGCACAGTCCGAATGACGCTAGTTCCCAGCAGTGACAACTCGTTCGACCCAATTCCCAAACAGGCACGTACAGTCCAAACACCAACAAATACAAAAGTAAATGAAATGAATCAGATGGAAAACGCAAGTAACAGGCCCCAACGAGCCAAGAACCAGTACATGATTAAGCATATGCAAGGACCATTATTCGGCCAACCCAAAGAAATATGAAAACAAGATCAATTTGCAAACGCCCAAAGGCTACACCAGTGCACATCAAGATCAATTTGTGAGCAAACAAAACAAGGAGAGGACAACACAAATGAACCAAATGCAAAATCAGTTCTGAAATTAGTGTTCACACTCTTTGCAAACCAAACCACAGTGAAGCAGAGCACAATCCTAATCATACGTTGAGTATAGACTACATAAGGCCTAAACCAGATCAAAATCAAAGTCCCAACCACAACGTCTGTTCAAAAACGCGATAATAAGGCACAACCCAGACCAACGTTCCAACCACAATAATATTGACAGCAAAGAAACGCTCGAATCCAAAAGACTCAGAGAGATATTCATGAAATAAGCAAGCATTAAAACCTCAAACCCAACAAAAACAAAGAGGAAGGAAGAAAAAAAAGAATGTAAAACTAGCCTGACTTCATTTTCGATCTGCAGGTTGCAGCCGAACGCGTCACCTCGAAAGCTCCAGGGTGGTGGGCGAGCGTTTTGGATTCGGCAACAATGACGGGTGGATGGTTCGGCAGTAGCAAAGAACGGCCTCACGTGGCAACGCCTAGAGGAGCTGGAATGCAATTTAGGCTTTGTTGGTGGATTGCCGAATGTATTCCATATTGGCCGGTAGGAGGGTCTCTGGCCGGGGCGAGCGAGGGCTCTCTGGGTTCAGCGGTGGTGGGGGTGAGGTGCCGTCTTTGGATCGAGTGAGAGAGGGTGATGGCGGTGACTGATTTGTGATGGGAATGACTGGTGGCGTTAGTGGTGGTGACCGGCAAGCCTTGGAGCAGCGGCTCTATTATGTTGCCGTAAGGAGAGGGATGATACGTGTCATGGCTGGAGCTGTTGGCGTTAGGTCGGTGTACCAACACCGTCGAGGGTGAAGGTCGCCGTTGGAGGGGAGGCGCTGGGTTGATGTTGTTCATCAGAGGACCGCGTCGATGGGCCGGTGTAGGCTATGATTGGTGCGGCAGCGTCGTGGGGGAGGTACGTATGCCACGGCTGAGATCGTTGTTGCCGTGGACTGCTGGAATGGTGGCGGCCGGGGGACTCTCTGTGGGGATGAGGGAGAAATGAAGGCAGAAAGAGGATTATAGTTGGATTATTGTCAATTGTGAGAGCCCCCCCAGGCGATTGCGTTTTGAATTGGGTTTTATAGAAGGATGGTTAGGGTTCAGGGTCTGGTTCGGATGGGGCTCGGCCATGGTGGCTTAGCTCAAGCGAGGCGAGGATTGAGGGTTTGAGAGGCTAGCCACGGCTTGGCTGGGTAGGTGTGGACGGAGTCCAAGGGGAAGAGGAAAGGATAAGGGATAGCTGGAGTCGACGTGGCTGTGGTCCTCTGGCTGTTGCGGCATTACGGCGGCTATGGTGGAATGAGGGAGAAGAGGTCACGGCTGAGGGAGAGAGAAGAGGAAGAAGACGATCAAAGAGATAAGGATGGATCTGTGGCTGCGTTTTTTTGTTTCATTTTATTTTTTTTATTTTTTTTTATTTTATTAGGTTAATGAGGTCTTGACACAGGCTAAGGGGAGGCAGGAAAAAAAGGAATCTTTTGTGTAGTTTTTAACTAATGTTTTGGATTTTTGGGATCGGTGGAACAATTCGGTTTCAAATAAATTGTGAAAAAAATAATTTTTAGACTCAGAGCGTCACAACGAGCGACCCCATGTCCGTCCTTTTTATTTCAAAATGGGTTTGTTTTTGTGCCAAGATTGTACTGTGCGTCCCTAAATCATTTTATTACCGAAAAAGTATTTTTATTTTATTTTTTTTATTTTTGAAAATAAGCTCTATGAGCAAATATATGCAATATATATGTCAAAACTCTCAAAATAATGAGAGGATTAAGAAAATAAGGTTCGTGACCTGATCCGGAGTGTCGTTTTGAATATTGGCTGCTAGTTGACCACCATTAGCGGTCCAAATACGATTTTGGCCATAACTTCTTCGTTTGACCTCCGAATTGAGCACAGTCGAAGGCATTGATCTTCAAATTTGATTTTCTATCATTCGGAATTGGCTCTTCGACGTTTGGTGGCCTTTTTAAAGAAGACAACAAAATACATTCTCGACCCGACGGTCACGTCTCTTTATTTATCTGTACAAAGAAAAGAAGTTTCAAGCAGAAATCAATGTTATGTCCAACCCAGACAAAATGGGGTCCAACAGTAGGCACCTGAAACAAACAAAGACAAACACAATAGGAGGGGTGAGCCATCACAGCTCAGTAGGGATCCTTTCTCCCCGACCCATCCCAACTCATAAAATAGTGTAGGCATGTGCTTGTGTAATGCTACATATACATCACCAACTTAATCATAAAATCACATATTTACATATAAAGCAAACCTCCTTGGTCACACAAATATTTCCTCAGGAATAGTATTGCCTCTCAGGCACCATAATGCATCTCAGCCACAGTATTGTCTCTCAGACATAGAAACCTCTTAGGCTCTATATAAATCTTGCCTCATAGGCCCTCAACAGTAGCCTCTCATGCTTATCAAGATAACCTCACAGGCCCAACACTCATCTGAAAACACTGTTCACTAGCCCAAAAAAACATCATTCACTAGCCCAGAAGAACACTTTTCACTAGCTCGGAAAAACACTGTTCACTAGCCCAAAAAACACTGTTCACTAGCGCGGAAACACTAACCCAGAAAACACTGTTCACTAGCGCGGAAACACTAGCGCGGAAAAACACTGTTCACTAGCCCGGATACAAACTGTTCACTAGCCCGAAAACACTGTTCGCTAGCCCGAAAACATTAACCCGAAAAACACTATTCACTAGCTCGAAAACACTAGCCTGGAAACTGTTTACTAGCCCAGGAAAACACTGTTCACTGTCATTTTTGCCAATTTTCTCGGCTAGAACGGCAACCCAGCAACCCCAAATACTCATAAACACATTTATTTCGATATACACCCCAACACATGTCTTAAATAACTCTAAATTTCATGTAATCAACAGAAATACCCCTCTTATGCATTTAAATCATAAGATTCAACCCAAAATTGGGTTTCCACCAAATCTTAGGGTTCACCCCCAAATTCCGTGATTTCACCCAAGTTAAGCATGCTAAGCCTACTATGAATCATATAGAGAGTTAGAATCACCTACCTGAAATGATTCTTCACAATCTACGAGCTCCAATCGCCCCAAATCACCAAGGCTGAAGCTCCTTCTCCAAGCTCTCACTTTCTCTCTCTCTCTTGCTCAAGCACGTACACACCAAGAAAATAAAGGATAAAGCAGTTTCTTCATTATTTATACTGCTGCCAATAATTGGCCTTTTGGCAATAATTGACCTTCAAGGTCACGAACTCCAAATTGAGTCAAATTACTGTCAAAATGCTCGAAATGACACAACACTATTATGAGATTATCACACTCAAATGACTGCTTGAAAGCAAAGTCCAACTAATAACCCCCGGGAAAGTCAAAAATCGGGCCACTCGAGGCCCCGACCCGGAATTAGGCCCAAGTACTGTCAAAATGCTCACATCGATAGCTACATTACCGTCCAAATAGTTGTATTCCTATAGAATGACTATCTCTCAAAACTACCTAAATACGGGTCTTTACATTGAAAGTCTCGATACAAGGACCGGAAGCTTGTTCCATATTAGTGAAGCTTATTCCACATCATGGAAGTCTTAATATAAGGACTAGAAGCTTATTTTGTATTAGTGATGCCTTTTTTCGGATCATTGGGGCTTATTCTGGACTAGTGGAGATGCGGATACCTTACTCCGTGTTAAGGATAACTCGGATCCCTTATTCTATGCTAGTGGGAAGCTCAGATTCCTTACTCTATACTAAGGCTCCTTATTCCGGATCGGTAGAAGGCTCGGATTACTTATTCCGTGTTAAGGCTCCCCTATTCCAAATCAGTGGAAGACTCGGATTTCTTATTCCGTGTTAAGGCTATTTATTATGGGCTTAGGAATAGCTCGGATTCCTTATTCCGTGTTAAGGCTCCTTATTCCGAATCAGTAGAAACTCGAATCTTTATTCCGTGCTAAGGCTCCTTATTACGGATTAGTGGAAAGCTGAGACTCCTTATTCCAGATTGTTGGGAACTAAAGGATTTGATGAAGCTACCATTTATTTTCTAAAGTTTGGAGACTTGAAGATCCGAAGGTATGAGGGTCAAAGAGTTGAAGCTCATAGAAGAAAAACTGTCACAAGGCATACTGGAAAAGGTCTCGTAGACTCAGAGTCAAAGAGCTCGAAGCAAGAAGGTGATAGAAAAACGTGCGACTCATAGATCCACAGGGTCAAAGGTCGTAGAGTCAAAGTTCAGAAAAGAGCAAGTCACTATGAACCAATGATAACCTTAGAGACTTGAAGAGTCTAAGCACTTTAAAGAAAAGCGACTTAAAGACTCGAAACTCGTAATATTGAAGAGTCACCAAATGCCCTTAGGATAATTAACAGAACTTAAATTGCCACTAAAACTCGAAGAGTCAAAGAGTTGAAGTCATACAAACACTGTTATAAAACAAAAATGGTGACTTGTAAACTCAAAGGTAGAAGGTCGAAGAGTCTAAGCAATACGAACTGCAAAACAAAAGTATAATTGTAACTCGAAGACTCGTAGTGTTGTAGACTGAAAGAGTCGGAGAAAGAGACAGTTAACCCAAAGAAATTTTTATACAATAAAGACTCGAAGATCTTAGAGGTTTTGGCTGAAAGCTATAGCTAAAGAGTCGGAGCCGTAGAGTGGAAGACTCGGAGAAGACGAAGACTCAATTTACAAGTAACTGTGAAAGACTAAGCAAAGAAAATCGCAAAGTCGAAGACTCGCAGGGTTGAAGACTTTGTGCTCTCTCTAACCCATCAATGGTCGAAGAGCATCTTAGTAAATTGAAGCAAACTAAAGGACTCGAAGGTTCGTATAACTAGAGTCAAAGACTCGCAACTATAACAATGGGTAGTTGGAAGAGTCTAAGACTCGAAGAGTCGTAGCCTCGCAGTTTATAGAGTGAACCACAGACCTGATCTAACCTAAGCTATGCCCACTAAGACTCAAAGAATTGTGAGTCGTAGACTCGCAGAAATCACTGCAGTCCACAACTGCACATCTCCTATGGACTCGATCCAAATCTTCGAGTCACCAAACCTTCGAGGCACCCACCTTCGAGGCAAATTTACAACCCTAAGTATATTCACTTAGCGATATCTTTAGCTATGGTTTGTACAGTAAGCTTGCACCATTCAAGAGCAGTTGAGCGCATTTAATTTTACATTAATGACTGCCAACCACGATCAACGAATGAACGGCCCAGATCGACTACATCAGTATGGGCATCAAATACGTAGTATGGGCAACAAATCTGCCAAATCAGAGCAGATCACCCATCCTCTGTACTTCTGCATTTTCAGTGGCGGGAAGTCAGACTGCCGGGATGGACAATACGTGCACGAGAACTATAACATTAAAATATATATCTCACACACAAAATGATAAAAAAAAAATGTGAGTCAACCTCTCTCTCAAATAGTGTGGAACACATAGAACACAAGATATAGGATTTTGACATGCAATAAAGAAATAACTATTGCAGAATCAAAAAGAGAGTTCCAACACTATAGAGAGAGACTCTGAGAGACTTCTTCCAAGTGCTATGTGCCGTGTTGAACTAAGAACAAGAATAATCTACTTGTGCATTGATCATCTATTGTTCATCTAAGATATAGTAAAACCTCCATGTCTGATCTCTATATTGTTGTCACAATCCATAACTATCACAGAACATTCCATTCACATCTGAGAGCCGTTACATCCAAAGCATTTATTCTCCTCTTAGATTTGTTTGATAGTTCATAATCACTCATACTCCATGTTGTCATCTTCTCCATAAATACCTTCATCATTGTTATCATTAGAAGATTAATAAACCATCTAACAGTCTAGCTTTCGCAAGGAGAGTCTATTCCCCCCCCCCCTCTAGACTCACTTTGGGACCTACACAGATCAGTGGAAGGCTCGGATTCCTTACTCCGTGCTAAGGCTCCTTATTCTGTATAAGACCCGCAAAATTTTTAGCTATTTAAGTTCTTACTTAAAGAGTAATAATAATAAAATAATAATAATGTTATTGTTAACAATAGTTAGAAAGGATATTTTAGATATTATCACGATAAAAATAAGCACCCAATATAGTCATTCAAATAGCATGTGATAAGTAGCCGTTATGAATAGTATCCGTCCGTTATGAATAGTATCCGTTTGGACTTCCATAAATAGGTATGAGCATGAGATTTTATTTATAAGAAAGTATAAAAGTAAGAAGAATAATAATAAGAGTTATGGCATCAAGTTCTCAAGTACTGCCATCCGAGAATAGTGTACGCGATGAAGATCGGCGAGCAATACGACTTGAAGTTACAAAGCTATGCTTTGCTATAGATGAGCTAAATGCTCGTGTCCAATGGCTGCAATATAATGCAACGAGATACAGGGAGAAGTTTGAGGTTATTCGTGCGACAACCACGACAATGTTAGCCGAAGGGTTATGCAGCTCTACTGCCGAAGCACAACACGTCTTACGCACATACGCTAATATAATTCAAGAAATTTTACGAAGGCTATAGAATATGATATTAATGTTTATGTTTAAGATTATAATATTTTATGTTATAATGTTATCTTACTTTATTATTTATTGATTATGCAATTATATTATTTTATCCGCATAAATATTAAATATGTTATAAAAAATTTAATAATAAAATAATTTCTTATATGTCATAAAAATTTTAGATGCTATATATTATGTCATTTAGTTTCTTAAACCAAATTACTATGGGTAGGTAAGTATTACAAGCCTTAACTTTACCAAAAGTATAAAACATAGGTAAGGCCCAAAAATTTGAATGAGGCAGATTCTGGAGGTCCCATTCAAAAATTCATAACTTGAGTTATATAGATCCAATTGACATAAAACCAAAGCCCATTTGTTCATTTATGACTTAGCTAAAACGTGTAAAAATTTCAGAATTTAATATGAAGCCAATCAATTCCAGAATTTAAAATACTACACATAGGTTTAGTATGAACGGGTAAACATTTTAGTATGACTTTAAAATTCAATAACTTTTGTTATACATATTCAAAAATTATAAAATTGATACCCATTTGTAGATATTTGAGTTAGTAATGCAATACAATTGGCCATTTGTCAAAAACTACAAAATTAAAAACGTTATAATTGAATTAGTAGGGAGTACACCAATGTGGACTTTTGATGCCAAAGGAACCTTCTAGGTTGAAAAGTCTTAAAACATTTTTTAAATGGTAGGAGAAGATACCCACGTTTTAAGAGAGGATAATAGGAATAAAATAAAGTATTTTATATATTTTACATAATTTAATTTGATGCCAAAGTCAAATTCATACACTACTTTCACACTACACACCTACCACCATCCTTGCCTATATAAGGAGTGTCTTGCCTCTCCTCTTAAGCACAAATCCCTCAAGCCACACCACGAAATTTCCCTCTCAAAACACTCCCTTAAGCCCTCTTAACATCCCAAATACTCTACTCAAATCCTCTTTTGCTTTTGGTACTTACCAAGCGTCGAAGTTCTACGAAAGGTAATACTTAAGATTTTTGAAATTTTTAAGTCGCTTCTTATTTATTATGTAGATCTATATGGTTGGTTTTACCACCTCATATATACTATATTCATGGTTGGTTTTACCACCTTACATATGTTATTTATATGATTAGTTGTACCACCTCGTATATACATACATGGTTGGCCTTGCCACCTCATATACATACCTGTGTAATTATTTTAAATTATAGTATTTTATAATAGCGTTGTCATTCTATAATTCAAGTGAAAAGATGAGAATATTAACTTATGTTTTTATTTTTATTTTAAGGTTCTAGATATTGGAAGATTGTAAGGAACGACTTCCAAAATGAATTCCCCCGACAATCGCCCTTCTTCTTCTTGCAACCCCAATTGTTAATGCTTCAACCTCACAGCTATCCCCATCCTTATCTCCTCCTGATCTTCCCTTTAGACCCGTGTCTAATATCCCCTCATGGTTAAGATGGAAGACACGTAGGAAAAATAAGCTTATCGCACGTCTTTTCCGTTCACCCAATACAAGAAGTAAATCTTATTCAAAAACTCTCAAGGCATATAACCTAGTTAGTGCACAACTCAAGGCTTATGATGCATGGGATCGAAATAGGATATGGAACGGCAATAGAAGTGGGAACCCAAATTAATATTCAACCCCACAAGCACGGTATGCCTATTAAAAGATATAAGTTAAAGTATGATATATATATATATATATATATATATATATATATATATATATATATATAAAGGAGATATGTGTGATATTGAACTTTTCAAGCATTAATGCTAATTTAGTGTTTTGATATATTTTTTTTTTTAAGGTTTAGAACGCGGAGAACGACAAGCGGATAGTAAGGGTTTTTCTTTTCTTTATTCTTACTTTTCTCTTCCTCTTTATCTTGTTTTATTTGGAATTATTATTGTAAGAGTTTTATGTTTCTTATTCCATTTTATTGTTGAGAAGATTAGATTAGTCTCTTTTTAATCTCTCTTGGTAATCTATGCTATTGATTGGGGTAGATAACCATTTTGATATTCGTGGTTATCCTTGTTAACCTTGAATGTTTTATTGGAATTCTATAATATGCCTCATGTTATGTATGTTAAAGTTGTTATAACCTCTTATGTTTAGACAAAGTAAGTTTATAATGGGTGGTTCCAAGAAAGACCTCCAATGCATTGGGTAAAGAACATCACCTGGAGAGTGTCAATCCAGCTTGATAATATGTTACGTTATGTTATGATACGGTATCTGGGTGGTTAACCTAGGTCATGATGTTATGATACGATTTCTAAACATAATCTTCCATGTTATGATTTCCTTGTGAAATGTTGATCATGTATGCAAATGTTATATGGTATTTCCTATGTTCGATATCTTCATGATTTTCCTTACCCGCTTATTTTACCCTTACTGGGCTATTTGAGCTCACCCTTTTTATGATTTCTTTTCTAACCCCAGGAAATTAAGGGATGGAGAAACTAGGATAAGGAGTCGAGAAGTGCTTGGAAATAAAGTTGTGTGAAATTTTAAAGATTTATTAAGTTGTTTTCTCGTGTGCTTTGTTATGTAATAATGGGTTATGGACACTTAGTCTCTAAACCCCTAAACCTTAAAGATCTTGGATTGAAATTTGTAATAATGAATGGTTTGTTTGATTAAATAAGTAATAGTTTGAAATTGATATAAAATTTGTATATTTATTTTCCGCTAATGCACCCGGTTTGGAAGTCTCAAATTTGGGGGCGTTTCATTCTGGATCAGTAAAAGGGTCGGATTCCTTACTCTGTGCTAAGGCTCCTTATTTCGAATCAATGGAAGGCTTGAATTCCTTACTCCATGCTAAGGCTCCTTATTCGGATCAATGGATGACTCAGATTCCTTACTCCATATAATTGAAGTTTCAGTATAAGGGTGATGCTCCGAATTTGACTCTGATGACCCGAATTTAAACCTGATGATTCGAATTTGACTCTGATGATCCAGATTTGACCAAAATGCTCCAAATTTTGTCTTCTATCGTTTAGGACTAATCTTGAGGCATTTTGAGGTCTTTTAGAAGTGGGCCTCCATTTTAGATTTCTTTGCTAAGTTTGGTTAAGATTTGGCCTGGTCAAAATGGGATCCAACACATACGCTCCGAAACTCCATTTTGCTGCAGTGTATGAGAAACTGTCAAGTGATGCACAATTCCTTCAGACTTGAAGAAGGTATTAAATTCATTCGAATAAAACTCTAAACCATTGTCCATGCGAAGCCTTTTCACCTATTTCCCTGTTTTATTTTCAATCATAATCTTCTAGTCCTTGAAAGTAAAGAATGCATTACTCTTTTGCTTCAAGAAGAACATCCATAGCATCTTAGAGAAATCGTCAATAATAGTCAACATATAAATGGTACCACCTTTAAAAGCCACTCTTGCTCGCCCTCAAAGATCAGAATAAATATAATCCAAAGTTCCTTTGGTTTTATAAATGTCTTTAGTAAATCAGACTCTCTTTTGTTTACCATAGACACAATGCTCACAAAACTAAAGATTGCTAATGCTTTGCCCTATAATAAGTCCTCTTTTACTCAACTCAGCCATTCCATGCTCACTCATATGCCCTAAGCACATATGTCATGATTTAGAAATATCAGAATCAGACATGGAAGAAGAGGTTGCAATAGCAGTAGCTCCTGAAACTGTAAAACCATGTAAAACATATAACTGCCCAGCTCTCTTGTGACCTTTCATCACCACAAGAGAACCCTTGCTGATCTTTATCACTCCACCTTCACTGGCGAACTTGTACCCTTTAGAATCAAAATTACTCAATGAAATTAGATTTTTCTTCAATTCTGGAATATATCTCACATCTCCAAGTGTTCTGATCACACTATTATGCATTTTAATTCTGGTTATGCCAATTCCTATGCAAGAGGCATTGTTCCCCGTAACAGTACCTGAGGACGCAGTTTCATATGTTGAAAACCAGTCCCGATTAGGACACATATGAAATGTGCAACCATAATCAAGGATCCACTCCTCATGTGCCTTGTGATCAGAATCGGAAACTACAAGGATCTCTCCATTGTAGAGTCTGAGGACTTTGCAAGTTCCACATCAGTTGGGGAGGAGAAAGAAGTGTGCCTCTTAAAAGGGCGTGGAGACCTCTCCTGGCACGAGGCCTTTTGAGGTGCCTGTATGGCACTTCTAAGAACAAAACCGGGGATTAGGCTTGGCGTGCCTCTTAAGACGTCGTGGAGACTTCTCTTGCCTGTATGGCACTTCCAAGAACAAAATCGAAGATTAGACTTGGGCCCCGAACCGGACAATATCGTGCTACGGGGGACTTGGGTGTTGCATCCATCACTATAAGTCTCCACCACATCAACCTTACCAGATTTCTCTCGATTGTTTTCCAGCTCTTTTATTCTTATTCTGCAACTTCTAACACTCAGAAATAATATGACCTTTCTTATTGCAATACTTGCAAAATTTATTATCTCTATTTGCAGATGTCGATCTTCTCTTTATATTACCACCAAAATTAGGATTGTGTTCTTGTGACCTACCACGAACAATGAGACTTTCTGCCTGTGACTCAGAGGTAGAACCATTAATAATTCGCTTCATCTTCTCATGCAAAAATAAAGCCTCATAAACCTCATCAATAGTGAGTGTGTCACGACTATATAGAATAGTATCTCTAAAAGTTGAATATAAAGACAGCAACGAGCATAACAATATTAACGACAAATCCTCTTCATCATATTTAACTTCCATTGATTCTAGATCAGAAATAATTTCTTTAAATACGACTGATTGATCTTTAAGAGATGTACCTTCACGTTAAACGATAAGAATATAATCGTTGCTTTAAGTGCAACTTACTGGGTTAAACTCTTCGTCATACAAAGCTTCTCTAACTTCAACTATAGGGCAATAACAAGATTCTCATGCAATACACCCTGTAAAATCTGATTGGATAAATGTAGATCTATTTGAGCTAGAGCCTTACGATCATTGCATTGTTTCTCTTCGATCGACTATGAAGAAGGCATCTTGTCAAATCCTAAAAGTGCATCATCAAGATCCATCTGCGCAAGAACAGCTCGCATCTTAACCTACCATAGAGAAAACCTAGTGTTGCGATCCAACAACAAAATATCATACTTTATTGTTGACATTATCAAGAAACCCAAGAACGAAAACTAAAAAATCAAGAACCCTGGAGTGGTAAATATAAAAATTGAAAAAACCTTAGAGCTCTGATACCAATTTGTTATAAATTAGATGGAAGATAATAGAAAAATCAAGTAGAAACAGATCTCAAAGAATACCAAAATTTACGTGAAAAACCCAAGATGAAAAAAACCACGGGCAGAGATGGAAGAAATTCACTATTTTGTAAGAGTACAACAGATAGTTATGCAGCTTATGTCTCTTTTACCCTAACGACAGTCCTGGAGCCCTTTAAATAGGGTATTACAAATAGTTTTCAAATACCTTTTTTATCCTATTAAATAATACACAAAAATAATAAGTATAAAAAAAACAAAATAATTTGGGTCATAACTTACATAAGGGACAAAAAATAACTAGTATAGCAAGCACCCAATTGAGGATTGAAACCTCTACCTTTCACAAAAGTAGAGGAAAGGACAACATACTAATGCCATCTGAACTAATGTTTTATTAGAAAAGATACAGTCCTCTGTTTTGTGTCTAATTACCTAGAAAAACTTTCTACTTCCTAACATTCTATTTTGAAATGCAATAATTTGGTAGTTCAGTAGTTAAATTCAATTAATCCATTTTCATGGCAATTAAATGAATTCAATGTAGTGACTTTTGTTAAAACACATTTAAATCAGTCACTTTTAAAGTTTTATACTATCATTTTTAACTAGAATCCACATCATTAGAAGAAATAAATGATCAAATTATGTCTAGCCTCAATTTCTTGCTATCATTCTAAACTTGGATCTTACATCATCTAAAGAAACAAATCCTTTAGTTTTGGAAACACTAACCTAACAATTTCCTCCTTCGAAAAGAAATATGATTACTAAAACCTAATACTGCTATTGGTTAATCCTAATGGTACCAACATGCAGGTCTCAAAATTCATCATCACAGTTCCCTTGGACAATGTCAAGGGTTCAAATCCTTCTCGTGGGGGTAGATTGGGTGTGTGAGAGTTTACCGGATTAAATGATTACTAATAATCACTATGCTTTCACCGGGAATAACATTATGAACAGAAGGATATGAAGCATATCAACTACTATGTTGTAACCTTGCTATTTATTACTAATAAGAAATAAGTCAATTGTGTCCTGCATTCATTTCCATTTTGAAAAACACAGCTTATTTTTTCCTGGTAGAATGGGAAACAACAGAAAACTAGTATAGCGAGCACACAATTGAGGATTGAAACCTCTACTTTCACGGAAGTAGGACAATATGCTAATGCCATCTGAACTAATGTTTTACTAGAAATAATAGTCCTCTGTTTTGTGTCTAATTACCCAAAAAAACTTTCTGCAGTAATTTGGTAGTTTGATGGTTAAATTCAATTAATCCATTTTTATGGCAATTAAACGAATTCAATGTAATGCCTTCTGTTAAAACACATTTAATGCCTTGCAGTGCGTGAACATTTTAATGTCTTTGCAGTCTGATTTGTGGGCTACTTTTTTGACATCGGTTTGACCAGTTAGCAGAGGAACACTATCAACATTACTTCAGCAATAATTCCCAATTCATACTAGATCATTAGTAAAGCATTAACATTTCTCAATTCCTTCCAATTAATCAGTACACAATCACTGAGAAAAATCAGAATTGAGTTTGATTTACACAAGGTTTTGCATCATTTGCCTTGCAATCATCAAGGTAATTCTAATAAATACAACTATAATACCCCGTTTCTTTTGAGCTCGCTTGCTTAAAATCAGAGAGAAGAATCAATGAGTGTCATTCACATTGGTTATAGTCCTTGCCTTGCAATCATCAAGGTACTTCTGATATATATATGTAGCAAAACCCCAAAACGCAAGAAGCATTGCAATTATCTTCTCTCCGTTCATTTTATCGTGAAAAACCACGATAGAAACAATAGGGACAAGGGCAAGAGAAACAGTACTTATAACATTGGAAAAAAGAGAAGAGACTAAAAATATTGAACCTACCACACCAACGGAGCAGACCTGCCAAGCTACGGCTGTCCAAACCAAATTCATCACATAAGAAACACTTCCCGTCCTAAAGCCCATCATTTCTCCATGCAAAGTCCTCCATTCCCCGCTTACAAAAACGCCAATGATAGAGGCTATACTGGCGACAACTGATGTATATATTTGCATCTCCAGGACCACTGAAAATGTTTCCTTTCTCAAAACCTTCTCAAAGGAAAGTTGCATGAGAGAAAGCAAAAGAGAGTACACTGCAGAAGCCAAAATGGTGCATGCAAATCCAACAACATATTTCAACTTGGAAATTCCAGCCGGTTCACTCGATTCATTATTAATTGCAATTAGAGAAGCAGATAATGAGAGAACAACGACAGAATTAAGAATTAGAGAGGTGAAGTTCTGCTTATTGATGAAGAAAGAAAAAATAGCATTAAAAGCCAATTGGGTTGTACAGACGAGAGAATAGGTAGAAGCAGATAGGTACAACAGCCCAACAGAGTACAACATGTTATTACCAGCTATAAGTATACCAAGGAAGAGATAGACCAGGGAAAGAGTGATAATTGAAGGTGGGGTGGCTATATTGGAAGAACCTCCGAAAAAAGGTAAAAGAAAGAGTGGAATGAAAAGAAGAGGGAAGCCCGCTGTTTGAACCAGAGTAGCCATCCATTTACTATTTCCACCCCGGTCATAATAAGATCTCCCAAGAAGAACAGCAGCAGATTGGCCAGCAAGGAGGAAGAAAATATTTAATGTCACTAGAAGCCAACATTGCCAGCGCTCTAGACTCATCAATGCTACTACTTGCTCACTCAGTCCTTTCTCTTTGATCAAAATTGGTTCTGTGTTAACTGAAAGTAAATGTACAGCAAAACTGTAGTTAGCTAAATTGGCTATCCCAATCACTGTAAATAAAAAATATTACAAACAAATACTACAAAAAAAAATACTAGAAACACATTACACCTTCCTTCCTGCCTAACATGAATTATGAAGTGAATACAGACATATTCACTCCCACCTGTAGCAGACTATGCTTGCATGTCAGCTTATGAAGGAAAACTTGCATCTTGCCACAAATGTAAAATATGGTTCTAGAATGGAAAAAAACAATATATTTTTACAAGCGATTGGACTTAAAAACATAATTGGGAAAAACGAATAGGAGTTTACTTTAAGAAAATCTGTGTACCTTTTGCTTGTTTTTGATGAAAGATCCTACTTATTTTCTTCTAAGTTATAAACAAGGGTTCAGTTGAAAATGAAGAGCCATATAAGCTAGTCAAAAGAACACGGATGCTTCAGCTAGATAGACACATTGCATAAATGTATACATCTATAAGGGGGACGTGGTAGTGGTGAAAGAACTACCTTTCTTTCCCACATTCTATACAGCATACTATCCATAAAACTGTAGTCCCTGAAGTGGAGGATACCTTTTATACTTAACATTATATCTGCATGCTCTTTTAGACCCGTTTTCTCTAATATTGAACCATTAAAGAGTAGAAGATGAAGCCATTGTGAAGTACAAATCAAACAAGTGAAACAGCTGGCTTGCAATTTTTCATATAAAAAAGGTCTAAATATGGCACATACAAAGTAATTCTCCTCATGCTCGTTTATGCTTACAATGCTTTTGGATACCCACTACAAAACTATAAATTAGATAGCGTAGAAAAAGAAACTATGCTTACAATGCTTTTGCTTTTTCCATTTTTTAAAAGTAAAATTAGCTTCCCACATGACTCACAATTAGACAAATTGCAAAGAGTGCACAAAAAGACAATATCAAAACGATGTACCTTAATAATTAAGAGCGTGTTTGATTCCCATTTTTAAAAGTTGTTTTCTGCATTTAAATGCAGAAAATTGTTTCACTTTTTTGTTTGGTTCCCATATTTGTTTTCAGTTTCAAAAACAAAATATTTTCATAACAGAAAAACGAAAACACCTTCATATGATGTTTTCAAAAGTGTTCACAGTGTTTTCGGTCCCCATCGCCCCCTGCCCCAAGCCTGACCCCCCTGCACCAGCCGCCAAGCCCGATGTCCCCCACTGCCCCAGCAAACCACCCTGCTGCTGCCAAGGCCACAGCGATGCCCCCCTGCTGCGACGGAGACTGCTGCCCATCCCCCTGCCGCGCTCCAAGGCCATAGCAATGCCCCCTACACTAGCCACTGCGACGGCAACCCACCCTGATGCTGCCAACATGCTGTGACAGCGAACGCTGCACCGCCATCCTCCCTGCTACCAGATCTCCCCACCCGACGCAACCTCCCCCACTGGCACAGCGCGACGCGCCAGTTGCCTTATCGCATTCCCACCTAATAGAGTTACCCAACTGGCTATTTTGAACATATTTACTATCCATAATAAGAAGTCTCGTGTTCTATCTCGTTGGTGACCAAAATTGGTTAGGATTAATTTTAAGATCCTCTCTTCTCCTTTTATTTCAGGACTATGCCAAACACTGGTTAGTGCCAGTCCTATCGGTTCCATAATCCTATTAAATGACTGAGCCCGACAATAAAAGGTAAGGGTCATTTAGAGAATCATATTCACAGCCGAGCAACACAAATCTCCAGAAAAAAGACCCTCTAGATAAGATATGGCAGATGCATAAAAACTTGAAAAACGCATATTATAACTACGTAGATTGCATTTGTTAATACCCAGCAAATTATAACTTAGAAATAACAGAAAAATAAAATAAAAATAAGCGCCTGTTTTCAATCAGTAGCCATTTTTATTTTCAGTTTCTAAGTTTTTTTTTAGTGGAGGGCGCACTGCCAGTCCGAATACACTCCAGAAACACAGAAAATGTTCTCTTAACAAAATTTCAAGAAAAACAAAACAAAAGATGAAATGGTAGTGATCAAACAAACCCTAGCATTGTGAAATTTAACAATTAACATTCCAAATTATAGAAAACTACAACCAAAATACAAAAAAAAAACAGAAAAATAAAAACTAATACTAGAAAATCCTAAAATCAGAAAAGCTATAGAAGTCTTAGATTTTGAAACAGAGCTCAACAACAACAAACAGACAAACAAACAAACAAAAGATTGGAATAAGGATTATCTAGGTATAGGGATCGAAACAGAAGACATGATAAGTGAAGGTTGGGGTGGAGACGAGAATGAAGGAGACGAGAGACACATCACCTGGCATGTTTGTTTTGTTTAGGAATTTAATTTCGGAGAGAGAGAGAGAGACGGAAAACGTAACGGACTGCGAATTTCAAGGGTGGAAGAAGGGTGGAAGGAACCAGAGTTTACGAATAAATATTTTTAGCTGGATAATTTTATCGGATTTAAAATCGGATTTACGTGTTTGTACAGCGTGTTAGTCCAGTGAGGCATCCAGCGTGGAAAAAAAAAATTATGCGCTGCGTCAAAAAAATGAGCGGTCAAACGACAAAAACATAAGAGTATTTAAATCGATTCGATTTAGAAAATAATTGTATTACGAAAAACTGAAATACTATTTTATGCATTAAACATATGCTAATATGCTAAAAATCTGGTTTTGAAAGTGATAGAGTGCTTTTTTTGAAAATGTAAGAGCAGAAAATCCCCTACGAAAATTTTTGGGTTGTAGCTCTCGTCGATACCTACAAATCAAAAAAAAAATTGACCTAATTCCGACCACTGTGCGCAAAGTTATGACTGTTTGAAGTTTTTGTCGGAAATTACAGTCCACTGGAGATAGCTACAGTTCACGGAACGCAAAAACCCGCAGATAAGAGATGATTAATTCGGTTTGACGATTCGGTTCGAGGAATAATAGCTTTTCCCGAACCGAAGTTCTTATTTTCCGAACCGGAGTCCTATTTTCCGAACTGAAGTCCTTATTTCCCGAACCGAAGTCCTTATTTCCCGAACCGAAGTCCTATTTTCCGAACTGAAGCCCTTATTTCCCGAACCGAAGTCCTATTTTCTGAACCAAAATCTCTATTTTCCAAACTGAAATTCTATTTTTCGAACCGAAATCTCTATTTTCCTAAACCGAAGTCCTATTTTGCTGAACCGAAGTCTTATTTTTTTAAATCGAAGTTCATCCCGAACCGAAGTAAACATGTCATATTCCGCAAATGTAACAATCGATAAAGACAGAAATTAAACCGAAATTCATTAAATCGATTTAAACATGTCATCTACCACGAACGCAATTAATAATTATACATATGCAAACACATCAGCTGCCACATCAATCCGGATGATAAATCCAGTAGATAATTTCGGTCGAATATCAGCGCCCTTAAAGAACTGTGGGCCACGTGCTTAGCTGAAAGACAGATATCTTATACTTATGCAATAATATTATGATTAAATATATAATAATATTATGGTTCCCCGCAAATATATCTCATCACAGAATGACCTTAATATACCTTAATTAAAAATTTTATTTTTATAAAATTTAATTATTTATTTTTTGACACATTAAATAATAAACCTATTCTAATAAAATATTATTTTTATATATTTATTACATCGCTTTGTTCTCCTTCAAACATGCTATAATAACCTTTGCTTTTGTAATTTTTTGATTTGGATGATCAGTGTCATCATCTTTATTTTCCTTCCTTTGTATCTTCTTCTTAGGCTCTTCCCAAGCACTGCCATCATCAATTTCCTCACCATGCCTTCCTAGGCTAGCACTGCTTGGCATGGTTTGAGTGTTATCACGTCGCAATTGTAAATGATTTGTCGCATTTCGGATCAACTTTAGGTTTGAAATAATATTCAATTTAAAAAATAAAAATAAAAAAAGCATCATCACATTAACTATTAAACAAGCAAAATAAATTATTTAAATTGTATGTTATGACTTCAAATATAAAAATAGCGCTAGAGCACTACCATAAAGTTAAAATAAATATATTAATATGTTTTGTATGATTTATAATTTATCATCTCAAAAGTAAAAATAACAAAAAAAATTAATTAATTAAAATAAAATCCAAATGGTCACTTAAGAAAAGCCTATAAGTATTGATCAAATTAGTTTCTATATCTATAATTTTTTTAATCAAATTAGTATAATATTTTTATGAAAATAATTTGAGGAAAAAGACAACAAAAAAATCATATTGGCAATAATTTGAGAAAAGACAATGAAAAAACATAGACCTCAATAGGTATAATATTGGCAATAATTTGGAAAAACACATAAAAAAACTTAGCAATAAGTTTTGGAAAGACACAGTTGTATTTTTTTTATAAACATAGCAGAAAAAACACAAGTATTTAAAAAAAACAAAAACTAAATTTAAAGACACTTAAACCTAAAAGGAATAAATGTAATTAAACCTAAAAGTAAAAATAATAAATGTTGGTAGAGGCACAAAGGTGTGCAAAGGAAGAAGAAGAAAAAAAAACAAAGAAGAATAGAGAGAAGAGTATGAATCTAGCAGTTTCATCCTATCCCGTAAAAGAAGAATATGAAGAAAATAAGAAAAAAAAAGTGGAGGAGGAGATCTCGTCCAGCAATGTGCCTATCTCGGTGGCATAACTATCCTGACGACGTACCTATCTCGAAAATTTCAGACAACATCTCGTCTAGAAGGAGAAACGTCATCGATATCTTGGCCGACTCATTATGTCTTGGTCGAGATCAATTGGATGCTGAAAAGACACAAAAAGTTCATATTGGCCTTGGATCTCATACCAAGAACCTTCGATACTGTGAGGATTCATCCAAGACAGATCGGATTCGTCCAATACTTCGAACCATGCTGCTCGGCGGGTGCCACTAGTGGTGATCTCCACCCTTGTGGCAGTCTCTGCCATTCCTATCCCTACCCGCTCTCTCTCATAATCATTGCAGTACCTCATTTTGACCGGGCCGGATACATGCCTACATTTTTCATTTCCCAAACCATATTTTCTAAAAAAAATAAAAAATAGCTTTCCACCCAATATCCCTCTATTGATCACAGCACTATTCCAATGGCCACTTTTATACTTTTTCCAATGGTTATATTCTCCACCAACAGTCATATCTCCACCTTATAAATACACTCCCATTCCTCTCATTCACTCGCACAACTTCCAGTCCACCACTCTTCAAGCTCTTTTCTTTAACTCCCCACGGTTTTTCACCTCATTATTTGTGGAAATGGCTAACTGGATGAAGTGCGTGTTAACGAGTTGGTGCTAGTTTGCATTATCGTGTATCTCATGTTAGGCGACATTTTCATACCCATCATTGTTTTAATCCTCTTTCTGTATGTAGTGGCAATGACCATATAATGTATTTTAGTGTGAATTATGTAATATCTCCATCACAAAATCCTAAATAAAATGCATCTTGCATGTTTGTGTCTTATATGTGAGTGTATATATATACATATATGTGTTAAATGAAAAACAAAACAACACAAAAAAATTGGCCGCACTGACCGATCGCTGCCGATATGAAGAAAAAAAGTTTTATTTATATAAAAACCAAAAACATAATAAAAAATAAAAGAAAATAAGAATAAAAAAATAAATTTAAACAAATCTAATAATAATAATAATGTATAAAAAAACTTTAAAAAATACATGGGAAAAGCCCCTCACATTGATAAAGGGAAGAGGGGGAGCATGTTGGTCCTAATTTTAAAAAACAAAACAAAACATATATATATATATATACACACACACACACACACACACAAAGGGAGCCAAAGCCCCCATGTTGATAAAAAAGGAAAGTCCAACCCCCCTCCCCCCAAATGTTTTAGCAATTTTTTTTTTAAAAAGAACAAAACAACAAAACAAAACAAATAGAAACAAAGCAACACACATACATAATTCACACCTACACTATTGTTCCATGATCCTATTGGTTGTCATTGTTGTCAACATTAAGCAAAAGCGGATGGACATTGGGTCGAAGATCCGTACTGGATTGGATAACTTCGTAGAGTGATCTCTTAGAGTGAGCTCATAGAGGGAGTCCAACCATGTACCTAAGAATGTCAAAGATCTGGGTTGAAAACTCGTAGTTTACTAGGTCGAAGATGTAAAGTCGAAGATCATCAGGCTAGTAGGCTAGAAGCACCATTAAAGGTACACAAGGTCACAGACTCGTAGATCCACAGGGTCAAAGATTTGAAAACCGCAGGTATAGAGAAACATCTCGGAGACTCGAAGACTTGTAGGCTCAAAGACCCATTGGGTGTAGAGTGGCAGTGTTGCAAAGTCGAAGTTCGCAGGGTCACAAGGTCGAAGATTAGCAGCCAAGGTAGAATGATGTTGTAGCTGACTCGAAACTGAAGACTTGTAGAGTTCAAAAGCTCGTAGAGAGAAGAATTGACGTTAGTTGAGCACTGGTTCTAACCTAGCTTTGAATCCAGAATTCACAAGGTCCAAAGACTCAGACTCAAAGATTCATGCAAAGTCTCAGAGGTAGCTTGTGTAATAGCGAAGCTACGAAGCACATATATCTACGAGGTTGTGGCTAGTCGAAGGTGTGAAACGCACTGAAGGTAGCGCTTAAGTAAGTTATCACTCGAATGACATTTCTTAGCACGCTAAGTACTGGAAACACGTGGATGACATCCGGGGCTAGCTTAAAATTTTTCAATGGTGAAGATCAAAAGGTGAAACATGTTTAACCCTAGCAGAAAGGTTACTGAGGCCGACCTATAAAAGCAAGGAATATGCCTTACTTTAAAAGTGGTTCGACTATCGCAGAATATAAGAAACGAATCTGGAGCGATACAATATAGACGCAAAGTAGTTCACATAAGCATACACAAAGAGAGAGGAAGATTGAAAGCAAGATAACAGTGAGTTAATCTATTCTTCTTTCTCATACATTCGACGAATAGTGGGTAAGTTCGGCAAAGAAGTGGTTGAAGGTCAAGCAGTGCAAACAGTTGAGTGCGTAGGAGTAGATTATGCTAGACAGTTCTTCACAGTGAGTAAGTACTAAAGTAATACTGTTTTGTATTTGCATTTAAAAGAATAGAGAGTTAATCATGTTGTAACAAGGGCTAGGCCTTACTGTATTGAAAGCATATAATGTATTAGACTCAGTGTAGGTTCACCCTCACCACCATGGAGTAAACCACATTGATCAAACCACGTAATCCATGTGTCTCTATCTTTTTCTTCCCATACATACCTGCCGTTATCTGATATTGCATGAGACACTAAAACACCATCCTAATACCAACTACATCTATAGAATAGCTCTGGGTATCATACTACTAAAACTAAAAGAGAATAGTTTTAGTATACAAATTCATCCCTCTCTCTGTATACAAACCCATATATCTATTCGATCTAGCTTTGATTTTGGGAATATCATACACACATATCACGATCCCATTTTTGTGTTAGGAAATCTCAACAGCAACCTGAAATAAAGAATAAAGAAAAGAAAGAAAAGATAAAAGAACGAGGATGCAAAAGTACAGTGAGGGGGAGGAAGTATCCCATGTTGAAAGATTTCGATAATACTTCATTCACACTACCTATATAAATAGGGTCTTTTACCTCTTTTGGACAGCGACAATCACAATCATTTAGTTATCATACAAAATTTTAAAAAAAGAGTAAAGTCTAAAATTAATTGCAGTTCTAAAAAAGAATTGCAATTATAATCAAATTATTGTTTTATCTCCTTTTGTAAAAAAAATGAGACATTCAAGAGGAAGACGCGCTCAGTCTATGGTATTCCAGATATTTATTTATTTATTTGTTTAGTTTTAAGTATTATTTTTTTAATAAGCTAATAGTTAGTTTATAATTAAATTTAAATAATTAGTATCACATAGTCTACTTTAATTAGGCATTGTTCTTTTAATATGTGTGCTTAGTTAAAGTATCAATTCGATTAATAATTAAGTTTTATAATAATCTTTCATAATTAGTAGTTAGTTTAAATAATCAGATTAGTAATTAAATTACATTTAAATAATTAGTAATTAGACTTAGTAATTGACTTTTAAACTTTTAATTTAGATAATTAACATGTAATTAGCAATTAGATTAATTAATTAATTAAGCTTGATAATTAAGTAATTAGTGTTAACTAAATAACATTAGTAATTAGGTAATTAGTAAATTTAGTAATTAGATAATTAATATGTAACTAGTAATTAGATAAATTAATTAGACTTGATAATTAGACAATTAACATGCAATTAGCAAGTTAACATTATCATTTAGACACTGAATATGTAACAAGCAAGTAGATTAGCTAATTAGATAATTAACATATGATTAAGATAATTAACAATTAAATTAGTCAATTAACATTAGTAATTAGATGAATAATCTTTGATTTGATTAATCAATTAAACATAGTGATTAGATAATTAATAATTAGATAGCTAATTAGTAGTCAAATCCCAACTTAAAATCTAATAAAAAAAATTAGATAGTCAATTTACAAATCCCAACATAGAATCTAATAAAAACTTTTCCACAAAGTACTTAGGTCCTATATTCTAAATATTTTTCAAAAACAAAAAAAACTTTAATGGAACCAAGTATGAAAACCAATTCATGGAAGTGATGGCTTTACTCACTAACCTTCAGAGAAAAATTGTCCATCATTAGAACTCATTGGTCTCATGTGCAACAATAGTTTTTTTTAACCAAGTTAAAACAAGTATAGGTACCAATTTTGAGTGTCGTGAGGGAGCTAATCCTTTCCCACGTGTAATCAATTCTTGAACCCAACTTTGGATGCAGACCACACTTTAGGTGATCTAACAGCACCTTATATGGTTGGTGGCGACTCTAAACAACTTAAAAATTTTCATCACAATAGGATATGTTTGAGCCTGTAGGTGAACAGTAACTTAGTTGGATGATTTTTTTCATATTTTTATTAGATAGCCAGTTAAAAACCCTTCGAAACGGTGGGTATTGTAAACAAATCGGAGGTGCATAGAAATAGTTATGATTTTTCAAAATTAGGACAGAATCTGTACTATTTTATTAGCCTGTTTTGCTTCTTTTAATCTGATAATGAGAATTTAAGCTTGAAACCTTTAGAGGGAAACCCTAATGAATGTTTGAGAATTGTAGTGTGTCTTTTATTGTTATAGTTGATATGTATATATTTATTTTATGCTGAAAACATGTTCGTAATGATTGTACACTAGTATAGTTATACGGCGGATGTTATGTATTAATTGTGATGATATGAGATTTTCTAATTTGATATAGTGAACTTGTAATATTGATATTATTGATGTGTGTTCTTGTTATATATTGCACTATATTTGTTGTGATGAAGTCTGGTAAAGGACAGTGGTCCGGTAAAGGACAATGGTCTGGTAAAGGACAAAAAAGTACAATGGATCCAGTCAAGGACATCAGTGCGGTAAAGCACAATGAGCACGGTAAAGTGCGAATATGAATTGTTTTGATGCGACCTATGTGGTGCTATGTGTTAATGTGATGTGATGATATAAGTTGTAATATGGAATAATTTATGATATTGTGATGGGGCGGTATGATAGATATGGTTGCTTGTGTGTTGGTTTGTATTCTAAATTGTATTGTTGTGTGCCGCATTAACATATAATAGCTCCCACTACACATGTACACTTGTACACATGACATATAGTATTAGTAGTTCATTGTTGAGGGTTGGCAAGGAGTGGTAGTTCACCTACAGAGCTTTATGCTCACCCCTACTCGTTGATTTGTTTTCTCCAGGTGTTGACAGGAGCTAGCGATAGGTTGCGTTACTTAGTGGAGTATTTATTTAATATATGAATTTTGTTAAATGTTGTTTTTATTGGATCTTAATCCCGGACAAGAGTCCGTGGATAGTTATAAGAATTGATTGAGTTTATGTAATATTTTTATAATATACTTATAATGGTTGTTTGGTATTTGGAAAAGTACTTCCATACCCTTGATGTATGTTTGTACAGGAAATTTGGATAGCACCCGCTTTGTATGTCCCTCATAGGTGCTTGTCACTAACTCCTTGACCGTTCGGGTGCAGGCATGGGGGAGTCATGTGTTCGGTTTCCGTTCTTTGGAATCAGGGGACGTGACAGCAGTGCACAATTTCTGGCCCCATTCTTACCAATTGATCTTGGAGTCTCGCCTTCCCGCCAACGTTGCCGCTACCAAAAGCCTAAGCTAAAGTTGGTTTACTTGTTTTTGTATATATTTTGTTGTCTTAATTTCTTCCTGTTTTACTTCATGTAATTATTTGTGTTATATTGTTTTGTATTCTTTTTAATTTTGTGTTGTTTTTTTTTTGTTAACACATGATTGTAATTTCTAATTGCAAGTAGAAGAAAGGGTAAAGCAAAAAAAAGCGAGAAGAGAGCGAGCGAAAAAAAAGAGAGAGGAAGTATGTCAAAAACAAAATAAAAACAAAAACAAAACAAAGAAAACAAAAAGAGGGGAGTGAGTTTGTGATTTTATGTGTGGATGTCACAATCACACACATAACTTTTATGTTGATTTGTGCTTGTTTTTTATTTTTTCATTATCTAAAAAAACATTAAAAAAACATAAAAACAAAAACATAAATATTTATTTTTAACATGTGTTAGTTTTTAGTTTTAATCTTTTCAAAAAAAAGAAAAAAACAAAACAAAACAAAATAAAAACATTTTCAAAAAAAATCTTTTCAACACAAATAAAAAAAAGACAAAAACAAAAGCAAAAAAGGCTTTCCCAAAAGAGTATTTTAAAACCACTAGGATCCCTTTTCAAAAACTTAAACCCGTAAGTAAATTGAATTTCATTTCCCACTTCAAACTTAGAAGTAAAAAAGGAAAAGACCAAAACCTTTAAGATCTCCTTTAGTAACTTAGAGTAAATCAACTTTAATCTTAACTTTGACAAATAACTTAGATAAATAATTAAAAAGGACAGAATTTTACGGAAGCAATAGTGTCTTAACCTAGTCAAAGCAGTGAAAATAAATAAAAACCTCCTCCTTCTAAGATAGATACCGAAAAGGCGTTGTAAGAGTTTTAATCATTTCATATGCGTAACCAACTCCCGAATCTTTTTTTGATAACGCAGGCCACATCTTAACTACTCAAGGTAGAGGGTATCCAACTGTACCCCAAAAATAATTGGCAGCGACTTTATTTCTCACCACTGGTTTCGGTTGAGCCCACCCGAAACGGTCCTGAACGAAAACCCGTGATGACAATATGAGAAAAAGGAAAAAAAACAAATCTGGTGTTTGGAAGCTCCCCTCGGATTGGCATCACTATTTGGTGTTGCAATTGGGACACTATAAGGAGTTGTGTTTGTGGGTTCCTAGTGTTAGCCTTATGTTAAAGGCAATATGTTAGTCAGTGGATATTAATACAATAATATACACGTTAAATGGAAAACTTTTACTATGTTTGGGCCCAATTTGGAGTTCGGAGCCCTAAAGGGCAATTTCATCATTTTAGATCATATTTTAGGTTCATTTAATTAAAATATTTTTGTAAGTCCCAAAGTGAGTCTAGAGAGGGGGGAGGGGGGTGAATAGACGTTTTTCGCGGAAGCTTAGGATTACTAAAGGAACTTTTCAGATAATGACTATGATTTGATAATAAATGAGAAACTGACAAAAAAGTATAGTAGTGATTATGAGCTAACATACAGATTTGAGAGAAGTTAATAATCTTGACATGAAAGGTCTCAGATCATACAAGAATATTCCAAGCAAAGTTAATACAGAAAGACAAACACAATGTGAGGAATATTTGTCACGCCCCAAATTTCCTTCCCCCTGGAAATGGGTAATGACTGTCCATGCCCGCACCCAAAGGGTCAAGGGTTCGGTGTAAACACCAAGGTGAGGACACCTACCGCGGGTGTTGTCCTATCCCTGTATCACAAGTCAACATGTCAAGGGGCATATACCTGTTTTCATGCCAAGCACACCACCACAATACCCATACATACAGTATTCACAACACAACACAATACATCAATTACAGTGCTCAGAGGCTTCAAGTCCTTTCACAACCCACTAGGGAACAAGCTCCCATCAATATAACCAGGACACACAGTTTAAACCAACAGAATTTCAAATACAACAAAGCAACCAAATGTATAAATATATATAAGGCCATACAGCCCCAACGGCCTACCAACTTAGCTGTTCCGCCTATCGCCTGCTAGGTCCTACAAAGAACAATTCATAAGAGGGGTGAGCACACCTCAGCTCAGTAGGGATCAAGTCTCCCCAGTCCCGTCCCACTTTAAAACTATGCATGTCAAGTGGATGCATGTGCCCGTGTAGTGACTTAAGCTAAAACAATAACCATCACCCAGTAAACACGCCTCATACCTCTGCCTGCACAGGAGGGCAGAGGACACCCCGCCACCACGGCAACGTGCCACACCAGGCAAATGTGAATCTCATCTTAAGGGGTACAGTATAATGACTGTCCCATACTCAGCTCAATCCCCGAGTTTCTGGGGTTCTCACCTCAACTCCCCGCGTTTCTGGGGTCCTCAACATACACATTTCAACATATACAACTCAACAAACATAACTCAACAAACACAGTACAGACATGTAACTTATTTAGCATACAAAAAACTCAACTCAGAATGTAAAACAACAGATAGTCTCAGAACAATTACATCATTTCATATAACATTATCTAACTCCTCCTGGTCCCTAAAGTCCACACATTTCTCACACTCATAGTCTGGATCATAAACAACCTTTCAAAGGAAGCTTATCCACCTCAAGGGGAGCCCAAAACAAGCTGCACGTGACAACCTATTGTCGCGGGCAGAGGCAAATTAACTCCAAACATCATTCTAACCATCCTAGAAGGTTCAGGGACGATTTTTAGCCAAAAACAAGGTTGCACGTGAAAAGGTCATTCTCACGTGCAGGGGTGTTTCAACTCCTATGCCCCTAAGGAAGCTCCACCTAAAATTTGGTGTAATTTGGAGCAAGAATGAATCTACAAGTGAAAAAGGCATTCTCACGTGCAGACTCCAAAACCTTCTTTTTGTCATTCTAATCATTTTTCCTTAAAGGACCAACCTCAAATTCGTTTTATTTTAGAAGTTGTTGAGACTCTAAGTCCGTAAACAGAGCCAAAATCTAACTCTGGCCTCGCTCTCATTTTGATTTTCCTAATACCAGAGGTCTTAACCAAACCAGATACAGGGTTTTTTTCCTAAAATTCTTCATCTAAATAGTTTCAAGACAATGGGTATACAAATGACCCCTAACCCAAAGGCACAAATAATCTCACGCAGAAATTCAGAAATTCAGAAAACTCAGACAAAAACCCCAGATCATCCATAGGCTCATGGTGAATTTAGAAACTCAATATATATTAAAAATCTCTTTTCAACATCCCAGATCATCACATAAATTTTGTTTTTTAGAAATCTGTAAGAGAGAGATGGTAAAGAGACAAAACTTGAAATTCCTACCTCAGAAGTATTGCAGAAAAGAATTGGGGAAAAGAATGGAGCGATCTGTATCCTTGCTACCTCAACACCTCCGGTCTCCCGTCGTCTGTAGGAAATCCTCGATCGTTAGAAACTCCTCCGCTCTGGATCGTCTCCCTCTCCCTCTCTCTCTCTCTCTCTCTCTCTCTCTCTCTCTCTCTGGGCGTGTATGTGTGTGACGGCTGCAGGGAAGGTAGGGTTTGGTTTTCCTTTTCTTTTCTCCTATTTTATTTCTTTTTATTATTTTGTTTTTAATAGAAGCCCAAGACCAAATGCAGCCCAATGGTGGTTAAGTAAACCCAAGAAGAAAGGCAAAACAGCCCACTCTCATATTGATCCTCCCAAAAGTTATTTTGTTTTTCATGTGAGAATTGATTATTTGTTTTCCTTGGAGTTCCAAGCTCTCGCTTTTTGTGAGCTATGTTAATTTAATGTTGAAGTGCATGTGAGATATTAATTTACTGTTTAAGTGCATGTGTGTGTGACTTTTTATCCTGACCAACTAACTTCCCACCATTAAATTACGGAAATACAGAGGGTCGATCTGATCGTATCCCGCAGATCTGCTCCCCATGCTACATGTTGCAAGTGCATACTGGATCTTTTGATCTTCACCATTCATCTGCTGATAGTGGTTAGTAGTCATTAATACGACATTTATTGTAGCAATAAATGTATTTGACTGTTATGAATGGTGTGGTCAACACACATAAACCCTAGCTGATGATTTTACTAAATGTTTATTCTGTGTGTAGTAAGTCTGCCTCAAAGATGTGGTTTGCCTCGAAGGTCGGTGACTCGAAGATTTGGGTTGAGTCCTAGAATTTGATGTCACGCCTCCAAATTCCAAGGAACCCAGAGCTAGGAACATGACATCCCCTTGCTCGCACCCGAAAGGTCAAGGGGTTGGTGACTAGCACCAATGGAGACTACACCGCGGGTGTTGTCTCAAATATGCAACCCTGTACAGTCATACATTAAGGGTAATCCTGTACTTTCCCATATATCATCATGCATACAATGAGTCAAACAGTTGTACAAACATCACATCATAAACAGTATGCAAATACAACTGTCCACGGACCCATGTCCGGGATACAACACATAATACAATAGAAAATACAGTACTCATACATCAGAGTAGTGGGCACGTCCTCCTGGAAGAAAGTCCTCCACTAGTCTCGGGTCACACCTGAAAAGGGGAAATAACAAGTAGGAATGAGCGACAAGCTCAATAGGTGACCCCAATACTCCACATCATGTAAACATACAAGTCTATGCTACATGCTCTGTATACTCGTGCACTGTGTAGTGTGCATAATCATTAGGACTTAGCCTGCAACAAACATCAAGACCCAGCCTACCCACACAGGACAGCTTGTCCACGATCCTCCATGGGATCCCAGCTCAGGGCACTCAGCCCTAGCTCCACGAGCTCAACGGCTCCACTGAGGCCGTAGCCTGTTCACAGCGCAATATGCCCGGCCACAGCCGCCACACAGGCCTGCCATCGGCGCATTTGCCCGCCACATCAACCACATAGCACCATCGGTGCATCACGGTGAGAACCCAACAAATCATGGAACCCAAGTCCCAAATCCACAAACCAACATACCAACACCAATATGGTCTTAAGGTGTACAATACTCCCTTTAGAATTGTAGCCTGTCTTCACAAGTCGATCCTCATTCCTTGACTAAGGAAGGAGATACCCATAGGAGTTGTTTTCTTGAAATAAAAAGTCCCAGCATTGGGTTCTCACATCATAACTAAGATAATCTGATTTTTGGGGATTTTTCTGAGATGTCTAACCCCACTTTCCAAAAATTCACCTCTATGAAAAACTGGATTTTTCTGAGATTTTACACTAAATTCCAATTTTCACATTTTGAAAGAGTGGGAATTAATTTTTCTAGTATTTTTCTTTGAATTCAAAGGTTATTTACAATGTAACTTAAGTATGATAGTTTATAGGTTACAATGTAAATAGCCTAGTCCAGTGTCCAGTTACACTGTTGGACCTGTGACTCGTAGCACAGAATTGCAGCGCGCCTTAGAGACTCGTAGCTAGAGCTGCGACTTGTAGCTGCATAGCGCGCCTCGAAGACTCGAAGCAGGTCTTCAATTTTCGACCTTCGGACTACGAACTTCGACCTTCGGACTACAAACTTTGACCTTCGGACTACGGGTCTATGAATCTACGAACTACGAACTACGAACCTTCGAGCTACGAACTATGGGTCTACAAACTACGACCCTACGAACTACGAACCTTCGACCCTTCGGCCCAGAACTTCGGATCTTCATTATTTCGACCCAGTAATTCGGCTAGGGTATTGTTCATCGTTGTTTTTGCCTGTTCTTTGTCTGGAATCAACCCAACAACCCCCAGACGTGCACAAACACGCATTCTACGCAACAGACTACGATATCTACCTCAAAATGCATCCAGAACGCCTCTAAATCGCACAGATAACAGCAGAAACACGCACTAAATTTCAGATTTCTAGAAATCTAGATCTAAATCCAGATTTCCATGGTTGACTTCTCAACCCTCATGGAATATGCAATTAAACAGCCCTAGATCACAGAAACACATATTAAAACTGATATAAAACAATTCTTAACCACAGATCTTATGCTAAACCATTAGATCTAACCCAAAATTGAATTTCCCCAACACCTAGGGTTCATGCGTAATTTCATAAATCATGACAAATTCATGCATACTAAGGATAGAATCAAGATAAGAAGTTCAAGAACACCTACTTGGAGTGATTCTTTGAGCTCCACGAACCCAAATCGCCCCAAATCGGCAAGGCACCAAGCTCCACGCTCTCTCTCTCTCTCTCTCTCTCTCTCTCTCTCTCTCTCAAACGCACAAACGTGATAGCGTAAAGTGAAAGCTTCTTCTTTTTTTCTTGCTATTTATATTTCTGCCAATCATTGACCAATAACTAACCTAGTCAATCATTGACCTAGTCAATAATTGACCTCCCCACCCAATAATTGACCTCCAAGGTCCCGAACTCCAAATTGAGTCAAATTATAGTCAAAACGCTCGAAATGACGAGCACAATACTAAGCAGATATTATTACACCCAAATGACTGCCCAAACGCAAAGTCAACTAATAAACCCCGAAAAGTCAACAAAAGGGTCAAACGGGGCCCCGACTCGGAATCGGGCCCAAGTACAGTTAAAATGCTCACATCGACGACTATACTACCGTCCAGATACTTACATTCCCATAGAATGGCTATCTCTCAAAACTACCCAAATACAAGTCTTTACATTTGATGTAGAGATGCTTCTGGCTTCGACAACATTTGATCCTATAAGCCTTCGACTCTTCGGTTCTTCGAGTCTAGCTTGTAGCATGTGTTTATTTGGGTTAAGTCCTATAATACGCTCTTTGATATTTAAGTTTTTAACTCTTCAAGTTGTCATGAAGAGTTTACTCAACCTTTACTAGGTCTTTCGTGCTACAAGTCTTCGACTTTATTCCTTTGAGCCTTTGAGTCTTCGAGTCGCTCAGTTCACTTAGTGTGGCTAAGACTATCGTTCTACAACCCTTCGGTTCTTCGGGTTTATGAACGTAAGATGAGTCTTTGAGCCTTCGACTCTTTGCGTATTTTGCTTAGCAGATTACGGTATGTTGCGAGCTGAGTCTTTGACTCTTTGAGTCATTGATTCTCTAAGTCTTTGACTCTTTGACTTTCGAGTGTACGAGTCTCGGCTTTATTTTATATGCAGATAGTTTTTTTTGATTAACTATCTTCGACTCTTTGACTCTTTGAATCTATGACTCTTTGAATCTATAGCTCTTCGAGTCTTAGTTTCATTTTATGTTCTGTTAGTTCCTATTGCTCCATTGTCTTCGACTCTTTGACCTTCGAGTCTTCGAGTCACAGATTTGTGATGACCTGACAGTTTCTCTGATCAAGTATCTTTGACCTTTTAACTATTTGAGTCTTTGACACTTTGAGTGTTTAAGTCTCACTTTTATGGTATGTACTATCAGTTTTTATAGGTCCTAAAGTGAGTCTAGTGGGGGGTGAATAAACTATTTTCATAGAAGCTAAGACTATAAGCTGGGAAATTAATATTCAAGAGATGAAAATGCTATAAATATTAATTGAGAAGATGACAATACGGTATAGGAGTGATTATGAACTATCTAACAAATCTGAGATGAGAATTAATGCTTGGATGGGATAGACCTCAGATATTCAGTGAATATTCCTACGGATGTCAATATGAAGAGATTGACTCCATTTGGAATGTTCTAAGACAGATTTCGATTATGGATAAACAACACAGAGAGTAGACTGGATGATTGTGCTAGATCTGTTTGAACAAGATTGTATGATTAATCTTTCAAGGATGTTTTTGTTCTATGATTAACATGGCGCATAGCACTTGGATCAATTCTCTCACAGAGTCTTTCTCTCTAGCATTGGAACTCTCTTAGATTCTGCAAGAGTTATTTCTTTTATGCATGTCAAAATTCTATATCTTGTATTATATACTCCTGGCTTTCTGTGAGAGTTTGACTCATATCATCATTAAATGTGTGAGAGATATATTTTAAGGTTATAGTGCATGTGCGCCTTGTTGTCTATCCTGACATTCTAACTTCTCACCACTTAAAATGTGAAAGTACAGGGGATGGGTTGATCCACTCTAATTCTCAGATCCATTGCCCATGCTGCGTATTTGCATGCCCATATTGGTATAGTTGATCTTGGCCGTTCATTCGTTGATGGTGGTTGGCAGTCATTAATGCGACAATAAATGCGCTCAACTGCTTTGGATGGCGCATGCTTACTGTACAAACCCTAGCTAAAGATATCACTAAGTAAGATGCTTAGAGTTATGAGTTTGCCTTGAAGGTGTATGTCTCGAAGGTTTGGTGACTCGAAGATTTGTGTCGAGCCTCGTTTTAGTGTACAATGATATTCAGGCTATGACAACATTACCTCCTACGAGTCTTCGACTCTGATTTTCTTTTTCTTCAAGTCTTCTAGCCCAGTAGTTCTCAAACAGGCTTACTTTATAATATGGTTTTCGACTCTACGAGTCTATGACTTTTTTGCTGAGGTGCTTAGAGTGGTTTCTCAATGAGCATACTAAGTAAGTACTAGTAGTAAGTCTTCGACTCTATGTCTTGGAGTCTTCGAGGATGACAGATTACAGGTTGGCTTAAGTCTAATGGTTCACTTTGTGTCAAGTGAGTCTTCGACTCTTCGAGTCTCCGACCCTTGCTGTGACTCTTCGAGTGACTCTTATATTGAGCATACATAGCCTATGCCTATTGTCTTAGCTGTGAGTCTTCGACTCTGTTTCTTTGAGTCACTCAGTTTGGATTGGAGGGTTTAGAAGGATATTCGACCTTGCGAGTCTATGACTCTTCAAGTCTCCGATTCTCACTGTCTAATGCTTATCCTGTCATCGTTGGATGATTGCAAACTGAGTTTCCATTCCTCCGAGTCTTTGACTTCTATAGCTCCGACTCTTCAGCTACGGCTTTACGTTTGAGGTCTACGGGTTTTTATCTTATTTATGGGCTGACAATTCCATTTGATTAACTGTCTATGACTCTTCGAGTCTCAGTTACAATTTCTTTTGTCAGTCTATATAGTTGTGAGACCTAGGTTCTTCAACCTTTGATCTTCGAGTCTGCGAGTCTCCTCACATTTTGTAGTTGACAGATTCTATTTGTGTCTTAAACTCTTCAACCCTTCGAGTCTACGAGTTTACTTATCAATTTATGTTCTGTCAATTGTTATAATGGCATCTTTGGTGACTCTTTAGTTTTGCATTCTTCGGGTTTTCGAGTCAACTTATGTTCTGTCGCTTTTAAGTTATGACTCTTCGACTCTTCGAGTCTACGAGTGTTTTATCATTCATACTAGTGACAGTTTTACTCTTCTACGAACTTTGACTCTATGACCTTGATACCTTTGGATCTTCGAGTCTCCAGACTTAGAAATATTATTAGCAGCTTCACCAAATCCTATGATACCCAACAGTTTCCCTTGTTCCATTTTATTCGACCCTTTGACTTTATAACCTTTACGTCTTAGATTCATCTATTGTACTATCAGTTTCTTTGATTAACTAACTTCGACTTTTTGACTTTTCGAGTCTTCAAGTCATCTAACACAGCGCATTGATAGTTTCCAGTTCTTCAGACTTCGACTCTTCAACCCTTTGGACCTTCGGGTCTTCAAGTCTCCAAACTTAGAGGAATTCGTGACAGCTTCAACAAATCATGTTTTTCCCAACAATTTCCCCCTATTTGATTTAAGATGACAACTTATTTGAAATTTGATGTCTGGCATTTTAAGACTTGTAGATGGATAATTATGTCAGGTTTGAGCTAGTCATTTGCATTTAATATTGAACCTGATTGCGCTCTAATAAACATGATAGCCAGTATGGTTTGGGTGGGTCTTTGTATTCTTTAACCATAGATTAGGGGTTTTTGAATTGTACATATTTCACCTGGTAACACTCTCCCCCTTTTTTATGTAAGCTCTTAGCCTTACCTCATATTAATAGCTAGCTCCCCCTTAGACCTTGCTCCCTCTGAGATCACTCCCCCTTTCTGGAGTGAGGAACAAGCCTTAGAACAATGGGAGCATAGAGTAGCAAGCACAAGAGGTAAGAGCAGAGATGCAAAGGAGGAAAAGAAAAACACATCTATAACAAAAGTAGGGAGGCAATGAAGTATAAAATTAGGCACATTGTGTTTTATTACAGAAACAACTAAGATTACAAGAGAAATTTAACATTGTTATTAATATTCAGCATTGTTAGTGTAAATACAAAAAAACAGTCTACTGCGAAAAAATTGTGCAGGCATCATTTTGTTGGTAGTAGCTTGGGCGCATAGGTGTTCATACTCAGCCACCAAGGCAGACAGACCAGTGGTGGTCAAGACATGGATGAAGTGGCACATGAGGAAGCCAAAACTATTATCATCATCCTATGTTGGAACACCTTTGGTCACTTTCATGATTCCCATTGACTTCATCAGAAGAGGCTTGCCACGAAAGAAACTTAGCATTCTGAAGTACGCAAGTGAGCATTTCATTGAAGGCACGAAGCTGACCACACTGTATTTGAATGGAGGTGGAAGGAAGGGAATTAAAGATGAAGATGTGCTGTTGACGCAAATCAACCTAAACCAGGACCCAGTGAGGAGAGCTGGTCAAGAAGGGGATGAGCACAATATTTACGTCGCTCCACGGCCAGAGTTGAAGATACACTATCCCTTGGATGAAACCGTACATCATCTCCTCAGAATGGAGTTGATCCTGCATAATGGGTAAGCACAACTCCATCTGAAAATCTTGGTGAATGGTGGGTCGAAGGCGAGCGAGCATGACTTTTTGAGCCAGGACAAAGTGGCAGACATCTATAGTATCTATAGGTCCCAAAGTGAGACTAGAGGGGGGGGGGGGGTGAATAGACTTTCATCATTTGCGGAAGCTGGACTGTTAGCTGGTTTTGGATTCCTCTACAGATGACTACAGTGGAAGTATTTATGGAGAAAACGACAGTGGTATTGTGATGATAACGTGGGTGATGATGAACTATCAGACAAAAACAGAGATACGAGTAAATGCTCTTTTCACAACAGAACCCGATTGTGAAAGTGATGATTTATGATAGATCGAAATGCGGAATGTCAGGGGATAGGTTGATCTGCTTTGATTTGCAGATCAGATGCCCATACTGCGTATTTGGCATGCAGTCGATCTTGGCTGTTCATCCGTGGGTGGTAGTTGACAGCAATTAATGTGTCATTAATGCGCTCAACTGCTCGGGACGGCGTAGACTTGCTGTACAAACCCTAGCTAACAATCTCGTTAAGTGGCTGTGTTTAGGGTTGTAAGTCTGCCTTGGAGGTAGATGCATCGTAGGTTCGGTGACTCGAAGATTTCAGTTAGAACCTATCGGAAGTTGCGAAGTTTTGCTTTGGGCTTTATAGTGTTTCTGCGAGTCTATGACTCATATCTTCGAGTCTGCGAGGCTAGAGTTCAGGATGGATTAGCCTTTTGTGTCACTCCGTTAACTAAAGTCTATGACTCTGCGAGTCTACGACTCTACGAGTCTGCAACTCTTCGAATGACGCTTAGAGTGACTTCTTCGTAGTCCGTATAATTTACCTATTATTACAGCTACGAGTCTTCGACCCTAGCTCTGCGGGTCTACGACCTTCAGGTCTCTCAGTTTACTGTATTTGACTAAATGGTCTGAAAATCTTCGACTCTACGAGTCTTAAACTTCGCTTTTCTTAGTCTTTCATAGAGGCTCATAAATTGAGTTTCTGTATGGCTACGACCCTTCAGCTACAACTCTCAGCCATTAATATCTGAGTTTGGAAGTGTAGCAATTTCTCTATAGTGACTGTGTCCCTTGAGTCTACGAGTCTACGACTCTACGACCCTTGAGTTACAATTTCATTTGTTTGCCAGTCTTTATAGCATCGACTCTTCGACCTTCAACCTACGAGTCTACGGGTCCTGTTTTCTTAACAATGTTCGAAGGCTTCGACTCTACGACTTTCAATCTATGAGTCTACGAGTCCGATTTTCTTAACACTGTTCGAAGGCTTTGACTCTGCGATTTTCGATCTACGAGTCTACGAGTCCTGTTTTCTTAACAATGTTCTAAGGCTTCGACTCTATGACTCTACGAGTCTTCGAGTCTAGTGGCAGTTTAAGTTCTGTTAATTAACTTAAGTATTTTTGGGGACTCTACAATTCTATGGGCTGCGAGTCTACGAGTCATTTAGTTTTGGTTACTGGTCTTAAGAATTCTTCGACTCTACGAGTCTCCGAACTTATTGACGCTTGTAGTAACGCTCTGTTTTCCGTACTATGACTCTACGACCTTCGGCCCTGGATCTATGAGTCACAATGTTTTGTCACTATTTTGCCTTGAGTCTCAAGACCCTACGAGTTTGCGAGCCTCCCGCCAATCGTGTCCTGTGACAGTTTTACTTCTATGAACTATGAATCTTCGACCCTACGACCCTCGGTTCTTCGAGTCTCCAGACTTAGACTATAATTTGGCAGCTTCATCAAATCCTATATTTCCAACAATCTCCCCCTATTTAATGTAAGCTGACAACTGGTGAATTCATGAAGTCTGAGACTACGAGATTGATGGGCAATTCATGAAGGCTGGTTAGCTGGCTCCTGTCAAAGATAACTCCCCCTACGAACTTGTTCCCCCTGAGAAACACTCCCCCTTTCTGGGGTGAGGAACAAGCACCAGAACATAGACCTCATGGGAGCAATAGAATAAAGCACAGAACAGCAGGCAGCAGAGCAAGGACATACATAAAAGATAACTGACAGAAAGTAAGTACACAGAAAAGTAAAAAGCAAGAAATGTAGTGTACAAGGAATTAGAGGACAAGACAGTTATAGGTTAAATTTAGAGTATAATATACTCTGTGTAAACAGAAAAATAGTAGCTTGCTCGCGCAGGAGTTGAGCAGGAGTCAAGAGTAACGAGGCCGCTCGATTGCTCACACGATCAAATTCAAGCACGAGAGCTGGGAACCCGTTGGTGGTCAGGATGCGAATGCAATGGCAAACATAGAAGCCACAGCTATGAGCATCATCCTGAGCAGGAACGCCTTGCTTGACTCGCGTAATTTCCATCGGTTTGGAGAGATGATAGCCACCACACCCATGCGAATATCCCTGCATGACACGGGTGAGAGTGCGATTGAATTCACGCAGTTGTTCACGCCGATGGATTAGTAAAGTACTGGGTTTGGAGTCGAAGATGACGATCCTTTGGTTTTTTGAAGTCAAGATCGAGAAGAAACCAGTGCGAGGATATGGACAAGTAGGGGATGAGCACATGGTCTACCTCATTCCAGGGATGGAAGGAGTTCTCATATCTGCGACCCTGTATAATCTCAATCATTATTGCATCATTGAGGAGTTGAGCCTGCATGATCGGCAAACAGAGTTCCACCCTGGTATCTCTGCGGATATGGAGAGGTAGCTTCTCGAGGAATGACTTCTGTGCGAAGATGAACTGAGTCATCTCAATATTATCCATTTCTTCACCGTCATGTAGTAGTTGATATAGGTCAGGTCCAGTGAAGATGCTTCATAGCCACAAGTCCTCGCAGTGGTATCCCCAGCAACATAGGTGTTAAATGCAGCCAGTTCAACTGAGGTGCCTCCAGTTGTTGCAATGCGAGGTGGGGCTAAAGGTTGGTCGGTGGTGGTAGCGGTTGGTTTGGTAGGTGAAGCAGGCATGGTGTACTCAGCCGTACTTGGATGTGTAGTTGAGGGGCCAGGTTGAGTGGAAGAAGATGGTTGGCAGGGAGCATCTTTCTGCTTCTTCATGCGGGTTGCAATGGGAACATCATCATCATCATCATCAGAATCTGTGATGACCGTGGTTCTATGTGTGCACTTTCTTCCCCGCATGTAAGTGGTAGTAGATGGAGGTTGTGAGTGACTCGGAGAAGGTACGGCTGGCTGTGGAGTATCTACTGGTTCAGGTGCAGGTCGGTCGGATGGCTGTGGGAGTGTGTTTTTGATAGTAAGAGATATTTCGCCACTGGCAAGATGATGACATTCCGACAGAATAGCTCCCAGAGTTGTACTAAGTCCTTTGTATTGTCTCTGGTAAGCTCCTTTGAGGTCTTCACAGTGTTCCTCCAGATGTCTAAACCCATCGGTGGTCACACTTGTGAGTGATGTCATTTCTTGTTACACCTTGTCGAGGGTACGGTCTGATGATTCAACTTGAGTTCGTACCTCTTCCATACTTGACTCCATGATAGCTAGTTGTTCTTCAAAGGCCTGAGATACTGATGTCTTGAGGATGCCAGAGGAAATCAGTTTCTCAATGACCTTGCTTGCCAGAAGATCTACTTCTTCGGCCGTCAGAGAACGTGAGTGAGACGCAGCTGGTACTGGATAGCCATTGGGATATTGGTTGCGAACTCCTCACTCATTTGAGTGGCCACTTGATGAATGACAGGTGCAGATGGTGTGGCCATCTCGGTTCTTTCTACGATCTCAAGGACTTGTGGGACAGCTCTGCATCGGAGTCACCTGGTCGTAGCACCAAGAGTTTCATCTTCTTCTGCTTCTTCTTCTACAACAATTCCTACCTCCTCAGCATCATGTGGAGCAGATGTGGCAGGTGAGTCCACCATGATGGGAGATGGGGCAACCACTGATACAGCTTCCACTGGTTCTCTTCTTACAAGACCCTGAGCGACTAACCAATCAGATGGTCTCTATCTACCATCTGTTTACCAAAGATGATCCATGCCTTTCGTAAATCTGTGGGGGTCATATGAGCCTTGGCATATTCCATATAAAAATCTTCTAGCTCAGACTCCCCAAGAGTGCTCAACAGTACAGGTGTAGTATCCCTATCCTCTGGGGTTTCCTGTGCTGGTGTTTGCCCTCCAACTGCAGGTTCTCTTACTTCTGTAGTATCCTTGGGAAGTTTGGCAAAAGGGGCCTCCTTGGGTGTAGAATCAGTGGGGAGATGAGTTCTGGAAATGTTCTCCACCACTTCAGCTATATGTATGTTGCAGCGGATGCAGAGGAGCCCCTAGAAGTCTGTGAGACACGGACCGGTTGTCGTGGTATGCGAGCTGGGGCTCGTATAGAGCTGGCTGTGTCTCCTGCATGACTTCTTGCACTTGACTCAGGCCTCTTCATCGACTTGATTTCCAGCCGACCATCCTCATAAATGCTTTTAAAGATGTATTTGGTCGGCAGTGGCACTGAAGGTCTGTTGCAGAATACGTCAGGGTGTAGGAACCTGAGGACTTTAGTGAGAAGTAGTCCAAAGTGACCCTTCTTGCTTTTGATCATGGAGTGTATTTGAGTTCCCCAGTCTACTCGTCTTCCATGTAGAATACTACACATGATCTTCATCTGCTCATGGCTTGCAGAGTCATGAGCAGTCTTCTTACACAGTAGGCACTGTCCGGTGACTATGAGAGTCGCCAGTGCCTGACCGGAAAACCCAATCTTCAAGGCTCCCTGACCTTGCTTTCCGGGATTGGAATACCCAAGAAAAGACTTGCACTCTTCTCTGGAGATACTAGGAAGAGGATCAAAGTTACCTTTCGGGAGCGATAGTGCATTTCGGAGCGTTTCGACAGAAACTCGAATCTCCACTCCTTGTACAGTTCCCACAAGGTCATCTCCAGTGAGTACCATGGTCTCGTAAAATTCTGTGACATCTTCTATCAGCAAGTCTTGCATCCCTGAGCAGATAGATGCAATACCAGTATCATCGAGGTGACTTCTGAATTCGTTCAGCCAGCTGACTTTGGCGTCGCCTATGGCTTCCCAATCAATGTTGAATCCTGGGACGATGTTGTGTAGATCGTCGGCCATCGATGAGCTTGGTCCTGCCATTGAGCTTGTAGAGAGAGAAAGAGACACTTGTATTGAGAGATTGTAAGGTTCGAAGGTGGTCAGGGGAGAGAAAAAGAGAGAAAAGACAGAATCGAAAAGAGAGAGAGAGTTCTAGGGTTAGGGTTCGAGCTCCGTCTCTATCAGTGACTTATATATGAGTTGAGAAGTGTATCGTAGAAGTCACTCACTCTGTCGGTTCGTCTTCATGGTCCACGTTCTTTTCTCTGACCCGCCTCTTTGTCATCCGGATCCACCCGTTGGAATATTCAAGCAATGAGTCCACGTCACCCCTTAAGTCGGTGTAACTTCCATTTTAAGTGCACGAGGACGTGCGACATGTCTGTGATGCTTGAATAGTAAGTGACAGACTCTGTCTCGCTTCGATCCTTTGGACTACTATTGGATCAAGCCCAGAATTTGGATAATGCTGATAAAGCCTTATGTAATTTGATCTGAGATCTTTTGTATTTCTTTGATCGTTGCAGAAGATATGTTATTAATCCGGAGATACACTCGTGAGAGCAAAGCTAAGGACAGGATACATAATCCTGATCCGGACAAGAGTGAGTGTCGTTAAACACTTGGTAAATAACCAAGTCACCAATACATACGGAATAAGGAACATTCGTGCGGACTAAGAACTTAAAAGCTACGGATTGCGGAATATGTTCCTAGTGTCTCAAGCGAACTAAAGTGAAGAAGACACGGAGTAAGGCATCCGAGTCTTTCATACATACGGAGTAAGGAAATATTGATGCGGAATGAGGACCCGAGTCTTTATTCGCACGGAGTAAGGAAATTAGATGCGGAGTAAGGAATCCGAGCCACTCACTCATACGGAGTAAGGAACTTACATACGGAGTAAGTAACTTACATACGGAGTAAGGAACTTACATACGGAGTAAGGAAGCGCTAGTATGGAGTAAACACTCAGATCCCTTAGACTCGCCCGGAGTAAGGAACTTACATACGAAGTAAGGAAGGAACTTACATACGGAGTAAGGGACTTACATGCGGAGTAAGGAAGCGCGACACGGACTAAGGATTCCAAGTACCAAATAAATACGGAGTAAGTAACCACTGACACGGAGTAAGGTTCCGAGCTTCATTAGCAACGGAGTAAGGAAAATTACACCGGACCAAGAAGATGCTACTTCAATTCACCGCATTTAAGGCTATCAGCTCGTGGCGTCCCGATGTAAGACAAACTCATTGAGAACCTGAAGAATCTTACACGTGGATCACCCGGATATGTGGACACAACCTTAAGTATATTTGGGAACTCACAAAGGCACTTATACTCTTCAAACCCAAGATCTTGAGCTCCACAAACCGCAGCAGTCAAGGCAGAGAGATTACCGAGGAATAGTTAGTGCTGAATGCATTCCAAAACTACAAGTTCCAAGGTTGTCTCTTAGGAATGTTTGTATAAATATTCATACTTGTACATTTGGGAAGAAGAGTGTATGTGTGCGAACGAGCCTAAATAACCTGTGAATGCACAGGAGCTCAAAGAGATAATCTAGGCTAGTGTGTGAATCCCTTTGTAAACAGAGTGTAAGAGAGTCTTGCTTCTATTTTGTTGTATTTATCTCTTGATAATAAAACAAAATACTTCCACTATCTGGTTATCTTCCACAGTGATTTTATCACTTGACTAGATTAGTGTAGTGCCTTAAGAGATCAAAAGAGTTTCGATAAGAGCCTATTCACCCCCCCCCCCTCTAGGCTCCAAGGGACCATCAAGTGGTATCAGAGCAGTCTATTTGTTCAAAAGTAGATATCCCACTCTTTTACTCTAAGCAATGGCCGAAGAAAGCAGTATGCTATTCAACACTCGCCTTAACTCCGGAGGTGCACAAGAGCCCATCCCAAATCGAAGCAGCAGTGAAAACGTCGACCCACCTCAACCTACTGCTACCGCTGCTCCTCAATCACGGAGTTCTGGTTTTACTCTGACGAAACCGCCCAAATTCACACTTGAGCTTTTCTCCCAGTGGAAAGCTCGCATGAAGATGTTTATGGTATGCCATGATCATCTCATGTGGCCATGTCTTCATCAGGAGATTCCAATTCCGATGACTATCGGAGAACATGGAGTTAGGAGGCCAAAGACGGATGCTGAACTTACCAACGATGAAAGAGCCTGGCAGTGCGCTAGTGAAAAGGCTCCTGCTTATGTTACATCATCTTTGGATTCTCGAGGCTTTCACGGACGTCCAGGGTTGCACGACAAAGAAAAGTCGTTTGGGATAAACTGACAATCCTCTATGAGGGGAGTCAGTTCCAAATGCAAAATGTGATATGTACTCTCAGGCAGAACTTTGAGAGTTTCAATCATAAACCAGGCGAATCACTCGAAAGCATCTATCGAAGATTCGGCAAGCTCATTCTTGAGCTGAAGACTGTCAATGAGCATTATTCTCAATCTCAGATCAATGACAAGTTCTTTCGCTCCTTGTCGGATCGATAGTACTCCAAACAACTCCGGATGTAATCGAACAAAAGCTGGCAGTATGTTCCCCTTGAAGAACTATATGGAGAGTCATGGACTCACGAAGTCGGGTTTAAGTACTCGACCGGGATGAGAAAATAGCTCGGAAAGAAAAGGGGGTAGCTCTCAAAGCTACGGAATGTTTAAACATATTGAGGAATGATGATACGGACGTGTCCGAGAATTCTGACCCTGACGAGGAGGAGGAGATAGCTCTTCTCGTCAAATCCTTTGAGCGATTCTTACGGAAAAGCAGAAAAGGATTCAGGAGACGCTCATCATCATCTTTCCAAAGGAAGGAGAGACCGGAGTCCAGTTCCCAGAATGCTACAACCGTGGGAAAACCGGTCATTGGGCCAAGGAATGCAGATCCAAATCAAAAGTGGCCGAGAAAAGTGACAAGGTAACTCCTTACCGCTCCACCTCAGACAACAGCAAGAAAAAGAGGAAGGCGTTCGTGACAAAGTACATTAGTGGCTCGGAAGAAGAGGAGGAATCCTCGGATGATGAGACAACTCCTAAGCCGAACGTCTGCCTCATGGCAAATACTCAGGTACCTTCTATCTCTGAGCTCATGAGTTAATTAGAATCTCTTATTAGTGAACGTGATCATGAAAAGAATGAAAGACAAATAATTACTCAAATGTACAAAGATATGGAAAGTCAGAATAAACGCCTTGAATTTACTATCACTAGACTTGAAAAAGACATAGCTGACTTCAGAGGAAAAGAGGCTTGGTATCATGATCTGAGAGCTGAAAATCATTTGTTAAATACCAACCAACGGGCCTAAAAGTTATTGTGAAACGACTCGAAAATGAACTGGAACAGGAAAGGGAAATAAATCGTAAGTGGCTAAAATTCGGGGAAATAGCCTCTACCTTTAGAACTGATCCTGAAAACATCCGAGTCAAACCTGGCCTAGGTTCCAAACCATCCACTTCCATAGCTCAAGCTACTGAGTGCCCTCCGGATTTCACTCTGAAACTAACCAACTTATATCCTGTTAGTACATCTAAACCGTTGGATGGTTTCATTTCAGGTGGCACCATAGTTTATGATCGTGGAGCAGAGGGTCATTATTGCACTTCCCGGCGGTAGCACCCGTAACTAATGATGAAGGGAAGGCTGCTGCAGTTAAAGCCAAAATCGTAGCACCCAAAAAGAAAGGAAAGGCTAAGGCCGACGCATCTAGGGCCAAGAGCGCGTCACCCAAACGCAATGGATTAGGCCACAGGGAATAGAGTAGAAAGTCTGTAGAAATCTAAGAGACCCGTATCCCCGTTTGTACTTCACATTATAGTGTCTCGTTCCATCTCACAGGGAAATAGGTCATTATCACTACGAATGTTGGAGTTTATCCGATAACCGGCTTTGTAATCAATTTCATACCAATAAAGATCGGTTAAATAAAAAGGGTTCTTTGAGCAAAACAAAATCTAAACCTCAAAGGAATATCTCTCCCAAGAAGACCCAAATAAAAGAGGCAACTTAAACTAACAAGTTAAAGTTAACTTGGAGAGCTAAAAGTCCTAGCAAAATCAAATCCGTAATCGTTGACATTACTATTGCTCTCTCTAACCCTGAAACAAGTTTGGGCACCAAAAGTGTAAATTGTTGTCTTTCAGGAGCATCTCTGGAATGCATTGCCGGATCACTTGAAGCTAAAGATCAATCAAAGCAAGTGGATCCTCGATAGTGGATGCTCCGGACATATGACGGGTGATCGGACTCGCTTGTAGAAGTTAATGAAAAACGAGGTCCATCCGTTTCATATGGTGACAACAACGAAGGTAAGACTGTCGGGTATGGCACTTTAACTAACGGGCGTGTATCAATCACTAGAGTTGCACTAGTCGAAGGTTTGAAGCATAATTTGCTAAGTGTCGATAATTTATGTGACAAAGGATTTACTATTTCCTTTATGTCCAACACCTGTACGAAAGGGAAAACTTATCCTGGAGATGTAAAGTTATCCGGATCAAGAGATGGGGACTTATACTCAGTGGTCTTAAGAAATAATTCTTCTGACCCTGTATGCCTCCTCACTAAAGCATCAGATGAAGATAGTTGGCTATGGCACAAGCGATGCGCACATTTAAACTTTAAGACTTTGTTTAAATTAGCGTCACTTGATCTTGTCACTAGTCTACCTAAACTCAAGTTCTCCAGAGACACTCTCTCGTCGAGAATGCCAACCGGGCAAGCAAACCAAACATAGCTTTAAGAGCAAATCGGTTAATTCAATAATCTGCTCCTCTACAACTTCTTCATATGGACCTCTGTGGTCCTATTTCGTTCCGTCACTGGCTGGTGCGAGATATACCCTTGTGGTTATTGATGATTTCACCAGGTACACATGGGTGATGTTCCTGAAATCAAAGGATCAAACCTTTGAGCATCTTGTAGATCTCTTCAACTGGATAAGCAACTCACAAGGACTGAGCATAAAGTGCATTAGGAGTGATCATGGTATAGAATATGACTTTTTAGAAATGAGATCATATTGTTCGAAACGGGGCATTCAAGATGACTTCTCTGCGCCCAAAACTCCACAACAAAATGGGGTAGTTGAGCGCAAGAATCGTACTTTAGTCGAGGCCGGCAGATCTATGTTAGCCAGGGGCAACGCTTCCTCTCGCCTATGGGTCAAGTCGTGTCCACTGCCTCGCTATGTTCGAACGAACTCTAATAAATAAATCTAACATGAAAACACCCTATGAGATGTGGAGAGGACAAAAGCCTTCAATTTCACATTTCAGAGCTTTTGGGTGTACTTGCTATATATTGATAAATGGCAAAGAGACCCGGAATAAATTTGAACCGAAATCTAATGATGGGATCTTTGTCGGGTACACATTACATAGCAAAGCTTATCGGGTCTTCAATAGAAAACTTTTTAAAGTTGAAGAATCTATCCATGTGACCTTTGATGAAACTAATCTTGATTGGTCAAAAGTTGCTTCTTCAAGTTCTAACGTACAGGTTCAAGACAACAACATCGACTATTCAAAGTTTATGACTGCTCTGTTATACATACTTTGACCAACCAAGCGGCACCAGAGGAGCACAAAGAAATGATATGGACAATGCTACGGATGACTCGGACTCTGGACTACCGTTTAGCTCCGGACATACTCCTACGGATACCCAAAATTCCGGAGCACCTTCAAGTCCGTCCGGACTAGTTAACACTGACAGAAACAGTGTTGAAGAACCATCTAGTTCTACCGTACCCTCTAATACGGAAACATCTGGTTCGAAGAAGCTCAACCAGCGAGATATACGTGAACCACCTACTCCGGCGAGCTTCAAATTATTCACGATCAACCATCACATGCATAGAATTACGAGATGGACCCAAAACCATCCCTCATATCAAGTGATTGGTGATCCTACTGTTGGTGTAAGAACAAGAGCATCCACCTCAAACATGAGTCTTTACTCGTGTTTTCTATCACAAATAGAATCAAAGGTGGTAGATGAAGCTCTTCAGATTCGAATTGGATAGAAGCCATGCAAGAAGAGCTGAATCAATTTAAGAGAAATAATGTGTGGACCTTAGTACCAAGGCCTAAGTCTCAAGAAGTCATTGGCGTTAAATGGGTGTTCAGGAACAAACTTGATACGGATGGAATAGTAATCCGGAACAAAGCCAGAATGGTAGCCAAAGGATATCGTCAATAAGAAGGAATAGACTATGATGAGACCTTTGCTCCAAGAGGCAAGACTTGAGGCAATTCAGATGTTTATGGCGTATGCTTCACATGAAAACTTCATAGTTTATCAAATGGACGTCAAGAGTGCATTCCTGAATGGAGATCTTCAAGAGGAGGTTTACGTAGAACAACCTCCCGGTTTCATTGAACCTAAAGCAGGACATCTAGTCTACAAGCTTCGGAAAGCTTTATATGGTTTGAAGCAAGCTCCAAGAGCACAGTACGACACCATCGTCGAATTCCTACTTGCTCACAACTTCCAAAAAAGGGAAGATTGACACCACCTTATTTCTACAAAAAGAGAAAGGACACGCTTTAATCGTACGGATATACGTGGATGATATCATTTTCGGATCAACGAATCCGAAGCTTTGTGAAGAGTTTGCTAAGTTGATGACAGGCAAGTTTGAGATGAGCATGATGGGAGAACTGTCCTACTTCCTCGGAATAGAAGTTAAACAATTGAAGGAAGGAATCTTCATTAGTCAAGCTAAGTACACTCGCGATCTTATTAAGAAGTTTGGTATGGAAGGTTCATCTCCCGTCAAAACTCCCATGCCTGTCGTGCCAAGTTAGATCCCGATGTGGACGGCATATCGGTAAATGTGACTGACTACGAGGGATGATAGGATCATTGCTTGTATCTTACGACAAAGTCGCCCAGGAACATTATGTTTGCAACTTGCATCCGTGCACGATATCGGGCGATTCTCAAGGAGTCACATATGCTTCATGTTAAACGGATATTAAGGTACCTCAAGGGAATGATGAATTTGGGACTCCTGGTACCCAAAGGAGTCCAACTTCACCTTATCCAGGATACTCGATGCCGACTTATTTGGATGTCGCATCGACAGGAAGAGCACAAGTGGTACGTGTCGGTTTCTTGGAAATAGATTAATCTCATGGTTCGAGAAGACGAAATTCCGTATCAACCTCTACTACTAAGGCGGAATATATAGTCTGTGGGAGTTGCTTTGCACGACTACTCTGGATGAAAGTCAACTTGCCGACTACGGTTTCAACATGTCATCTATTCCACTCTCTTGTGACAACACTAATGCAATTGTTATCAGCAACAATCCCGTCATGCACCCTAAGACGAAGCATATTGAGATCAGATATCACTTCATACGCGACCATGTTCTCAAAAATCACATTTCCTTGGAACATGTTGCTACTTTTGAAGATCAATTGGCGGTACATACTTACAAAGCCCCTACCGATGCAAGATTCTCCCAACTACTCTTCCGATTAGGTATGCTTGACTTCTCTGCATAGCTTCACATTTAAATTACCCAACAAGATATACTTACTATCGGAACATGCATTGTGCTTTTATTGAAAGTAGAAGATACATACCGACTTTAATGCTGATCATACTTACCGATTAACGGTCTCATGCTTCGATATTAATCTCAACTTCATATTGGGAGGATGCTTGCGTTTCCCGATTGAAGGCGTTTAAGCAAACATGATTAAAGTTTATATGATTCACCTCTTTCTGGTTTCATGATCTTAATTTCCACTGATCACCGCATGACAAAAGCATGTTCATTTACATTACTTTATTAACATGTATAGTTGAAGAAATAAAATGGGTTAGCTCGGAATGCCTGGTGGATGAATACTCAATCGCGATCCGATAAGCTTCGAAGTATAGTTTTCTAATAAAATAGACAAGTGCTGAATTTCTACAAACCGGAAACGTCAATCGAGAGGATTGCACAATCTACGGGGGAGAAAATGCTTAATATATTATTTGAGTAAGACCCCCCCCCCCCGTATGTCTCATGACTTCTTTCCTGTCGTCTATTTGAGGGGGAGCTTTTCACCGAGAGGATCAAATGATCTATGGGGGAGCTTAAATTTCATCTATTACATCGTAATGACCCCCTAATATGTCTCGAAACTCCCTCCTCTAAACCTTTACTTCCCGATTTGACTGGACATGCTGTTTTGAATCGGAATAGTGGCATGCTTGGATGTATTTTCCTTCTTCAACCATGCATTTTAATTGGATAATCACTTGCTTACTTTTGACATGTGTCCGCTTACTCATCTTTCACTCATAAACCCTAATTTGGCCAAATCATATGATTTTCAATTAATCTTAGCTACGTCGTTCAAGACGGGACGGTTTTATTTATGTTGACCTATATGAACTTGTGTATTTTTATCCGACATATGCCCCGATTCAGTAATATGATCATTCTCTCGTATGTATATGTGTATTACATTCTTTGTCATGCATAAGTTCCGTTTCTCATTAGTTCGGGTTATGTTGTTCTTCACGGCCTACTTTCTCTCATCCGTACTAATCCTTACCTATTAAGCTTTTGTATTTTTTAGTTGATCTTGTTGTAAGCTACAGGTTTAGATTCTCTTTGCAACCTTATCGATAAATCTAGTCCATCGTCTTGGATTTGAAGTGTTGTGGTACTTCTCTTCTCTTCGACTTTTTGACAAGCAAAGGAATCTATTTCTCTCTCACCGCACTTTGTTACTACGGAAACGGTCTACTTTTTATCCAGGATACTCGTCACACGACTATCGTTAATTCCGGATGATTGTCGATTCATTCCTTTGGACTCCAGACACTATCACATTTCGATAATCCATGTCCTCTCTTATATCGTGTGCTTTTAAGGAGGAATCATGATGATTCATTAAATGCAAATCTCGGGATGCACACATTTCTCCGGATGGCAAACAGATGTTACCTTTACTTGGTCATGCGGTCTCCACGACATCGTTTCATTCGGAGGCGCATCGATATCTAGACTAATGACATTAGCCTATCAAGCGGTTCCCTGTTTCACTCGCCAAATTCCTAGACCCGCTGACATTTACGGACTCGATCTTATATATTCTGGTCATTCCTGTGAAGCACGAGTATTGCTTATTCCAAATCCCTAAACCTCTCGTTGCTCCTTTGATACCCAAGACCTCACCTTTCCTCTCATCCTTCAATCCTTCATCTACAATGGCACCCGAATCTCTATCCGGCATTAATCCTGGCCATCCGGTCGATTGGAGTGCCGTCTCTAACCCTCCGGATTGGTTTTTCCAACTTCGCCCTTTACTCGAAGCCTCGCATATACTCACCTTGATCTCCAATCCTGTCGATCTTCTTATCGACGACATTAATGAGTATTACCAAAGGATTCGCTTGTACCACCGACTCCATCATCTCCTATGCTCGCGGTAAATCCATCATCATCACTCCCGCCGTTCTCCGCGTTGCTCTCCACTTACCCCTCGGTGAAACACATATTAAAACCGATATAAAACAATTCTTAACCACGATCTTATGCTAAACCATTAGATCTAACCCAAAATTGAATTTCCCCAACACCTAGGGTTCATGCGTAATTTCATAAATCATGACAAATTCATGCATACTAAGGATAGAATCAAGATAAGAAGTTCAAGAACACCTACTTGGAGTGATTCTTTGAGCTCCACGAACCCAAATCGCCCCAAATCGGCAAGGCACCAAGCTCCACGCTCTCTCTCTCTCTCTCTCTCTCTCTCTCTCTCTCTCAAACGCACAAACGTGATAGCGTAAAGTGAAAGCTTCTTCTTTTTTTCTTGCTATTTATATTTCGCCAATCATTGACCAATAACTAACCTAGTCAATCATTGACCTAGTCAATAATCGACCTAGCTCCCCACCCAATAATTGACCTCCAAGGTCCCGAACTCCAAATTGAGTCAAATTATAGTCAAAACGCTCGAAATGACGAGCACAATACTAAGCAGATATTATTACACCCAAATGACCGCCCAAACGCAAAGTCAACTAATAAACCCCGAAAAGTCAACAAAAGGGTCAAACGGGGCCCCGACTCGGAATCGGGCCCAAGTACGGTTAAAATGCTCACATCGACGACTATACTACCGTCCAGGATACTTACATTCCCATAGAATGGCTATCTCTCAAAAACTACCCAAATACAAGTCTTTACATTTGATGTAGAGATGCTTCGGCTTCGACAACATTTGATCCTATAAGCCTTCGACTCTTCGGTTCTTCGAGTCTAGCTTGTAGCATGTGTTTATTTGGGTTAAGTCCTATAATACGCTCTTTGATATTTAAGTTTTTAACTCTTCAAGTTGTCATGAAGAGTTTACTCAACCTTTACTAGGTCTTTCGTGCTACAAGTCTTCGACTTTATTCCTTTGAGCCTTTGAGTCTTCGAGTCGCTCAGTTCACTTAGTGTGGCTAAGACTATCGTTCTACAACCCTTCGGTTCTTCGGGTTTATGAACGTAAGATGAGTCTTTGAGCCTTCGACTCTTTGCGTATTTTGCTTGGCAGACACGGTATGTTGCGAGTTGAGTCTTTGACTCTTTGAGTCATTGATTCTCTAAGTCTTTGACTCTTTGACTTTCGAGTGTACGAGTCTCGCTTTATTTTATATGCAGATAGTTTTTTTTGATTAACTATCTTCGACTCTTTGACTCTTTGAATCTATGACTCTTTTGAATCTATAGCTCTTCGAGTCTTAGTTTCATTTTATGTTCGTTAGTTCCTATTGCTCCATTGTCTTCGACTCTTTGACCTTCGAGTCTTCGAGTCACGGATTTGTGATGACCGACGTTTCTCGATCAAGTATCTTTGACCTTTTAACTATTTGAGTCTTTGACACTTTGAGTGTTTAAGTCTCACTTTTATGGTATGTACTATCGCTTTTTATAGGTCCTAAAGTGAGTCTAGTGGGGGGTGAATAAACTATTTTCATAGAAGCTAAGACTATAAGTCGGGAAATTAATATTCAAGAGATGAAAATGCTATAAATATTAATTGAGAAGATGACAATACGGTATAGGAGTGATTATGAACTATCTAACAAATCTGAGATGAGAATTAATGCTTGGATGGGATAGACCTCGGATATTCGGTGAATATTCCTACGGATGTCAATATGAAGAGATTGACTCCATTTGGAATGTTCTAAGACAGATTTCGATTATGGATAAACAACACAGAGAGTAGACTGGATGATTGTGCTAGATCTGTTTGAACAAGATTGTATGATTAATCTTTCAAGGATGTTTTTGTTCTATGATTAACATGGCGCATAAAGACTTGGATCAATTCTCTCACGAGTCTTTCTCTCAGCATTGGAACTCTCTTAGATTCTCGCAAGAGTTATTTCTTTTATGCATGTCAAAATTCTATATCTTGTATTATATACTCCTGGCTTTCTGTGAGAGTTTGACTCATATCATCATTAAATGTGTGAGAGATATATTTTAAGGTTATAGTGCATGTGCGCCTTGTTGTCTATCCTGACATTCTAACTTCTCACCACTTAAAATGTGAAAGTACAGGGGATGGGTTGATCCACTCTAATTCTGTAGATCTGTTGCCCATGCTGCGTATTTGCATGCCCATATTGGTATAGTTGATCTTGGCCGTTCATTCGTTGATGGTGGTTGGCAGTCATTAATGCGACAATAAATGCGCTCAACTGCTTTGGATGGCGCATGCTTACTGTACAAACCCTAGCTAAAGATATCACTAAGTAAGATGCTTAGAGTTATGAGTTTGCCTTGAAGGTGTATGTCTCGAAGGTTTGGTGACTCGAAGATTTGTGTCGAGCCTCGTTTTAGTGTACAATGATATTCAGGCTATGACAACATTACCTCCTACGAGTCTTCGACTCTGATTTTCTTTTTCTTCAAGTCTTCTAGCCCAGTAGTTCTCAAACAGGCTTACTTTATAATATGGTTTTCGACTCTACGAGTCTATGACTTTTTTGCTGAGGTGCTTAGAGTGGTTTCTCAATGAGCATACTAAGTAAGTACTAGTAGTAAGTCTTCGACTCTATGTCTTGGAGTCTTCGAGGATGACAGACACGGAGTTGGCTTAAGTCTAATGGTTCACTTTGTGTCAAGTGAGTCTTCGACTCTTCGAGTCTCCGACCCTTGTCTGTGACTCTTCGAGTGACTCTTATATTGAGCATACATAGCCTATGCCTATTGTCTTAGTCGTGAGTCTTCGACTCGTTTCTTTGAGTCACTCAGTTTGGATTGGAGGGTTTAGAAGGATATTCGACCTTGCGAGTCTATGACTCTTCAAGTCTCCGATTCTCACCGTCTAATGCTTATCCTGTCATCGTTGGATGATTGCAACCGAGTTTCCATTCCTCCGAGTCTTTGACTTCATAGCTCCGACTCTTCGCCTACGGCTTTACGTTTGAGGTCTACGGGTTTTTATCTTATTTATGGGCTGACAATTCCATTTGATTAATCGTCTATGACTCTTCGAGTCTCGCTACAATTTCTTTTGTCGTCTATATAGTTGTGAGACCTAGGTTCTTCAACCTTTGATCTTCGAGTCTGCGAGTCTCCTCACATTTTGTAGTTGATGCATTCTATTTGTGTCTTAAACTCTTCAACCCTTCGAGTCTACGAGTTTACTTATCAATTTATGTTCTGTCAATTGTTATAATGGCATCTTTGGTGACTCTTTAGTTTTGCATTCTTCGGGTTTTCGAGTCAACTTATGTTCTCGTCGCTTTTAAGTTATGACTCTTCGACTCTTCGAGTCTACGAGTGTTTTATCATTCATACTAGTGACAGTTTTACTCTTCTACGAACTTTGACTCTATGACCTTGATACCTTTGGATCTTCGAGTCTCCAGACTTAGAAATATTATTAGCGACTTCACCAAATCCTATGATACCCAACAGCTTTCCCTTGTTCCATTTTATTCGACCCTTTGACTTTATAACCTTTACGTCTTAGATTCATCTATTGTACTATCAGTTTCTTTGATTAACTAACTTCGACTTTTTGACTTTTCGAGTCTTCAAGTCATCTAACACAGCGCATTGATAGTTTCCAGTTCTTCAGACTTCGACTCTTCAACCCTTTGGACCTTCGGGTCTTCAAGTCTCCAAACTTAGAGGAATTCGTGACAGCTTCAACAAATCATGTTTTTCCCAACAATTTCCCCCTATTTGATTTAAGATGACAACTTATTTGAAATTTGATGTCCGGCATTTTAAGACTTGTAGATGGATAATTATGTCGAGGTTTGAGCTAGTCATTTGCATTTAATATTGAACCTGATTGCGCTCTAATAAACATGATAACAATGATGGTTTGGGTGGGTCTTTGTATTCTTTAACCATAGATTAGGGGTTTTTGAATTGTACATATTTCACCTGGTAACACTCTCCCCCTTTTTTATGTAAGCTCTTAGCCTTACCTCATATTAATAGCTAGCTCCCCCTTAGACCTTGCTCCCTCGAGATCACTCCCCCTTTCCGGAGTGAGGAACAAGCCTTAGAACAATGGGAGCATAGAGTAAAGCACAAGAGGTAAGAGCAGAGATGCAAAGGAGGAAAAGAAAAACACATCTATAACAAAAGTAGGGAGGCAATGAAGTATAAAATTAGGCACATTGTGTTTTATTATAGAAACAACTAAGATTACAAGAGAAATTTAACATTGTTATTAATATTCAAGCATTGTTAGTGTAAATACAAAAAAAACATCTGTGAAAAAATTGTGCGAGCATCATTTTGTTGGTAGTAGCTTGGGCGCATAGGTGTTCATACTCGGCACCAAGGCAAAGCAGACCGTGGTGGTCAAGACATGGATGAAGTGGCACATGAGGAAGCCAAAACTATTATCATCATCCTATGTTGGAACACCTTTGGTCACTTTCATGATTCCCATTGACTTCATCGAAGAGGCTTGCCACGAAAGAAACTTAGCATTCTGAAGTACGCAAGTGAGCATTTCATTGAAGGCACGAAGTCGACCACACCGTATTTGAATGGAGGTGGAAGGAAGGGAATTAAAGATGAAGATGTCTTGTTGACGCAAATCAACCTAAACCAGGACCCAGGAGGAGAGCTGGTCAAGAAGGGGATGAGCACAATATTTACGTCGCTCCACGGCCGAGTTGAAGATACACTATCCCTTGGATGAAACGTACATCATCTCCTCGAATGGAGTTGATCCTGCATAATGGGTAAGCACAACTCCATCTGAAAATCTTGGTGAATGGTGGGTCGAAGGCGAGCGAGCATGACTTTTTGAGCCAGGACAAAGTGGCGGACATCTATAGTATCTATAGGTCCCAAAGTGAGACTAGAGGGGGGGGGGTGAATAGACTTTCATCATTTGCGGAAGCTGGACTGGTTAGCTGGTTTTGGATTCCTCTACGATGACTACGGTGGAAGTATTTATGGAGAAAACGACGTGGTATTGTGATGATAACGTGGGTGATGATGAACTATCGGACAAAAACAGAGATACGAGTAAATGCTCTTTTCACAACAAACCCGATTGTGAAAGTGATGATTTATGATAGATCGAAATGCGGAATGTCGGGGGATAGGTTGATCTGCTTTGATTTGCGAGATCGATGCCCATACTGCGTATTTGGCATGCAGTCGATCTTGGCCGTTCATCCGTGGGTGGTAGTTGACAGCAATTAATGTGTCATTAATGCGCTCAACTGCTCGGGACGGCATAGACTTGCTGTACAAACCCTAGCTAACAATCTCGTTAAGTGGCTGTGTTTAGGGTTGTAAGTCTGCCTTGGAGGTAGATGCATCGTAGGTTCGGTGACTCGAAGATTTCGGTTAGAACCTATCGGAAGTTGCGAAGTTTTGCTTTGGGCTTTATAGTGTTTCGCGAGTCTATGACTCATATCTTTGAGTCTGCGAGGCTAGAGTTCAGGATGGATTAGCCTTTTGTGTCACTCCGTTAACTAAAGTCTATGACTCTGCGAGTCTACGACTCTACGAGTCTGCAACTCTTCGAATGACGCTTAGAGTGACTTCTTCGTAGTCCGTATAATCTACCTATTATTACAGCTACGAGTCTTCGACCCTAGCTCTGCGGGTCTACGACCTTCAGGTCTCTCAGTTTACTGTATTTGACTAAATGGTCTGAAAATCTTCGACTCTACGAGTCTTAAACTTCGCTTTTCTTAGTCTTTCATAGAGGCTCATAAATTGAGTTTCTGTATGGCTACGACCCTTCAGCTACAACTCTCAGCCATTAATCTCTGAGTTTGGAAGTGTAGCAATTTCTCTATAGTGACTGTGTCCCTTGAGTCTACGAGTCTACGACTCTACGACCCTTGAGTTACAATTTCATTTGTTTGCCAGTCTTTATAGCATCGACTCTTCGACCTTCAACCTACGAGTCTACGGGTCCTGTTTTCTTAACAATGTTCGAAGGCTTCGACTTTACGACTTTCAATCTATGAGTCTACGAGTCCGATTTTCTTAACACTGTTCGAAGGCTTTGACTCTGCGATTTTCGATCTACGAGTCTACGAGTCCTGTTTTCTTAACAATGTTCTAAGGCTTCGACTCTATGACTCTACGAGTCTTCGAGTCTAGTGGCGATTTAAGTTCATTAATTAACTTAAGTATTTTTGGGGACTCTACAATTCTATGGGCTGCGAGTCTACGAGTCATTTAGTTTTGGTTCTTGGTCTTAAGAATTCTTCGACTCTACGAGTCTCCGAACTTATTGACGCTTGTAGTAACGCTCTGTTTTCCGTACTATGACTCTACGACCTTCGGCCCCGGATCTATGAGTCACAATGTTTTGTCACTATTTTGCCTTGAGTCTCAAGACCCTACGAGTTTGCGAGCCTCCCGCCAATCATGTCCTGTGACGCTTTTACTTCTATGAACTATGAATCTTCGACCCTACGACCCTCGGTTCTTCGAGTCTCCGGACTTAGACTATAATTTGGCACTTCATCAAATCCTATATTTCCAACAATCTCCCCCTATTTAATGTAAGCGACAACCGGTGAATTCATGAAGTCCGAGACTACGAGATTGATGGGCAATTCATGAAGGCTGGTTAGTGGCTCTCTGTCAAAGATAACTCCCCCTACGAACTTGTTCCCCCCGAGAAACACTCCCCTTTCTCGGGGTGAGGAACAAGCACCAGAACATAGACCTCATGGGAGCAATAGAATAAAGCACGTAACAACGAAAGACGAGCAAGGACATACATAAAAGATAACGACGTAAAGTAAGTACACGAAAAGTAAAAAGCAAGAAATGTAGTGTACAAGGAATTAGAGGACAAGACAAGTTATAGGTTAAATTTAGAGTATAATATACTACGTGTAAAACGAAAAATAGTAGCTTGCTCGCGCAGGAGTTGAGCAGGAGTCAAGAGTAACGAGGCCGCTCGATTGCTCACACGATCAAATTCAAGCACGAGAGCTGGGAACCCGTTGGTGGTCGGGATGCGAATGCAATGGCAAACATAGAAGCCACAGCTATGAGCATCATCCTGAGCAGGAACGCCTTGCTTGACTCGCGTAATTTCCATCGGTTTGGAGAGATGATAGCCACCACACCCATGCGAATATCCCTGCATGACACGGGTGAGAGTGCGATTGAATTCACGCAGTTGTTCACGCCGATGGATTAGTAAAGTCTTGGGTTTGGAGTCGAAGATGACGATCCTTTGGTTTTTTGAAGTCAAGATCGAGAAGAAACCAGTGCGAGGATATGGACAAGTAGGGGATGAGCACATGGTCTACCTCATTCCAGGGATGGAAGGAGTTCTCATATCTGCGACCCTGTATAATCTCAATCATTATTGCATCATTGAGGAGTTGAGCCTGCATGATCGGCAAACAGAGTTCCACCCTGGTATCTCTGCGGATATGGAGAGGTAGCTTCTCGAGGAATGACTTCTGTGCGAAGATGAACTGAGTCATCTCAATATTATCCATTTCTTCACCGTCATGTAGTAGTTGATATAGGTCAGGTCCAGTGAAGATGCTTCATAGCCACAAGTCCTCGCAGTGGTATCCCCCGACGAACATAGGTGTTAAATGCAGCCAGTTCAACTGAGGTGCCTCCAGTTGTTGCAATGCGAGGTGGGGCTAAAGGTTGGTCGGTGGTGGTAGCGGTTGGTTTGGTAGGTGAAGCAGGCATGGTGTACTCAGCCGTACTTGGATGTGTAGTTGAGGGGCCAGGTTGAGTGGAAGAAGATGGTTGGCAGGGAGCATCTTTCTGCTTCTTCATGCGGGTTGCAATGGGAACATCATCATCATCATCATCAGAATCTGTGATGACCGTGGTTCTATGTGTGCACTTTCTTCCCCGCATGTAAGTGGTAGTAGATGGAGGTTGTGAGTGACTCGGAGAAGGTACGGCTGGCTGTGGAGTATCTACTGGTTCAGGTGCAGGTCGGTCGGATGGCTGTGGGAGTGTGTTTTTGATAGTAAGAGATATTTCGCCACTGGCAAGATGATGACATTCCGACAAGAATAGCTCCCGAGTTGTACTAAGTCCTTTGTATTGTCTCTGGTAAGCTCCTTTGAGGTCTTCACAGTGTTCCTCCAGATGTCTAAACCCATCGGTGGTCACACTTGTGAGTGATGTCATTTCTTGTTACACCTTGTCGAGGGTACGGTCTGATGATTCAACTTGAGTTCGTACCTCTTCCATACTTGACTCCATGATAGCTAGTTGTTCTTCAAAGGCCTGAGATACTGATGTCTTGAGGATGCCAGAGGAAATCAGTTTCTCAATGACCTTGCTTGCCAGAAGATCTACTTCTTCGGCCGTCAGAGAACGTGAGTGAGACGCAGCTGGTACTGGATAGCCATTGGGATATTGGTTGCGAACTCCTCACTCATTTGAGTGGCCACTTGATGAATGACAGGTGCAGATGGTGTGGCCATCTCAGTTCTTTCTACAGTCTCAAGGACTTGTGGGACAGCTCTGCATCGGAGTCACTGGCTGTAGCACCAAGAGTTTCATCTTCTTCTGCTTCTTCTTCTACAACAATTCCTACCTCCTCAGCATCATGTGGAGCAGATGTGGCAGGTGAGTCCACCATGATGGGAGATGGGGCAACCACTGATACAGCTTCCACTGGTTCTCTTCTTACAAGACCCTGAGCGACTAACCAATCAGATGGTCTCTATCTACCATCTGTTTACCAAAGATGATCCATGCCTTTCGTAAATCTGTGGGGGTCATATGAGCCTTGGCATATTCCATATAAAAATCTTCTAGCTCAGACTCCCCAAGAGTGCTCAACAGTACAGGTGTAGTATCCCTATCCTCTGGGGTTTCCTGTGCTGGTGTTTGCCCTCCAACTGCAGGTTCTCTTACTTCTGTAGTATCCTTGGGAAGTTTGGCAAAAGGGGCCTCCTTGGGTGTAGAATCAGTGGGGAGATGAGTTCTGGAAATGTTCTCCACCACTTCACTATATGTATGTTGCGGCGGATGCGGAGGGAGCCCCTAGAAGTCCGTGAGACACGGACCGGTTGTCGTGGTATGCGAGCCGGGGCTCGTATAGAGCTGGGCCGTGTCTCTGCATGACTTCTTGCACTTGACTCAGGCCTCTTCATCGACTTGATTTCCAGCCGACCATCCTCATAAATGCTTTTAAAGATGTATTTGGTCGGCGGTGGCACCGGAGGTCCATTGCGGAATACGTCAGGGTGTAGGAACCTGAGGACTTTAGTGAGAAGTAGTCCAAAGTGACCCTTCTTGCTTTTGATCATGGAGTGTATTTGAGTTCCCCGTCTACTCGTCTTCCATGTAGAATACTACACATGATCTTCATCTGCTCATGGCTTGCGAGTCATGAGCGGTCTTCTTACACAAGAGGCACCGTCCAGGTGACTATGAGAGTCGCCAGGTGCTCGACCGGAAAACCCAATCTTCAAGGCTCCCCGACCTTGCTTTCCGGGATTGGAATACCCAAGAAAAGACTTGCACTCTTCTCTGGAGATACTAGGAAGAGGATCAAAGTTACCTTTCGGGAGCGATAGTGCATTTCGGAGCGTTTCGACAGAAACTCGAATCTCCACTCCTTGTACAGTTCCCACAAGGTCATCTCCAGTGAGTACCATGGTCTCGTAAAATTCTGTGACATCTTCTATCAGCAAGTCTTGCATCCCTGAGCAGATAGATGCAATACCAGTATCATCGAGGTGACTTCTGAATTCGTTCAGCCAGCTGACTTTGGCGTCGCCTATGGCTTCCCAATCAATGTTGAATCCTGGGACGATGTTGTGTAGATCGTCGGCCATCGATGAGCTTGGTCCTGCCATTGAGCTTGTAGAGAGAGAAAGAGACACTTGTATTGAGAGATTGTAAGGTTCGAAGGTGGTCAGGGGAGAGAGAAAGAGAGAAAGAGACAGAATCGAAAAGAGAGAGAGAGTTCTAGGGTTAGGGTTCGAGCTCCGTCTCTATCAGTGACTTATATATGAGTTGAGAAGTGTATCGTAGAAGTCACTCACTCTGTCGGTTCGTCTTCATGGTCCACGTTCTTTTCTCTGACCCGCCTCTTTGTCATCCGGATCCACCCGTTGGAATATTCAAGCAATGAGTCCACGTCACCCCTTAAGTCGGTGTAACTTCCATTTTAAGTGCACAGTGACGTGCTGACATGTCTGTGATGCTTGAATAGTAAGTGACAGACTCTGTCTCGCTTCGATCCTTTGGACTACTATTGGATCAAGCCCAGAATTTGGATAATGCTGATAAAGCCTTATGTAATTTGATCTGAGATCTTTTGTATTTCTTTGATCGTTGCAGAAGATATGTTATTAATCCGGAGATACACTCGTGAGAGCAAAGCTAAGGACAGGATACATAATCCTGATCCGGACAAGAGTGAGTGTCGTTAAACACTTGGTAAATAACCAAGTCACCAATACATACGGAATAAGGAACATTCGTGCGGACTAAGAACTTAAAAGCTACGGATTGCGGAATATGTTCCTAGTGTCTCAAGCGAACTAAAGTGAAGAAGACACGGAGTAAGGCATCCGAGTCTTTCATACATACGGAGTAAGGAAATATTGATGCGGAATGAGGACCCGAGTCTTTATTCGCACGGAGTAAAAGGAGAAGGAAATTAGATGCGGAGTAAGGAATCCGAGCCACTCACTCATACGGAGTAAGGAACTTACATACGGAGTAAGTAACTTACATACGGAGTAAGGAACTTACATACGGAGTAAGGAAGCGCTAGTATGGAGTAAACACTCAGATCCCTTAGACTCGCCCGGAGTAAGGAACTTACATACGAAGTAAGGAAGGAACTTACATACGGAGTAAGGGACTTACATGCGGAGTAAGGAAGCGCTAACACGGACTAAGGATTCCAGTACCAAATAAATACGGAGTAAGCAACCACTGACACGGAGTAAGGTTCCGAGCTTCATTAGCAACGGAGTAAGGAAAATTACACCGGACCAAGAAGATGCTACTTCAATTCACCGCATTTAAGGCTATCAGCTCGTGGCGTCCCGATGTAAGACAAACTCATTGAGAACCTGAAGAATCTTACACGTGGATCACCCGGATATGTGGACACAACCTTAAGTATATTTGGGAACTCACAAAGGCACTTATACTCTTCAAACCCAAGATCTTGAGCTCCACAAACCGCAGCAGTCAAGGCAGAGAGATTACCGAGGAATAGTTAGTGCTGAATGCATTCCAAAACTACAAGTTCCAAGGTTGTCTCTTAGGAATGTTTGTATAAATATTCATACTTGTACATTTGGGAAGAAGAGTGTATGTGTGCGAACGAGCCTAAATAACCTTGTGAATGCACAGGAGCTCAAAGAGATAATCTAGGCTAGTGTGTGAATCCCTTTGTAAACGAGTGTAAGAGAGTCTTGCTTCTATTTTGTTGTATTTATCTCTTGATAATAAAACAAAATACTTCCACTATCTGGTTATCTTCCACAGTGATTTTATCACTTGACTAGATTAGTGTAGTGCCTTAAGAGATCAAAAGAGTTTCGATAAGAGCCTATTCACCCCCCCCCCCTCTAGGCTCCAAGGGACCATCAAGTGGTATCGAGCGATCTATTTGTTCAAAAGTAGATATCCCACTCTTTTACTCTAAGCAATGGCCGAAGAAAGCGAGATGCTATTCAACACTCGCCTTAACTCCGGAGGTGCACAAGAGCCCATCCCAAATCGAAGCGACGGTGAAAACGTCGACCCACCTCAACCTCTTGCTACCGCTGCTCCTCAATCACGGAGTTCTGGTTTTACTCTGACGAAACCGCCCAAATTCACACTTGAGCTTTTCTCCCAGTGGAAAGCTCGCATGAAGATGTTTATGGTATGCCATGATCATCTCATGTGGCCATGTCTTCATCAGGAGATTCCAATTCCGATGACTATCGGAGAACATGGAGTTAGGAGGCCAAAGACGGATCTTGAACTTACCAACGATGAAAGAGCCTGGCGGTGCGCTAGTGAAAAGGCTCCGGCTTATGTTACATCATCTTTGGATTACGAGGCTTTCACGGACGTCCAGGGTTGCACGACAAGAAAAGTTGTTTGGGATAAACCGACAATCCTCTATGAGGGGAGTCGGTTCCAAATGCAAAATGTGATATGTACTCTCAGGCGGAACTTTGAGAGTTTCAATCATAAACCAGGCGAATCACTCGAAAGCATCTATCGAAGATTCGGCAAGCTCATTCTTGAGCTGAAGACTGTCAATGAGCATTATTCTCAATCTCAGATCAATGACAAGTTCTTTCGCTCCTTGTCGGATCGATAGTACTCCAAACAACTCCAGATGTAATCAGACAAAAACGCGGTATGTTCCCCTTGAAGAACTATATGGAGAGTCATGGACTCACGAAGTCGGGTTTAAGTACTCGACCGGGATGAGAAAATAGCTCGGAAAGAAAAGGGGGTAGCTCTCAAAGCTACGGAATGTTTAAACATATTGAGGAATGATGATACGGACGTGTCCGAGAATTCTGACTCTGACGAGGAGGAGGAGATAGCTCTTCTCGTCAAATCCTTTGAGCGATTCTTACGGAAAAGCAGAAAAGGATTCAGGAGACGCTCATCATCATCTTTCCAAAGGAAGGAGAGACCGGAGTCCAGTTCCCAGGAATGCTACAACTGTGGGAAAACCGGTCATTGGGCCAAGGAATGCAGATCCAAATCAAAAGTGGCCGAGAAAAGTGACAAGGTAACTCCTTACCGCTCCACCTCAGACAACAGCAAGAAAAAGAGGAAGGCGTTCGTGACAAAGTACATTAGTGGCTCGGAAGAAGAGGAGGAATCCTCGGATGATGAGCCAACTCCTAAGCCGAACGTCTGCCTCATGGCAAATACTCAGGTACCTTCATCTCTCGAGCTCATGAGTTAATTAGAATCTCTTATTAGTGAACGTGATCATGAAAAGAATGAGAGACAAATAATTACTCAAATGTACAAAGATATGGAAAGTCAGAATAAACGCCTTGAATTTACTATCACTAGACTTGAAAAAGACATAGCTGACTTCAGAGGAAAAGAGGCTTGGTATCATGATCTGAGAGCTGAAAATCATTTGTTAAATACCAACCAACGGGCCTAAAAGTTATTGTGAAACGACTCGAAAATGAACTGGAACAGGAAAGGGAAATAAATCGTAAGTGGCTAAAATTCGGGGAAATAGCCTCTACCTTTAGAACTGATCCTGAAAACATCCGAGTCAAACCTGGCCTAGGTTCCAAACCATCCACTTCCATAGCTCAAGCTACTGAGTGCCCTCCGGATTTCACTCTGAAACTAACCAACTTATATCCTGTTAGTACATCTAAACCGTTGGATGGTTTCATTTCAGGTGGCACCATAGTTTATGACTGTGGAGCAGAGGTCATTCTTGCACTTCCCGAAGCAGTAGCACCCGTAACTAATGATGAAGGGAAGGCTGCTGCAGTTAAAGCCAAAACTGTAGCACCCAAAAAGAAAGGAAAGGCTAAGGCTGACGCATCTAGGGCCAAGAGCGCGTCACCCAAACGCAATGGATTAGGCCACAGGGAATAGAGTAGAAAGTCTGTAAAATCTAAGAGACCTGTATCCCCTGTTTGTACTTCACATTATAGTGTCTGTTCCATCTGCAGGGAAATAGGTCATTATCACTATGAATGTTGGAGTTTATCTGATAACTGGCTTTGTAATCAATTTCATACCAATAAAGATCAGTTAAATAAAAAGGGTTCTTTGAGCAAAACAAAATCTAAACCTCAAAGGAATATCTCTCCCAAGAAGACCCAAATAAAAGAGGCAACTGAAACTAACAAGTTAAAGTTAACTTGGAGAGCTAAAAGTCCTAGCAAAATCAAATCCGTAACTGTTGACATTACTATTGCTCTCTCTAACCGCCCGAAACAAGTTTGGGCACCAAAAGTGTAAATTGTTGTCTTTCAGGAGCATCTCTGGAATGCATTGCCGGATCACTTGAAGCTAAAGATCAATCAAAGCAAGTGGATCCTCGATAGTGGATGCTCCGGACATATGACGGGTGATCAGACTCTGCTTGTAGAAGTTAATGAAAAACGAGGTCCATCCGTTTCATATGGTGACAACAGCAAAGGTAAGACTGTCGGGTATGGCACTTTAACTAACGGCTGTGTATCAATCACTAGAGTTGCACTAGTCGAAGGTTTGAAGCATAATTTGCTAAGTGTCAGTAATTTATGTGACAAAGGATTTACTATTTCCTTTATGTCCAACACCTGTACAGTAAGGGAAAACTTATCCGGAGATGTAAAGTTATCCGGATCAAGAGATGGGGACTTATACTCAGTGGTCTTAAGAAATAATTCTTCTGACCCTGTATGCCTCCTCACTAAAGCATCAGATGAAGATAGTTGGCTATGGCACAAGCGATGCGCACATTTAAACTTTAAGACTTTGTTTAAATTAGCGTCACTTGATCTTGTCACTAGTCTACCTAAACTCAAGTTCTCCAGAGACACTCTCTGTCGAGAATGCCAACTGGGCAAGCAAACCAAACATAGCTTTAAGAGCAAATCAGTTAATTCAATAACTGCTCCTCTACAACTTCTTCATATGGACCTCTGTGGTCCTATTTCTGTTCCGCATCCGGGGCACAGGAGATATACCCTTGTGGTTATTGATGATTTCACCAGGTACACATGGGTGATGTTCCTGAAATCAAAGGATCAAACCTTTGAGCATCTTGTAGATCTCTTCAACTGGATAAGCAACTCACAAGGACTGAGCATAAAGTGCATTAGGAGTGATCATGGTATAGAATATGACTTTTTAGAAATGAGATCATATTGTTCAGAACAGGGCATTCAGCATGACTTCTCTGCGCCCAAAACTCCACAACAAAATGGGGTAGCTGAGCGCAAGAATCGTACTTTAGTCGAGGCTGGCAGATCTATGTTAGCAGGGGCAACGCTTCCTCTCAGTCTATGGGCTAAAGCTGTGTCCACTGCCTGCTATGTTCAGAACAGAACTCTAATAAATAAATCTAACATGAAAACACCCTATGAGATGTGGAGAGGACAAAAGCCTTCAATTTCACATTTCAGAGCTTTTGGGTGTACTTGCTATATATTGATAAATGGCAAAGAGACCCGGAATAAATTTGAACCGAAATCTAATGATGGGATCTTTGTCGGGTACACATTACATAGCAAAGCTTATCGGGTCTTCAATAGAAAACTTTTTAAAGTTGAAGAATCTATCCATGTGACCTTTGATGAAACTAATCTTGATTGGTCAAAAGTTGCTTCTTCAAGTTCTAACGTACAGGTTCAAGACAACAACATCGACTATTCAAAGTTTATGACTGTTCTGTTATACATACTTGACCAACCAAGCGGCACCAGAGGAGCACAAAGAAATGATATGGACAATGCTACGGATGACTCGGACTCTGGACTACCGTTTAGCTCCGGACATACTCCTACGGATACCCAAAATTCCGGAGCACCTTCAAGTCCGTCCGGACTAGTTAACACTGACAGAAACAGTGTTGAAGAACCATCTAGTTCTACCGTACCCTCTAATACGGAAACATCTGGTTCGGAAGAAGCTCAACCAGCAGATATACGTGAACCACCTACTCTGGCAGAGCTTCAAATTATTCACGATCAACCATCACATGCACAGAATTACAGATGGACCCGAAACCATCCCTCATATCAAGTGATTGGTGATCCTACTGTTGGTGTAAGAACAAGAGCATCCACCTCAAACATGAGTCTTTACTCGTGTTTTCTATCACAAATAGAATCAAAGGTGGTAGATGAAGCTCTTCAGGATTCGAATTGGATAGAAGCCATGCAAGAAGAGCTGAATCAATTTAAGAGAAATAATGTGTGGACCTTAGTACCAAGGCCTAAGTCTCAGCAAGTCATTGGCGTTAAATGGGTGTTCCGGAACAAACTTGATACGGATGGAATAGTAATCCGGAACAAAGCCAGAATGGTAGCCAAAGGATATCGTCAATAAGAAGGAATAGACTATGATGAGACCTTTGCTCCAGTAGCAAGACTTGAGGCAATTCAGATGTTTATGGCGTATGCTTCACATGAAAACTTCATAGTTTATCAAATGGACGTCAAGAGTGCATTCCTGAATGGAGATCTTCAAGAGGAGGTTTACGTAGAACAACCTCCCGGTTTCATTGAACCTAAAGCAGGACATCTAGTCTACAAGCTTCGGAAAGCTTTATATGGTTTGAAGCAAGCTCCAAGAGCCTGGTACGACACACTGTCAGAATTCCTACTTGCTCACAACTTCCAAAAAGGGAAGATTGACACCACCTTATTTCTACAAAAAGAGAAAGGACACGCTTTAATCGTACAGATATACGTGGATGATATCATTTTCGGATCAACGAATCCGAAGCTTTGTGAAGAGTTTGCTAAGTTGATGACAGGCAAGTTTGAGATGAGCATGATGGGAGAACTGTCCTACTTCCTCGGAATAGAAGTTAAACAATTGAAGGAAGGAATCTTCATTAGTCAAGCTAAGTACACTCGCGATCTTATTAAGAAGTTTGGTATGGAAGGTTCATCTCCCGTCAAAACTCCCATGCCTGTCAGTGCCAAGTTAGATCCTGATGTGGACGGCATATCAGTAAATGTGACCGACTACGAGAGGGATGATAGGATCATTGCTTGTATCTTACACAAGGTCGCCCAAGACATTATGTTTGCAACTTGCATCTGTGCACGATATCAGGCGATTCTCAAGGAGTCACATATGCTTCATGTTAAACGGATATTAAGGTACCTCAAGGGAACGATGAATTTGGGACTCTGGTACCCAAAGGAGTCCAACTTCACCTTATCCGGATACTCTGATGCCGACTTCGCTGGATGTCGCATCGACAGGAAGAGCACAAGTGGTACGTGTCAGTTTCTTGGAAATAGATTAATCTCATGGTTCAGTAAGAAGCAGAATTCCGTATCAACCTCTACTACTAAGGCGGAATATATAGCTGCTGGGAGTTGCTGTGCACAGCTACTCTGGATGAAAGTCAACTTACTGACTACGGTTTCAACATGTCATCTATTCCACTCTACTGTGACAACACTAATGCAATTGTTATCAGCAACAATCCTGTCATGCACCCTAAGACGAAGCATATTGAGATCAGGTATCACTTCATACGCGACCATGTTCTCAAAAATCACATTTCCTTGGAACATGTTGCTACTGAAGATCAATTGGCAGACATACTTACAAAGCCCCTACCTGATGCAAGATTCTCTGAACTACTCTTCCGATTAGGTATGCTTGACTTCTCTGCATAGCTTCACATTTAAATTACCCAACAGTATACTTACTATCGAACATGCATTGTGCTTTTATTGAAAGTAGAAGATACATACTGACTTTAATGCTGATCATACTTACTGATTAACGGTCTCATGCTTCTGATATTAATCTCAACTTCATATTGGGAGGATGCTTGCGTTTCCCGACTGAAGGCGTTTAAGCAAACATGATTAAAGTTTATATGATTCACCTCTTTCTGGTTTCATGATCTTAATTTCCACTGATCACCGCAAGACAAAAGCATGTTCATTTACATTACTCTATTAACATGTATAGTTGAAGAAATGAAATGGGTTAGCTCGGAATGCCTGGTGGATGAATACTCAATCGCAGTCTGATAAGCTTCTGAAGTATAGTTTTCTAATAAAATAGACAAGTGCTGAATTTCTACAAACCGGAAACGTCAACTGAGAGGATTGCACAATCTACGGGGGAGAAAATGCTTAATATATTATTTGAGTAAGACCCCCCCCCCCCCGTATATGTCTCATGACTTCTTTCCTGGCTGTCTATTTGAGGGGGAGCTTTTCACTGAGAGGATCAAATGATCTATGGGGGAGCTTAAATTTCATCTATTACATCAGTAATGACCCCCTAATATGTCTCGAAAACTCCCTCCTCTAAACCTTTACTTCCGGATTTGACTGGACATGCTGTTTTGAATCGGAATAGTGGCATGCTTGGATGTATTTTCCTTCTTCAACCATGCATTTTAATTGGATAATCACTTGCTTACTTTTGACATGTGTCCGCTTACTCATCTTTCACTCATAAACCCTAATTTGGCCAAATCATATGATTTTCAATTAATCTTAGCTACGTCGTTCAGCAGGACGGTTTCGCTATGTTGACCTATATGAACTTGTGTATTTTTATCTGACATATGCCCTGATTCAGTAATATGATCATTCTCTCGTATGTATATGTGTATTACATTCTTTGTCATGCATAAGTTCTGTTTCTCATTAGTTCGGGTTATGTTGTTCTTCACGGCCTACTTTCTCTCATCCGTACTAATCCTTACCTATTAAGCTTTTGTATTTTTTAGTTGATCTTGTTGTAAGCTACAGGTTTAGATTCTCTTTGCAACCTTATCGATAAATCTAGTCCATCGTCTTGGATTTGAAGTGTTGTGGTACTTCTCTTCTCTTCGACTTTTTGACAAGCAAAGGAATCTATTTCTCTCTCACCGCACTTTGTTACTACGGAAACGGTCTACTTTTTATCCGGATACTCGTCACACGACTATCGTTAATTCCGGATGATTGTCGATTCATTCCTTTGGACTCCAGACACTATCACATTTCGATAATCCATGTCCTCTCTTATATCGCGTGCTTTTAAGGAGGAATCATGATGATTCATTAAATGCAAATCTCGGGATGCACACATTTCTCCGGATGGCAAACAGATGTTACCTTTACTTGGTCATGCGGTCTCCACGACATCGTTTCATTCGGAGGCGCATCGATATCTAGACTAATGACATTAGCCTATCAAGCGGTTCCCTGTTTCACTCGCCAAATTCCTAGACCCGCTGACATTTACAGACTCGATCTTATATATTCTGGTCATTCCTGTGAAGCATGAGTATTGCTTATTCCAAATCCCTAAACCTCTCATTGCTCCTTTGATACCCAAGACCTCACCTTTCCTCTCATCCTTCAATCCTTCATCTACAATGGCACCCAGAATCTCTCTATCCGGCATTAATCCTGGCCATCTGGTCGATTGGAGTGCCGTCTCTAACCCTCCGGATTGGTTTTTCCAACTTCGCCCTTTACTCGAAGCCTCGCATATACTCACCTTGATCTCCAATCCTGTCGATCTTCTTATCGACGACATTAATGAGTATTACCAAAGGATTCGCTGTACCACCGACTCCATCATCTCCTATGCTCGCGGTAAATCCATCATCATCACTCCCGCCGTTCTCCGCGTTGCTCTCCACTTACCCCTCGGTGAACCACAGCGCCCAGATGCCGATCCTATGGCCGCTTCTATGGGATGCACCCACAAAGGCAAGGAATACAAGGTGAAATCCTTCCAAGGTCGCTATCGCTGTATGGCGACCATACTGAGTCGCTGTTTACTGCCTCGCACTTCAGCTCTGGACTCGGTGCCTTATGATCTTCTCCTGGCCATGTACGGTGTTTTTGAAGGTCTTCCGATGGACTGGGGGATGTTCTTGTTTCGACTGCTGCAGAATGGTCCCAAGAACCATTCCTTCGGGCGCATACTCAACATTGTCTTCCGGCATCTTAATCCGAACCATTTCGCCCGCTATGATGCTGTTCCATTTCCCTCGGTTTATTACCTCCGTTACCTTATGCCGGATGGGAACATGACGGCCCGCCGTCCCTCTGCAGCTCTCCGCATTCTCCCTGCCTCGGAACAACAAGGCAGTTCTGTTGGTGACCCCTCCGACAGCCAAGCCCCTGACGTCAGTTCTGCTCCCCGATCCTCCCGGATTCGGTCCGTTACAGCACCCTCCCTTTCTCGGGCCTCCCAGCACAGCGTCCGTGCCGAACCGTCCGAGGTTGCGGGGCCATCTCAGTGCAGCGCCCCTAAAGCTGTTTCCTCAGCCCCCTCTGGTGCGGATGTCCCCACTCCCTCCACCTCCGCTGTTGCTACCGCGGTTGATACCGCTGTTGCTGCCGTCATTGCTGATGTCCCGGAATCTACTCCTGAAGCTCCTTTGCCTCCCCTACCTCAGCCCCGAGATTACCTTGACCATATCTCCACCGACACCTTAACGGACCTATGGCTCCGTTTCAGCCTTGCCCACACTGCCTCCATTCCTGACAACGATCTCCGGGTGTTTTACACACGCCATACCCAATCCCCGGAGACCATGATCATCTGGAACTTGGATCACGGCTTTCTTACGCCGGCCTTCATTCCAGATGTGCCGTTCCCTACCCCCTCCGGCGCAGTCCCTTCCGCCCGGGGTCCTTCCCCTGCAAAAGCTGGCCCCTCTTCTCCTGCTGCCGCCATTCCCGTGGTTGACCTATCTGGTCAAAGCGGGTCAGCTGCTCCGGATGCTTCTGATGCTCCGGATGCCCCTTCTGCTGCTGCTGCTGATACTCCTGCGGACTCCTCTGCCCAGCGCACTCCTGCTCCTGTTCATGCGGGGGAGTCCTCCAAAGCTCCGGAGTTGGTTCTTGGGCGTGCCTCTTTCGTCACGGTCCACTCCGACGCTGTGCTCTCCGCCCAGCTGGACCGCCACGCTCAGGCTCACAGCACCCAAATATCCGCCAACGCCGCCAAGGTTGATGCACTCGGCGCCCAACTCCTCTCCGCTCTCACTAACTCCTCCACTTCTATGGAGCAGAAAATGGATCTCGTCGCCTCGTCCGTCCATTCCTTGTCTACTTCCTTCGCGGACCTGGCGCACATGATGGCTCGCCCTCCCGTTGCTTCTCAGCGATCTGCCAAACCGGGGGAGAGAGTGTCATCTGATCCTGCTCCTTCTGCACCACAACCATCCATTCGTGCTGAGAAGCGGTCTGCCTCTTCATTGCTTCCGGGAGTTCAAATTCCCAAACATAGCCGTTTCTCTCAGCCAAGCTCCTCGAGTGCAGCTCTACCTCCATCCTCTCCATCTGCAGCTGACACCTTCCTCCCATCATACGCGGCATGTGACCCTTCTGATGCGGATGGAAGCGTGCGTAAGGCAATGAAGTCCTATGCTGTGTCTTCTGCCGAGAGAAGATGTCTCTCTGACATGTACCCTTTTTCCCCGGATGACATTCGGACCCTTTGTTCGGAAAAAGGACTCTTTACAACAGAAGACATTGACAACTTCTCCAGGGCTGCTAAAATGGAGATGAGGCTATTTCCATCTCCATACAAGGATGGGCACTTGTTTGAAGTTCTGCCGTGCTGGAATGAAGGCTATCTTCCCAGTGTGGATCTGTGATGACCGTGGTTCTGTGTGCGTGCTTTCTTCCCCGCATGTAAGTGGCAGTAGATGGAGGTTGTGAGTGACTCGGAGAAGGTACGGCTGGCTATGGAGTATCTACTGGTTCAGGTGCAGGTCGGTCGGATGGCTGTGGGAGTGTGTTTTTGACAGTAAGAGATATTTCGCCACTGGCAAGACGATGACATTCCGACAGAATAGCTCCCAAAGTTGTACTAAGTCCTTTGTATTGTCTCTGGAAAGCTCCTTTGAGGTCTTCACATTGTTCCTCCAGATGTCTAAACCCATCGGTGGTCACACTTGTGAGTGATGTCATTTCTTGTTACACCTTGTCGAGGGTACGGTCTGATGATTCAACTTGAGTTCGTACCTCTTCCATACTTGACTCCATGGTTGCCAATTGTTCCTCAAAGGCCTGAGATACTGATGTCTTGAGGATGCCAGAGGAAATCAGTTTCTCAATGACCTTGCTTGCCAGAAGATCTACTTTTTCAGCCGTCAGAGAACGTGAGTGAGACGCAGCTGGTATACTGGGATAGCCATTGGGATATTGGTTGCAAACTCCTCACTCATTTGAGTGGCCACTTGATGAATGACAGGTGCAGATGGTGTGGCCATCTTAGTTCTTTCTACAGTCTCAGGGACTTGTGGGACAGCTCTGCATCGGAGTCACTGGCTGTAGCACCAAGAGTTTCTTCTTCTTCTGCTTCTTCTTCTACAACAATTCCTACCTCCTCAGCATCATGTGGAGTAGATGTGGCAGGTGAGTCCACTATGATGGGAGATGGGGCAACCACTGATACAGCTTCCACTGGTTCTCTTCTTACAAGACCCTGAGCGACTAACCAATTAATCAGATGGTCTCTATCTACCATCTGTTTACCAAAGGTGATCCATGCCTTTCGTAAATCTGTGCGGGTTATATGAGCCTTGGCATATTCCATATAAAAATCTTCTAGCTCAGACTCCCCAAGAGTGCTCAACAATACAGGTGTAGTATCCCTATCCTCTGGGGTTTCCTGTGCTGGTGTCTGCCCTCCAACTGTAGGTTCTCTTACTTCTGTAGTATCCTTGGGCAGTTTGGCAAAAGGGGCCTCCTCGGGTGTAGAATCAGTGGGGAGATGAGTTCTGGAAATGTTCTCCACCACTTCAGCTATATGTATTGTTGCAGCGGATGCAGAGGAGCCCCTAGAAGTCTGTGAGACACGGACCGGTTGTCGTGGTATGCGAGCTGGGGCTCGTACAGAGCTGGCTGTGTCTCTGCATGACTTCTTGCACTTGACTCAGGCCTCTTCATCGACTTGATTTCCAGCCGACCATCCTCATAAATGCTTTTAAAGATGTATTTGGTCGGCAGTGGCACTGAAGGTCTGTTGCAGAATACGTCAGGGTGTAGGAACCTGAGGACTTTAGTGAGAAGTAGTCCAAAGTGACCCTTCTTGCTTTTGATCATGGAGTGTATTTGAGTTCCCCAGTCTACTCGTCTTCCCTGTAGAATACTACACATGATCTTCATCTGCTCATGGCTTGCAGAGTCATGAGCATCTTCTACACGCATAGGGGCATGTCCAGGTGACTATGAGAGTCGCCAGTGCCTGACCGGAAAACCCAATCTTCAAGGCTCCCTGACCTTGCTTTCCGGGATTGGAATACCCAAGAAAAGACTTGCACTCTTCTCTGGAGATACTAGGAAGAGGATCAAAGTTACCTTTCGGGAGCGATAGTGCATTTCGGAGCACGTGTATCGTAGAAGTCACTCACTCTGTCAGTTCGTCTTCATGGTCCACGTTCTTTTCTCTAACCCGCCTCTTTGTCATCCGGATCCACCCGTCGGAATATTCAAGCAATGAGTCCACGTCACCCCTTAAGTCGGTGTAACTTCCATTTTAAGTGCACAGTGACGTGCTGACGTGTCTGTGATGCTTGAATAGTAAGTGACAGACTCTGTCTCGCTTCGATCCTTTGGACTACAACTCTACGAAGCTAGATGCTTCGAGGCTACGACCCTCAGGGTTTCGAAGCAACAGTCTTCGATGCAGTTTGCTTCGAGGTCGACTGCGAATTCAGTGAGTGGTGGATTTCTCTGGACTTTTTCAACACTTAACAACACACATGAGATGCATATGACAATTCACATAATACTATTCATGATGAACAGTGTTGTGAGTGGAATTGAAATTACATGCCCAGAGCTTGATTTCTTTCAACCGTAATGTCTGGTTTACATGTATGGTTACTGCATCACTACCATTCAAGTCTCCATTTACCTTAGAAATGATTAAGTATTTCATTACACAACATCATGTACCAGAAAGTGATCACTATGTTAACATAGCATCTAGTAAACCATGGTTTATCAATTACAGCAACCTAGTCATGAATTTTGAATCTCCTCACATATTTAGCAAAACTCACTCAGCGGAGGCCTCACCCTCTCACTCTCGGATTAGCATGTGAGCTTGATTCAGGAACTAGAATTACACTGTTTGGTAAGCTCATGGTTAACCGAATCTTACCACAACCCTGATCCAACAATGATTTTCAGTTCAGCATAGATGACTTGAGAGACAAGGTGGCCCTATTGAGAATCAGAATACACACTCTATCATTGCCCAATTTACAACATAGTACAAGTAGAGGTTGGAGTTTGATCATTCAACTTATCTGTGTGAGTTGTCTCTTTTCTTTTGTGGAGCACAACTTTTTTTTTTTCACTGCTTATTCATGAGTCTTTTTACAAGGACAGAGCTCAACATAGTATTTTTTCTACTTACATGATTATACAGTTGTAACTCCAACTATTACTCTAACAGAGACACACTTTGGGGAAATAGTGAGGACTCCTCCTAAGATAGGAAGTCAATCTATTGTCTAATATCATTTTGCCTTTTTCACTTTGCCTTTTCCAGTGAAAGGTAGTGGCTCTTCTTAAATAATAAGCTTTTTATGATTCTCAAGTACTACAGTCTCGGTCATCCTTTGAGCATTAAATCATTGAGGATCCTTTCCGTGTAAGCCAACAGTACCATGAAATACAACAATTTCTGCTAGTTAATGAATGCAATACCGCACATGTGATATTTGCTTAGAATAAAATGACGAGTAATAGGAATATCATTTGATTTAAACATAAAGGGAATTGCACTCATTTCACTCAAGACTTGAGGATTCATGACAGGTTGCACAAAGGACTTGAAACAGGTTTAGAGGTGGCAAGTTTCATCCATGTGATTTCTCATTTTCCCGTAGTAGACATGCATGAATCACACTTAGCCATTACTAATTTTCATGGAGACATAAACAGTTATTAACAGTGTCATACTTATGTTCATGCACAGGTAATTAGGTTGAAATGAAACACAAGACATGCTATGAGACTTATGAATTTAAATCTAACATGCCAAGTTTTGTCAGAAGTTCATTGAACCTGGCTTCTTGCAGTGGTTTGGTGATGTCAGCAAGCTGGTCATCAGTGGATATATACTCCAGGGAAATATCTTTCTTCAGCACATGATCACGTATGAAGTGATGTCTGACCTCAATGTGCTTGGTTTTGGGATGCATAATAGGATTGTTGGAGATTGCAATGGCACTTGTATTGTCACAATACAGAGGCACGGCCTTCAGGTAAACCCATAGTCTGAAAGTTGACTAGCCATCCAAAGTAATTGAGCACAATAGCTTCCTGCAGCAATATATTCAGCTTCAGCTGTGGAGGTTGAAACTGAATTCTGTTTCTTGCTAAACCAGGATACAAGTCTGTTGCCAAGAAGTTGGCATGTTCCACTTGTGGTCTTTCTATCAATCCTGCATCCTGCAAAGTCTGCATCTGAATATCCTCTCAGTTTGAAATCAGACTCTCTTGGATACCATAGTCCCAAATTCTCAGTTCCCTTCAGATACCGCATAATCCTCTTGACATGTGACAAATGGGATTCCTTGGGATTAGCTTGGTATCTGGCACATATGCATGTTGCAAACATTATGTCAGGTCTGCTTGCTGTCAGGTACAACAAGGATCCAATCATGCTTCTGTATTCTGAGATATCACCTCCTTGCCTGCTTTATCCATATCCAGTTTGGTGTTTGTAGGAATGAGAGTTTTCATGTGTGTCACATCAGTCATCTTAAACTTCTTCAGTATCTTCTTTGTGTATTTGGTTTGACTGATAAAAATCCCATCCTCCAACTGCTTGACCTCCAATCCAAGGAAGAATGAGAGTTCTCCCATCATACTCATTTCATATTCACTTTTCATTAGATGGGAGAAGTCTTCACATTGCTTTTTGTCCCTTGATCCGAAAATGATGTCATCCACATAAACTTGGACTATCAAGGGTGATCCTTTTCCTTCCTTGAGAAATAGTGTGGGGTCAATCTTGCCTTTTCTGAACTTATTCTTGATCAGAAACTCTGACAATGTTTCATACCTGTCATGCCCCGGATTTCCAACCCGAGGAAACCGGTACGTGACTCCCCTTGTACCCACACGGAGGGCAAAGGGGTTAGGATGCAAACCCCAAATTTAACATTTTAAACATCCACAACACATTCAAGAAAGTAATGTTCATAAAAGCAATCCATAATCCAAACCAGTCTTTATTACAACAAAATCCTCTTTCCAATCCATCCCCACTAGGGTTACATCAATTCCCATAAAAAGAATAACATAAATGGAAGAGAGTAAAATAAATAAGGTCTTCCACCTTGGTGTATCCACCTAACGCCTGTAAGTCCCTGGAAAACAAGCAAACACAGTAGGAGGGGTGAGCAACCACAGCTCAGTAGGGATCAAGTCTCCCCAACCCTTCCCATGCTCCTAGTGGCTACATGCATGTGCACAGGTGTAGTGACGTGACAGTATTAGGAAAAAGAAAATAAAACATTCCACACAAACGGGCGTAACCCCAACCCCAGCCACACTAGCTAACAAACCACATCTCAAGCAAGTAATTTAACCGCCTCTTCAGGCTACTGATTTAACCGCCTCTCAGGCAAAGTAGTTTAACCGCCTCTTCAGGCCACTGGTTTAACCGCCTCTCAGGCAAAGTAGTTTAACCGCCTCTTCAGGCCAGATACAACAGTCATGCACACAACACACACCACGGTCACTCAAGCGTAAAACCAAACACTTGGTGTGCACCCGTTCACAAGTGCACAACCCAGCCATTCAGGCAATAGAACAAACACCCAACATGCATACATACACCAAATCACAAGTCCAGCCACACAGACATATTACCAAACACGTAATGGGCATATACACACAGCTATATTCACACAGGCATTTCATCGAACATATAGCATGTAACAACAGAATCACACCAAAATGCCACTGAAGGCCAACATCCATATAGGAGATCACACCTATATGGATTACATATATATATATATATATATATATATATAAACAGATATAATCCATAATCTGCCCTAGAACCCTAGGACAGAGGAGGATTTAGGAAGAACAGAACCCCTACCTTGTATGTTCTCCTGCTCCCGCTTCCACGCAAGACTCCGACCACCTACGCAAGACGCTCCGGCAGCCACCAGAAGCTCTCCTTCCCTCTCTCTCTCTCTCTCTCTCTCTCTCTCTCTCTCTCTCTCTCTCTCTCTCTCTCTCCTGCGACGGTGGTGGAGCAACAAACCCTAAACCTAAAACAGAGGGGCTTCTCCTCCTTATATAGACAACACAACATCAAAACGACGTAGTTTTGATTAAGTGAATCCCAGCATCAAAACGACGTAGTTTTGATGGAACAAGCTATGACCTTCCCACATCCATACACACCAAAATATTCACAATTCCAATATGGTCCTTTGGGAAAAGATGATTAGAATGACAAACCAAGGTAACCATGCAAAAACATGCCTGCACGCCAATTTGAACGCCAATTCCCCAATTGGCGTGCAGCTCCAAATGCACTCAAACTTCACCCCAAGCCTCCTTGCATCTTGTAGAGGTCTGAGAAGCAAAAATATGCTTGCACGTGAAATGGGTGAATTCACGTGCAGCTCCAAATGCCCTGCAATTTCTGTGGTAGATAGAGGACCTTATTCTAAGAAACTTTTGTTCTTGCACGCCAATTGTTTGAGGCCATCTATTATACCAAAAGTGAGCTCCAAAATCTGCCAAAACAGCTTAAAACCGCATGTATATGCATAGCATCTTCCTAGGGCATAAATGCACATTATCACTTGTCACATGCACCTCCCAAAAGTCCCCTCTTGGGCTTATCTCTTACCTCAAACTTGTGCACCAACATCCAAGGTGTTTGTGTTTAACTTCTTACACACGGGTTACACACGGGTCATTACAATACCACACTCTGGGAGCTTGTTTTAGTCCATAAAGAGCCTTTTTCAGTTTGTATACTTTATGCTCTTGGTTTGGCTCTAGAAATCTGGGTGGTTGTTCAACATAGACTTCTTCTTGGAGGTCTCCATTCAAGAAAGCACTATTGACATTCATCTGATAAACTTTGAAGTCCTTGAATGCTGCATATGCTAAGAACATGCGAATGGCCTCTAGTCTAGCAACTGGTGCAAAGGTTTCATCATAGTCAATTCCTTCTTCTTGTCTGTATCCTTTTGCAACCAGTCTAGCCTTGTTTCTGATTACAACACCATCAGCATCAAGTTTGTTTCTGAAAATCCATTTCACGCCAATGACTTGCTGTGATCTAGGGCCTGTTGACCAACTCCCATACTTTCTGTCTTTTGAACTGATTTAATTCTTCTTGCATCGCATCAATCCAATGGTGATCCTGCACTGCATCATCAACTGATTTTGGCTCCACTTGTCATAGGAAACACATATACAAATTTTCATGAAGTGTGGCAGCCTTTGTTTTAACTCGTGCAACAGGATCTCCAATTATCAGTTCAGAAGGGTGGTCCTTTAACCTTCTTCTTGCCTTTGGAAGGTCTTCTCTTTCTTCGTGATGAATACCCAATTGCTCACTGTCAGGTTGTTGAGCTGGTAGAGGTGGCAGAGTTTGAACAGGTTGAATGTTAAATTCATGATTTTCTGCTGATTTTTGACTTGGTTCCTTAGCAACCGGTTCAGCTCTATGTTCATTAGGTTCAGGTGCATCTTCCCTTGTTTCTGTTGTAGTGGGATTATCTGTGTCTTGGTCTTCTACAATGACAATGTCCTGCACTTCATTTACATTTGGGTCTCCTTTCTGCATTCCATGGTTAGTCTCATCAAAAGAAACATGAATAGACTCTTCAACAACTTTGGTTCTTCTATTAAATACACGATAAGCCTTGTTAGTCATGGAATATCCAACAAGATATCCATCATCTGATTTGGCATTAAACTTGTTCAAGTAATCCTTGCCATTGTTCAGAATATAGCAAGTACACCCGAAGATCCTTAGGTGACAAATGTTTGGTCTCCTTTCCTTCCATAACTCATAGGGTGTTTTCATGGCTCGTTTGTTAATTAGAGTTCTGTTTTGTACATAACAAGCAGTGGCAACAGCTTCAGCCCATAGGGATTTTGGGAACTGAGCTCCTGTCAACATGGTTCTAGCTGCTTCAATTAATGTTTGATTCTTTCTTTCAACCACTCTATTTTGTTGTGGAGTTCTTGGTGCTGAGAAATTATGCTAGATACCATGTTCAGTGCAAAACTCTAACATATCAAAAAATTCAAATTCTTTGTCATGATCGCTACGAATGTATTTAATAGAAAGACTCTTAACATTTGTGACCCAATTGAAGAGTTCAACAAGATTCTCAAATGTTTCAGTTTTGTTTTTGAGAAACATGACCCATGTGTATCTGGTATAGTCATCTACTACTATAACAAAGTATCGTGCACCAGATAAGGAAGACACATTTATTGGTCCACATAGGTCCATGTGCAGAAGTTCGAGTGGTTGTGTGATTGAGGTTTTATCTACACTCTTAAAAGAATGTTTAACCTGCTTACCTAGCTGACAATCCCTACAAGGGTGTTCTTTCTCATAAATATGCTTGGGTAAGCCCTTAACCAAATCAAGAGATGCCAGTTTAGACATAGTCTTAAAGTTTAAATGGCCAAATCTCTTGTGCCACAACCAACTAATGTCAGGTGAAGCTTTGGACAGAAAACAAATTGGTTCATCAGATTGAGCATTACCAAAGACCAACTTGTAGACATTGCCTTGTCTATGCCCATTTGGTTTCACCTCTTTTGAAAACGGGGTCCATAACTGTGCAGGTGTGTTTAGTGAACAAAACTTCATAACCCTTGTCACACAATTGACTTATGCTCAACAGGTTATGTTTAAGACCTTGAACAACAGATACATTTTGAATTGAAACAGAACCATTAGAGAGAGTACCCTTACCAACAATCTTACCCCTTTTATTGTCCCAGAAAGTGACAAATGAAGCTGCAACCTCCCTTACCTCACTTAATAGAGAGGCATCATCTGTCATGTGCACAGAACAGGCACTGTCAAGATACCACTGGCTGGAATTGATCTTTTGTTTCCGGTGGCTGCTTTCAGCTTCAGGTACCTATTCCTACACAATGAGCAACTAAGTCTTGGGGGCCCAATTAAGATTGGGCTTTGGGTAAGTGAAAGCTGCAGTTGACAGTTTAGGTTTCCAATAAGAAGGGACAGATTTAACTTTCCATGCTAATTTTGGTGATCCTTCATTAGATTTGTTAGCAGGATTAATCTTCAGATTTTCTGCACATTTTCCTTCCTTATTGTTATCTTTGGTAGCCTTAGTAGGCACAGGTTTGACAGATTTCTTCATAGGCTTGGTCTTTAAGTCTTTTGAATGGGTAGCCTGTGTGTGCCTGATTAGTTTCTTCCTATCAGAGCTGTTGTTGCACTGCAGATTTTTAGAGAAATTCAGCTGTTTAAGGTTTACCCTGATTTCCGTGGCAATCTCCTTCCTTACATACTCAGGGTAGAATCTGCACTGATAGGAGAGGTGTCCAACTTCACAACAGATGAGGCATTTAACAGGTTTGGGTCGAACACTCTGTCTCAAGGGTTTTGCTGGAGTGTTAAGAGGTTTCCTAGGTTTTCTCACATATCCTAGACCGTTCTTAACTCTATCATCAGAGACAAACTTAGGCTGGAAGGCAGCAGCCTTGCTGGATGAACCAGTCTTAATAGTAGTGTGTCTACTTGGTTTTGTCTCAGAGATAACTACACCTTTACTCTTGCATTAGGATGTAGAGGACAGGTTGACTGAAGGTTCAACTTTCAGTTCTATCTTGGCAACTACTACATCACTGTCCTGAGATGCAACAGTACCCAGGTCTTTGAGTTCGGGTGTTACTGGTTTGGGTGAACTAGCAACAGCCATTGGTACCTCCTTTCCACAATCAAGGAGCACACTGCTAGCAGGAACAAAGCCAGCAAGACACTTAGTTTGTATAGGGTAAGTCTGGGCCTTGGCTATTTGGTCTTCAGAGAAACCTAGACCTAAGGCTAGACCTTTAACATCTGGAGTTGTCCTAAAGTGGGATGCAATCTCAGTAGTCTTGCCACTTTTTACTGTTTTGTTTTTCTTTCTCTAGTTTAGCTTTGGTTTTAGCTAGTTCCTTTTTAAGCCTATCGATGTCTTTATTAGCCATTTTTAGTTGTCTAACTTTGTCTAAAAGATCATCGTGTGTGCTTCTCATCTCACTCACTTCAGCTCTTAATCTTCTCTCTGTTCTTTCATAATCATCTATAGAGTCTCTATATTCACATGAAAGTTGTTCCAATTTAGAATAGTATCTTTCTTTGTCAGCTTTCATAGGAAGAAATTGTTCCTCTATTTCTTTAAGAGCTCTATAGGTATCTTCATATTTAATGTAGAGTTGTTCATAAGTTCTTACCTTGAGGGGAGGTGAATGGTCAGCCATGAAGCAGATGAGACCTTTTTCCTTCTTCTCCTCATCAGAAGATCCTTCTTCCTCCTCAGTTTCACTGTTGAACTTATTTGTGACAAGAGCCTTCTTCCTCTTGTCATCCTTTCTATTCGAGGAGCCTCTAGTCTTCTTCTTCTGCTCAGCTGCCTCCTTTTTCTCCCTCTTCAGCTTGTAACAGTCGGCAGCGAAGTGGCCGGGCTTGTTGTAGTGGTAGCATTACAACTTCTCCTTATCCTTTCCCTTAGAGAAGGATGAGGACGACTGCCTTGCTTTTCTCCTATAGTTCCCCCTTCTCTTCAACAGTTTCTTGATCAGAAATGCCACTTCTTCATCTGAGGCACTGTCTGGAACAAGTTCATCAGCTTCATCTTCTTCCTCTTCTGAAGATGGTTCTCGGGGTTCAGCAGCAGCCTAGCCTTAAAGGCAATAGACTTCTTCTTTTTCTTGGAAGGGTTCTCAAATGCCTCAAGCTCTTCTTTTTGCATTTCAAACGTCTTGAGGTCCCCATATAATGCTTATAAGGCACAAGTCTTCCATTCCTTCAACTGACGGATGGCTGATGTCTTTATCAGCAGTCTCAAGGGTAGAGAGCTCAGAAATTTGTCATTCTTGTCCTTCTGAGAGATCTCAACGTTGTAAGTCTTCATCCGTTGAATCAGACCTGTCAACCGTTTATAGATACTGTCCAATGACTCCTTCGGTTCACATCTGAAGGCTTCATACTCTTGTTTGAGCATGGAGATCTTGTTGTCCTGTATTTGCTCGTCTCCTTCGTAGATGAGACAGAGCTTGTCCCATACCTCTTTCGCAGTCTCAAGATCCTGCACATCCGTGAACATGTCATCATCGAGTGCAGAGAAAAGTATAGCTTTTGCCTTGAAGCCGAGCTTTACTTTTTTCTGCTCCACCTTAGACCAACTATCTGGGTCTTTTGTCATTAACCGACCTCTCTGCATAATCTTTGGAGTGAAAGGTCCGTTCTTTATTGTTTCCCAGAGATATGTGTCGAGCATGTCTAAGTGTGCTCTCATCCTTGCTTTCCATTTGGAAAAATGAGCAGGTGTGCACATAGGTACTTGGGAGGATGAGCCGGTAAAACATCATAGAAGTCTTCTTGTTCTTTCTTGTTGCTGCTTGTACTCGGTTCTTCCTGCTCCTGGTCTACAGTTGCTCCTTCCTCTGGAACACGACTGGCCTCAAGTTCCTTAACAGGAACTGAAGCTTGCTCAGGAACTGGAGTTGTACTGCTGGAATTCATGTTGGCCATTAGGGATCTCTACGGAGTTGTAGAACTGCTCTGATACCAATTGTAGGTCCCAAAGTGAGTCTAGAGGGGGGGGGGTGAATAGACTTTCTTCGTTTGCGGAAGCTGGACTGTTAGCTGGTTTTGGATTCCTCTACAGATGACTACAGTTGAAGTATTTATGGAGAAGATGACAGTAGTATTGTGATGATAACGTGGGTGATGATGAACTATCAGACAAAAACTGAGATACGAGTAAATGCTCTTTTCTCAACAGATCCCGGTTGTGAAAGTGATGATTTATGATAGATTGAAGTGTGGAAAACAAACAACACAGAGATTAAGACTTAGTGAAAGTGCTAGATCTTTGATGAACAAGAGGTTCGTGAATACTCAGACAGATTGCTCTTGTTCTTGATTCACACGGCGCACAGTACTTGGAAGAATTCTCTCAGAGTCTCTCTCTTTAGCGTTTGAACTCACTTCATATTGGTTCTGCGAAGGATTATTTATTTCAAGCGTGTCAGAACCATCTTCTTGTGTTCTATGTGTTTCCTTCTTTTTAGAGAGAGGTTAAACTCTTGATTTTGTCGTTAAGTGCATGAGAGATATATTTTTAAGATTAAAGTGCTCGTGTGACATGATGTCCATCCCGATAGACTGACTTCCCGCCACTGAAAATGCGGAATGTCAGGGTATGGGTTGATCTGCTTTGATTTGCAGATCAGATGCCCATACTGCGTATTTGGCATGCAGTTGATCTTGGCCGTTCATCCGTGGGTGGTAGTTGGCAGCAATTAATGTGTCATTAATGCGCTCAACTGCTCAGGACAGCGCAGACTTGTTGTACAAACCCTAACTGACAATATCGCTAAGTGGTTTTTTTTAGGGTTGTAAGTCTGCCTCAGACGTAGATGCATCGTAGGTTCGGTGACTTGAAGATTTCAATTAGAACCTGTCGGAAGTTGTGAAGTTTTACTTCAGGCTTTATAGTGTTTCTGCGAGTCTACGACTCATATCTTCGAGTCTGCGAGGCTAGAGTTTAGGATGGATTAACCTTTTGTGTCACTCCGTTAACTAAAGTCTACGACTCTGCGAGTCTACGACTCTACGAGTCTGCGACTCTTCGAATGACGCTTAGAGTGACTTCTTCGTAGTCCATCTAATCTACCTGTTATTACAGCTACGAGTCTTCGACCCTAGCTCTGCGGGTCTACGACCTTCGGGTCTCTCAGTTTACTATATTTGACTAAGTGGTCTGAAAATCTTTGACTCTACGAGTCTTAAACTTCGCTTTTCTTAGTCTTTCACATAGGCTCATAAACTGAGTTTCTGTATGGCTACGACCCTTCAGCTATAACTCTCAGCCATCGATCTCCGAGTCTAGAAGTGTGGCAATTTCTCTATAGTGACTGTTGTCATCACTGGTTTTCGTCCGGGCTCTTTTTGGGGTGAGCTCAAACTAAACCAATGGTGAGAAAAGTTAGAGTCGCCACCAACTGTTTTTGGGGTACAGTTGGATACCCTCTACCTTGAGTAGTTTTAAGTGTATGGTCTACGTTATCAGAGATGGGTTCTGGAGTTGGTTACGTGTAGGGAAGGATTAGCACCCCTACAGCACCCTTTCGGTATCTAATTTAGGAGGAGGAGGTTTTATTTTATTTATACTGCCATGACTGGGCTAAGTTAAAAAGTTTGTGATTTTTATTTGGCTAAGTTATTTATTAAAGTCAAGGTTAAAATGGATTTATCCTAAATTTCTAAAGGGAATCCTAAAGGTTTTGGATTTTTGAAGTGGAAAATGAGATCCTAGGGATTGGTTTGTTTTTTGGTTTTGCTCTTGAAAATTGAAAATCCTAAAAAATATTTGTTTATTTTTCCCCCTTTTTTTGGTTTGGGTTAGAACATGCATTTTGTGTTTGTTTTTCTATATTTTTTGTTGTTTTTTTGTTTTTTTTTGTTTTTTGTTGGAAGACATTTGGAAAACATTTTATGAAAACATTTTCAAAACATGTTGTTGAAGAGATTTTTAAAAAAAAAACATTTTATTAAAAAAAAATGTTTTGTTTTTTTTTGTTTGTTTTTTTTTTGTTTTGTTTTGTTTGTTTGTTTGTTTGTTTGTTTGTTTTGTTTTCTCTTTTTTTTTTGGAAAACATTTTGAAAATTATTTATTGAAAACGTTTTGAAAAAACATGTTTGTTTTTTTTTTTTGTGTTTTTTTTTTGAAATTGAAAATACATATATCAAAATAGATGTGGAGTGTGTGAGTATGACATCCACAAAAATAAAATCACTCTTTTTTTTTCTTTTCTTTTTGTTGCTTTTCATCTTCTCCTTTTGCTCTCTCCTTTTTTTTTTTTTCTTCTCTTCTTTTTTTCTACTATACTTTACATATTACAACATACACATAGGAAGGAATACAGGAAAACACAATAAAAAAGGCTGAAAAGGGATTACACCAAATATAGATAAGCTCAAAAACGAAAATTAGAAAAATGCTAAAAAAACAATTACACCAAATATAGATACAAATAAACTGAAAAGTAGTGAAAAGATAAGGGCTGAACCGACTTTGAAGCTTTGCAACGCCAATCTTCTGCTTGAGCTCCCGCCGGCGCTGATAGTCACTTGCTCGACTCGGAATCGACAGATCTGACAGTGGGACTTATGAAGAGACTTCCCTGGTGTTTGGAGATAGGAGGGCTGAAGTTGGAGTTTGCAAGGAGTGGATGAGTGATCTCTTTTGATGATGATTCTGGGATTCTGTGTTTTTTTTTTTTTTGGGTTTGCCAGGAGGAAGCTGGGGCGTTTTTTGATGATGAGGCTGGGGCGTTTTCTGATGATGATGAGGCTGGTTTTGATGATGAGACTGGTTTTTCCCTTTTTTTGAATTTCTCTCCTTTCTTTCTTTTCCTTTCTCTCTCTGTGTTTTTTTTTTTGCTCCGTCTGCACTGGGATGAGGAAGGGATGTAAAAGGGTATAGGTTTTTTTTCCTTTTTTGCCACGAATTCCTTTTTTTTCTCTCCCTTTCCTTTTTTCGATGGAACTGCAGATTGCATCTTAAAGGGCTGCCGAAAGTTTTTGGCTGGACTGTCATTAATTGCAGCATTTAATGCTGCATTATTGATTTCTTCATTTTCATCCAGGTCTTGTGCAATCTGTCGGGTGCATTATTATCTCCAGCTCCATTAATTTGCAGATCAGTGTCTGGTCGGGTGGTCAGTGTGTGCGGGAAAAGGGGAACTCGTGATTTGCCTTTTTGAATTTGTAGTTTAGCAGCACATGTGCCCGACAGGTATTCAAAATAATGTTTTGTCAGATGGCCAGCGCATAAAACAAGCCCCGTGAACGACCAGCGAGAGGAAGAAAGGAAACCCGTGAGAAAAAGCCGGCGCGAAAAGCCAGCGAGAAAAAATCAGCGAAGGCAAAAAAAAGGGTCGGAGGTTCGAAGTGTCGGCAGGTCGAAGCGTCGGCAGGTCGAAGTGTCGACAGCGAGGCTTTGAGGGTCGAAGGGTCGGAGGTGGAAGGCGTACGGGTGCCGCGGGTCGAAGGCGTCGTAGTGAGGCTTCAAGGGTCGCGGGCGTTGAAGTGTCGGCAGCGAGGCTTCGAGGGTCGAAGGTCAGAAATCAGCAGGTCAACGGGGCTTCGAGGTTTCGAGGCTTCGGGGCTTCGAGCTTCGGGACTTCGGGGCTTCGAGCTTCGGGGCTTCGAGGCTTCGAGCTTCGAGGCTTCGATCTTCGGGACTTCGGGGCTTCGAGCTTCAGGCTTTGGGGCTTCGAGGCTTCGAGGTTCGGGACTTCGGGGCTTCGAGGCTTCGAGGTTCGGGACTTCGGGGCTTCGAGGCTTCGAGCTTCGGGGCTTCGGGGCTTCGAGGCTTCGAGCTTCGGGGTCAATGGGTCGAAGTGTCGGCGGTCAAGGTCAACGGTCAACCCCCCCTCCCCCCTCCTTTTTTTTTTACCCCCACCAGAAATGCAAAAATGGATAACCTTCCAGGAATTGTTTGGGGAGATCCGTATTCGCCTACATAAGCATTTTGAAGAGTTTCGCATGATCACTTTTGCGGGCAGTTTGACCAGGGGCATTGACCGTTTTTTGGCAAGTTTGACTTTTTCCAACGAAAGTTGTTTTGGCCATAACTTCTTCATTTTAAGTCCGATTTGAGCTCGGTCAAGTGCGTTGGTCTCCAATTTTCATCCTTCATCACCTGGTGTTGGTCTTGGGGTGCTTCAAGGACTTGTAGCAAAAGTCATTAATTTTGAACTCCCCCATCCGTGTCAATTGTATACATCTCGTGCAGATTGGGGTAGACCATTCCTTGGAAGTATGGGATCATTGTGGACCTGTTTAATAAGGTATATGGCATGGGAAGAGAGGTATATCAAATGGGGTTAGTATGTCCAACCCGGACAAAATAGGGTCCTACAGCTGCCCCTCTTTGTGCACTGTTTGTATACAAACAGCGTACAAAGATAAAAGGGAGTCATTTTGGACGGGTTGGAGCACTTACCTGACTTACCTAGAGGAAGAAGTGCGACGGTTGGGTTTGTCCCCGAGAGGGAAAAGGGGCTTCACAGGCCGGTGTGCTTGGATAATACCTTAATGAGGCATCTAAGGCCGCTTGATACTAGAGATTGAAAGCCTACAACAATGACAGGCTTGAACTGAAAAAGAGAAAAGGCCCACAATAATGATGGTCTTGAATTGAAAACTGAAAGGCCCACAGCAACGATAGGCTCAAATTGAAAAATGGAAAAAGGCCCACAACAATGATCGTCTTGAATTGAAAACTGAAAGGCCCACAGCAACGATAGGCTCGAATTAAAAATGGAAAAAGGCCCACAACAACGATGGGCTTGAATTGAAAACGGATAGCCCACAGCAACGATAGGTTTAAAGTGAAAATGGGAAAGCCCACAGCAACGATAGGCTTAAAGTGAAAATAGAAAAGCCCACAACAACGATAGGCTTAAACGGAAAAATGAAAGGCCCACTGCAACGATAGGCTTGAATTGAAAATGGAAAGCCCACAACAACGATAAGCTTAAAGTGAAAACGGGAAAGCCCACAGCAACGATAGGCTTAAAGTGAAAATGGAAAAGCCCACAGCAACGATAGGCTTAAACGGAAAAATAAAAGGCCCACTGCAACGATAGGCTTGAAGTGAAAATGGAAAGCCCACAGCAACGATAGGCTTAAAGTGAAAACGGGAAAATGAAAGGCCCACTGCAACGATAGGCTCGAATCGAAAATGGAAAGCCCACAGCAACGATAGGCTTAAATTGCAAATGGATAGCCCACAGCAACGATAGGCTTGAATTGAAAATGGAAAGCCCACAACAACAATAGGCTTGAATTGAAAACGGATAGCCCACAACAATGATAGGCTTGAATTGAGAAATGGTAGCCCACAGCAACGATAGGCTTGAATTGAAAATAAATAGCCCACAGCAACGATAGGCTTGAATTGGGAAGACTTGTTGGAGACATCAAATGGTATTTGGGGAAATGCTTTAAGGAATTGGTGAGTTTGGGAAGTAACCCAATTTAAGCTCCCTCTACGAGTTCACTCAAGGAGATCGCTCTACGAGGTGACCCAAAATGGGAAAAGGTTGTCGAGTGCCAAAAGGATGCATTTAGACTTTGGGGCAATTGCAAGGAAAGAGTTGTACAGTTGAACGAAGAAAGCTAGGATAGCTTGAAGAGAAGTTTGCTGAATATGAGCTCCTAGGATCTCCAGAGGCAGCAACATTCCTGCAATTACAGAGTTTGTTGAATGTATGCCAATGATGCATGGAATGCAATGTGCTGTATGCGGGGATGCATAAACCTCACTTGTGGTGAAATACGATGCAATGTGATGCCGTGCGATGTATGCATTGAATGCCACGTGATGTATCACTGAGGGTTTGGCCGTTGTCGGAGAGGTTGGCTAACATTCAACTTGTTGGGGAACAACGTTCTCTTTGGATGGAAAGTCCGTCCTGTCTTTCTTTGGGGAACTCCCTGTTGTGCACGAAGGGTCTATTAAAATTCGCTTCGCCATATTGAGGAGATTGATTTGATGGCTTCTCTGGGGATAGTGATATCCCGTGGAGATATGAGTACTCCGAGTTGGGGGCTTTAAGTTGTTTGGGGATTTTGAGCTTGGCCCTACTCATAAGGCAATGCTAAAAGAGCTTACTGGGGATTTAAGATGTTCTACTCAAATGTGGAATGAAGACGATGTAACATGATTAAAGAGATAAAAAGATTTTTGCTGGTTTAATTCCATAAAACATATTTATATCATAAAAAGTGTCCTATTGTCATAATCTGATAAATAGAATCGCAAGTCTTTAAAAGCATAATGTACAAATTTGATTCGAGTGTGCCGTAAGTTTGACCAAGTCTTCCACTGTTTGCGATCGTTGTTTTTTGGATGATGTTGTCTCTACTGCTTGCAACGGACCCTATTTGTTGTGGTCCTGATCCTTTCGGTTTCAATGAACCGATTTCACCCTTCAAGATTTATTGTTGGCTTTGTATTTTACCCTTGGTGCCCTTTTGGGTTTTCACCAAGTCCACCTTTGTTTTCTTTTTTTGTCTTTTGTTGGAGCTTTGTATTTTACCCTTGGTGCCCTTTTGGGTTTTCACCAAGTCCGCTCATTACAGGGAATGAGAATCTTGTTGGGAGACATGAGAGTTAAGCATAAAACTTTTTGACGGCGTCACTATTCACTGGATTAGGAAGCTCATCTCCGTCCATTTTGGCAAGGATCAATGCGCCTCCCGAGAATGCTTTTTTCACAACATATGGGCCTTCATAATTGGGAGTCCACTTTCCTCGATGGTCATGCTGGATTGGCAAGATCTTCTTGAGGACAAGATCACCCTCTTGAAAGCTTCGGGCTTCACCTTTTTATTGTAATTGTTCATCATTCTCTCGTTGATACAGTTGTCCTCTCGCAAACCGCGCCGCGCTTGCCCTCAAGTAAATTTAACTGCTCATAACGACTTTGGGCCCATTCTGCTTCTTCGAGCTGAGTATCCTTAAGTACTCGGAGGGAAGGTATCTCCACTTCGACCGGTAGGACTGCTTCCATGCCATAGACCAAAGAAAATGGAGTTGCCCCAGTCGATGTACGCACTGAGGTACGATAAGCATGCAAAGCGTAAGGTAGCTTCTCGTGCCAATCTTTGTACGTTTCGGTCATCTTTCTGATAATGTTCTTGATGTTCTTGTTGGCTGCCTCGACTGCTCCATTCATCTTTGGACGATAGGGGGTCGAGTTGTGGTGTTGAATTTTGTATGTTTTGCACAACCTCCCTATCATCTGCTCGGGAAGACTATATCGGCATATGATGTTGTTCCGTATAAATCGAAGTACCACAGCTTGTGTGACATTAGCGTATGATGCTGCTTCTACCCACTTGGTGAAGTAATCAATGGCTACCAAAATGAAACGATGACCATTAGATGCTTTTGGAGATATTGGTCCGATAACGTCAATGCCCCAAAGTGCGAACGGCCACGGGGAGACCATCACGTGTAGTTTGGACGGCGGTACTTGAATCTTGTCGCCATAAATTTGACACTTGAGGCATTTGCGCACATATTCAATGCAATCTTTTTCCATGGTGACCCAATAGTAGCCCATTCGCATGATTTGTCTTGTTAATGCATGTCCGTTTGCATGTGAACCGCATTCCCCTTCGTGCACTTCTTTCATTATCTGTATTGACTCTTCTTTTGCCACACACCGGATAATACCATATCATGGTTTCTCTTATACGACGAACCATCGAAATAATAGTTGGATGTAGACCTTCGGATATTTCTTTTATCGATTCGACGCCTCTCCCTGGGTATTCTTGCTTAAGCAAATACGTTCGATGTCATTGTACCAAGGCTTTTCCTCTATATTTCCTTCAATGGCCATACAATGTGCAGGAGTATCTTGTATGCGGATATCAAAAGACTGCACTTCCAACTTTGTATCCAGCCGAAGGAGGGAGGCTAGAGTTGCCAGTGCATCAGGAAGCTGATTACATTCTCTGGGCATATGCTCGAATGTGATGTCATCGAATTGCTCAGCTAACTCCATAACATATTTCCGATATGGGATTAATTTGTGGTTTCGAGTCTCCCATTCACCCCTTACTTGAAAAATGATGAGTACCGAATCGCCGAACACTCATAATTTTTTGATTCCTTTGTGAATGGCTTCTTGAAGTCCCATCACACAAGCCTCATACTCTGCCACATTATTTGTACAAGGGAAGGTTAGCTTTGCCGCCATGGGGAAATGTTCGCCTTTTGGGGATATCAGGATGGCCCCAACACCGTGACCTAAGAGACTAGAGGCTCCATTGAACCACATCGTCCATATGTCTGATACTTCGGCCGAAATGATGTTAATGTGCTCATCTGGGAAGCCAATAGTCATGGGCTCAAAGTCTTCCAACGCTCTATCTGCCAGATAGTCGGCTATCGCACTTCCTTTTATGGCTTTTTGAGGTACGTAGATGATATCGTACTCCGATAGGATCAACTGCCATTTGGCGATTCTTCCAGAAATGGATGGTTTTTCCAAGAGATATTTGAGCGGATCATGCCTTGAAATCAGCCATGTAGTATGATAAAGAGTGTATTGCCTCAATCTTCTCGTTATCCAGGACAAGAGCACGAGCACGTCTTCTCCAAGGGCGTGTAGTTTTCTTCATTGATGGTGAACTTCTTGCTAAGGTAATAAATGGCTTGCTCCTTCTTGCTTGTAGAATCATGTTGCCCCAAGACACAACCCATTGCTTGACTCCTGAACGGTCAAGTATAAGATCGAGGGTCTATCCAGGTCTTGGTGGGATCAAAATGGGTGGATTAGACAGATATTGTTTGATCTTGTCAAAAGCTTCTTGACATTTGTCATTCCAAATTTCGGGGTTGTTCTTTCGTAAAGTCTTGAAAATGGGTTCACATGTGGGTGTCACTTGGAAATAAATCGGGCAATATAATTCGGTCGCCCTAGGAATCCTCTAACCTCCTTGATGGTCCGTGGTGGCGGCATCTCTTGGATAGCTCGAACTTTATCTGGATCGATTTCCACTCCTTTTTGGCTCACAATGAAACCCAACAGTTTTCCCGACATGGCTCCGAAAGTGCACTTTTCGGGGTTCAATTTCGATTGATATTTCCGTAGCTTGTTGAAGAGCTTGCGGAGTACTTCGATATGATCTTCAGTGCTTCGAGATTTGGCTATCATGTCGTCCACATATACCTCGACTTCTTTATGCATCATGTCGTGGAATAGGGTTACCATGGCTCGCTGATAGGTTGCCCCTGCATTCCTCAGGCCAAAAGGCATCACGTTATAGCAAAAGGTGCCCCAAAGTGTCGTGAATATGGCCCTCTCTTTGTGTTCGGGGGCCATACGAATTTGATTATAGCCCGAGAAACCATCCATGAAGGAGAATAGGGCATGTTTTGCTGTATTATCCACTAAGGTATCAATATGAGGAAGCGGGAAGTTGTCTTTCGGACTGGCCCAATTTAGATCTCTATAGTCGACACACATGCGTACTTTGCCTCCTTTCTTTGGTACTGGTACAACATTAGCGACCCATTCTGGATAGTGGGAGACAGTTAGGAAACTTGCATCCCATTGCTTTTTGACTTCTTCTTTAATCTTTAGTATCATCTCTGGCCTCATTCTTCGTAATTTCTGCTGTACTGGCTTGCACTCTGACTTCACAGGTATGTGATGTTGCACTATATCTGTGTCTAACCCGGGAATATCTTGGTATGACCATGCAAAAATGTCGATGTAGCTTCTTAACAGCTCGATTAACTTCCTCCTGATGTCGGTAGCTATCAAAGACCCCACCCTCAATTCTTTTGGTTCGGCTGTCGTCCCCAAATTCACTGTTTCTATTGGGTCTTCACTTGGAACGGATAAACGGTCTTCCCTTTCCAATAGGCGTATAATCTCCCCTGGTAGCTCAGGTGTCACTTCTATCTCATTCTCATCAGCTTCAAACACGGGCTGCTCCCAGTTTGGACTTTGATCAAACCTTTGGCATCTTGTTTCGCTTTCGCATACTATGTTTTCATTGACATTGTAATACCTGTTTATAAGAGAATGACAAGTTGGTAACCAGATATGATATGCATATGTGATGAATGGAATGCACCATGAAAGATTTGAAAAACACATTTTATTGGAAGGTTTAAGGAAAAACAAATGTTCACAGCTTCAAAGTACATAGAATACATTAAACCCCAGCGACCCGTAAGCATTACATTATGGGGAGGTCTAGGCTGGTCCAATTGTTCAATGGCTGGTTGGGATCCTCTCGCACTAAATGAACCATCTCGCTTGGTGCATGCTCATTTGTGTCTAATACGGCTACAGTCCCCATCTTGGGCTCAGGTTGGCTCTTATGGATAAATCCTCCACTCCAGAATGTAACATTCAAAGGGGGAAAGCTTCTCCTTTCTTCTTGTACTGGCCTTTTCTGCAATCTTGCCATTCGACTTCTCTCTTCTTGATAGCTTCCCTCTGTCTGGTCGGCTTTTGTAGGGACGTAGCCTAGCCCAAACTTTTCGGTATTTTCTCGGATGGTCAGGGGTTTCTGAATCCCTTGAGCTGTCAGGCCTAATCCTTGCCCCGGTTTGTACCCCTGTTTGATCATAGTGGCTGCAACCATTTTTGCTACCTTCGAGAGACGATGGTCTGGGGCAGAAGCAACATTCACCATCTCAAAAGCCCGATAGGAGCATTCTGGCACATCTTCGTTGCTTTCAATATAAGAAACTGATGCTGGTTTGGTGACAAGGAAACTTGTCTCTCCAGAGATGCAGATGAGCTGGTTCCCCATTACAAACTTCATCTTCTGGTGGAGACTTGATGGCACCGCTCTGCTATGTGGATCCAAGGTCTTCCCAACAAACAAGCGTAATATGGCGTGATGTCCATCACCTGAAATTCCACCGTAAAAGTAGTTGGCCCAATCATGAGTGGAATATCCAGAGTTCCCACCACGTCACGCTTTCCTCCATCGAATGCCCGTACCTTCATCGTACAGGGACGCATATAGGACGCGTCAATTGGAAGTTCTTGCAGGTATATGCAAGGGCATAATGTTCAAGGCCGAGCCGTTGTCAATGAGTACGCGGGCTATGGTGTGCTCCTTGCATTTGACCGTGATGTGCAAAGCTTTTATATGTCCTTTCCCTTCCTGGGGTAGCTCGTCATCTCCAAAGCTAATGACGTTGTTCATGATGAGGTTACTGGCGATTCCGTCAACATTTGCCACTGAGACGGTCGGTGGAACATAGGCCTGGCTCAGAACTTTCAGCAGTGCTTCCCGGTGAGGTTGGGAATCCATCATTAATGAGAGCAAGGAGATGCGGGCCGGTTGTCGGCTTAGCTGATCCACAATATTATACTCGCTCTGTTTCATGAATTTCAGAAATTCTGTGGTCTCTTCTTCAGTGATTGGTGTTCCTCTCTTTGTTGCCTCTGGTGTTGACTCAGTGTCTTGTTCTATAGCTTTTTCCTTCCTTGCTTTGTCAGCCATATCTGGGGCATATGCCCGACCGCTCCTGGTTTTCTTTTCGGCTGTGGTGGCTCCCTGTACTACTTCACAACTGTAGTTCCATGGGACTGCCTTATCAGTCTTATAAGGGAAAGGAGCAGGAACACCTATGGTGAGAGGTGCAATTCCCTGGGGTAGTTGTGGGCTTCCGGTTCTCCCCCTCTTGTCTGGCATGAGACTTGAGGCATGGATAGTGAGAGGCTTGATTCCATGTGGCGATACGAGATCTCTGCAGCCTTAACGTTTAAGACAAGGGGTGTAGGCACCCATGGCGATTTGAGGGAATCATCTCCTTGGATCATGTGGCTTTGGTTGTCCATTCCCCCTCTAGAGAATTCAATCATCCTTTGGTCCATGAGCTTTTGCACCACCTTGGAAAACTCAGTACATTTTGCGATGTCATGTCCCCGTGACATTTTGTGATAAATGCATTTTTTCTCCAACTTTGTCCCCTTCTCTGTCTTCAATGTGTTGGGAGCAAGTATATATCCATATTCTGCGCCAGGGGTAAACAAATAGCTTTTCTCCATTTGTATTTGTGAAACTTTCTCTAGCCGTCCTTCGTTGTGATACCTGGCCACGTCATGGGAATGTTCTGGAAGCGGATTACTTGTTCACATTTGGTGTCCCCGCCAGTGCGGAAAAATCCAGCCACTTTGCATCCTTTAATGCCTGAACCTTCCTTTTGAAGGTTATACAGTTTTCGATATCATGTCCAGCTCCGCCAGCATGATATTCACACCTGGCATCTGGCTTATACCAAGCCGGGGGAGGAGTCTTTATTTCTCCCAAGGGTATAGGGGTTACCATCCTTGCCTCTAAGAGCTTGGGGTATAATTCTGCATAAGTCATTGGAATTGGATCAAACTCTTATTGTGGTCGACGAGAAGCCTGATTCGCTCCTGCTTGCTGGGTCGGGGCCTTCGGTTGCCCCTGTCCTTGGAATGAGGTTCCTGGTCCTTCCTGACTTGCTGGCCTTGGTTGCTCTACGTAAGGTGCTCTTGGTTGAAATGGATTAGGTGTCATGGGATATGGAAATGGAACCCCTCCCTGTGGCAAGTATGGCATGAATGGGGGAGGTGGTGCAGGCGCAGCGTAGGCGGCCACAGGTGACCCTCTATAGCACCCTGGTGCTTGGTAGAAAGTTGGTTGTATCGGCGGGTGCGATGGGTATACCAGGTTGGTTTCATTTTCTTTCCTTTTTGCTGGTGGTTGAAACTGTTTTGATGCCTCAGCTGCATCTCCCTTCAGCTTTGCTCCTTTAATTCCACTTTCTACACGTTCACCGGATACGACCAAGTCTGCAAAGCTGTTGGAGACGTTACCGATCAACTTCTCATAGTAGACACCTTTTAGTGTGTTGATAAAAAGAGTAGTGAGTTCTCTTTCGGTAAGGGGAGGTTGGACCTCCACGATGCCTCTCTCCATCTTCGTGCATAATCTTTGAAATTCTCTTCGGATCCCTTCTCCATAGGCTGCAGGGTTAGTCGATCCGGTGCCCGGCTCGGTGACATGTTTGTACTATGCCAAGAAGGAAGTAGCTAATTCCTTCCATGTCTTAATGCGGTTTCCATTCAGTTGAAAATACCAGCGAAGGGATGCCCCAGTTAGGCTTTCCTGGAAACAATGCATGAGGAGCTAGTCTTCACCAGTATAAGCGGCCATCTTTTGACAATACATGGCCAGATGTGTCTTCGGACATCGTGTCCCATTGAATTTTTCAAAATCTGGCATTTTGAATTTTGGCAGTAGCACCACTCCAGGGACTAAGCATAAGTCTTGTGGGCTGGTCATACCATAGCTGTCAATGCCTTCTACGGCCTTTAATCTTTCCTCGAGTCGGCGTAGAGCGAGCGACTCAATATTTTCCTGAGGAGCTGGGGAACCGACCGCTTCCATTACATTTCCTAGTGCGGGCATAGTGAAATGAGTTTGATTTGGGGTAGGAGGTTGTGCCATAACGGGATGGTATGTGGGTGCCTGGCTTGGAGCCAGGTTGGGTGACTGAACAGCCTCCTGTCCCTGCTCTTGATGGTGATTGGTAGTTCCCCCGGTCGGAATTCTTCCTCTTTCTTGATCAATTTTGTGAGCATTTCCATTATTGCGATATTTGCCCCTGTAGGGTTTGTTGTGACTGTTCCAACCCCATGACTCCGTTCTCTGTTTCTTCGCCATTGGGCGCGATTGAGGTATTTGATTGCGCCGGGATCTGAGATTGTAAGAGTGCGCAATCCTGGAGGGAGGCTGCTACCTACCTGGGTACAAGGGAACTTTTATTTGATTTTTCATTTGATATGCATGTATGCATGAATGTCTATGCAGAGGGTTAAAGAAACAAACAACTTTATTGCAAACAAAACACACAATATAAACACTCAATGCAAACGTACAATGCTTTGAAATGCCATGTAAAATGAAAGTTATCACTACGTGATCTTAAGGCATTCTTCCGGTCATCTCTCCTAAGGAGCACGACGCCTCTTTCTCTGGGGTGGTCGTTTACCCTTCCTCCCTCTCGCTTCATTATCGTCTCGATCTGTTTTTCCCTCAGTGCAGCCTTTGAAGAGCTCCTTCTAGAGATGCTTCTAGCCTCTGGACCTGCTTGCCTTAAAGTCGATTCTCCTGGAGGATAGCCTTCATGTCTGAAGTTAGTTGTGGCTTGTGTTGTGCCCTCTAAGATATGTATCTTTGGGGAAAACACCAGGTTTTGAACTGTTGGGTTGAATCTTGTGTGGTGTAGACCATGCTTGATACATCTTCTTGCCTTCTTCGTGAGCATGGTTCTGCTGTAAGTGAAGTCACACTCTTCCATGCCAAAGAGCACGGGAATAATCTGATGACGCCCCACTTGTCTTCCCACCTGCGGTGGTGCATATGCGATTCCTCCCCAGGGACCTAAAAGTGGAACCCAATTGTAGTCCCCGCGGCTATATGTCATGGAGACCACCGGTATCCAAGGAGCGATCCAGGTAATGTCGGCTTACGTGAGGTTCCCCAACTTCTTTTTCCAACTTTCAAAGTCTTTTGATAGGCTCCACTTGCCGAGCGAGAATATCTAGTAGTGTTGTGGCTGGTACTTGATAAACAACGGGAAACGATGAACACTACGGGGAAATGACCTTGCAACCAAGTACATAGGAGAGGTAAGCACCCCATGAACTGTCCCGAGCCTTTACTCCTTAGGTAAGTAAGAGATCGGATGGTTTCGGCCAAGATAGCGAGGAGTAGGGTCACATCCTTTGAGCACTGCTGGACCAAATCTACAATTGCCCCGTCAATGTGGGCCGGTATCCTCGGGAAAATGACTAGCCCATATATAGCTAGTGTAAGCAATTTGTGTGCCTCCGCTTTCGTTGCAGTTTGTGTTATTTCTTTGATTGTTGCCCATGGAAGATATTCGCGCCCACCGTAAGTTGTGACCGCCGATGAGTCCCATACTGGCTTTTCCCATAATCTCGGCAAAGGCCCTTCGGCATGACCTTCCGGGCTCCTGGCGGATAGATTTTCATTTTGTTTTCCATGGGGATATCCGATGATCGTTTGTATTCTTCTATTGTGGGAACAAGATCTAGGTCGTTGAAGTTGAAGCACCGCCGTCGAGGTTCCCCAGAAATAAATGGCTGCCCCCAGCATATCCGTATCGGCCGATGGCTCGGTTACATGGAGCAAATCCCCAAACCGTTGTATGTATATGCTTTTCCTTTCGTCGACCACTTTGCTTCCATATTGTCTGTACCTCCTTAGTGTAGTCCAGCTGATCTTCTATGACAACATGTTCTGCTTTGTAGGCCTCTCCTGGCGGGAAATCTCCAAGGCGAAGTTGAATGTCTCCTGATGCTTGGGCCACTACTGTGACAGTCTCCTTGTCCTGAAGGCCTTTTAGGAGATGACTGAAAGTTGCCATGCCTATATGAATTATGAATGTCATGTTATGCATGATGATAGGTTAGGATGACAAGTCAGGATAAAGAGTAAACCAATAGTAAAGACAGTCAAATGTGCAGGGGATGACTTAAAGACTACCTTACAAAACAAAGGTTAGCATGGCATGGAATGAGCAAACAAAATGTGGGTCAATACCCCTGATGGGCTTTTATTGCTACCCTTATCTTATTCGTTGGTTTCCAAACTTCCTCAATAGAGGGCTCCGTACACCATGGGATTTACCGGAGGGGGATCTTAAAAGGACGTGCCTTAAAAGAACCTCAAGCTTGAGTGAGGAGTCCGAGGCCCTATTGCGGATAATGATCAACGCGTTGGGGACCGTACTGAACCTTGCTAACCTAAATTGTGCTAAACCCGGGTATAGGGTTATGCATGTATGCAACAAGTATGGAAAGCAGTAAATCACCACTATCATGGTAGTTAAAGCGTATAAATAAATTACAGTAAATATGAGCAACAATCAAACAATTTAGCACAATAGCTAAATATATACAACAGTATAATTAAAATAACCTCCTAATCCTTAGTTCTAGACCTAACTCTCTTAAGTGTTCATTATCCCCAGCAGAGTCGCCAGCTGTCATCACTGGTTTTCGTCCGGGCTCTTTTTGGGGTGAGCTCAAACTAAACCAATGGTGAGAAAATTTAGAGTCGTCACCAACTGTTTTTGGGGTACAGTTGGATACCCTCTACCTTGAGTAGTTTTAAGTGTATGGTCTGCGTTATCAGAGATGGTTTCGGGAGTTGGTTACGTGTAGGGAAGGATTAGCACCCCTACAAGTCCCTTTCGGTATCTAATTTAGGAGGAGGAGGTTTTATTTTATTTATCTTTGCCATGACCGAGCTAAGTTAAAAAGTTTGTGATTTTTATTTGGCTAAGTTATTTATTAAAGTCAAGGTTAAAATGGATTTATCCTAAATTTCTAAAGGGAATCCTAAAAGTTTTGGATTTTTGAAGTGGATAATGAGATCCTAGGGATTGGTTTGTTTTTTGGTTTTGCTCTTGAAAATTGAAAATCCTAAAAAATATTTGTTTATTTTTCCCCCTTTTTTTGGTTTGGGTTAGAACATGCATTTTGTGTTTGTTTTTCTATATTTTTTGTTGTTTTTTTGTTTTTTTTTTTTTTTTTTTGTTTTTTGTTGGAAAACATTTGGAAAACATTTTATGAAAACATTTTCAAAACATGTTGTTGAAGAGATTTTTTTAAAAAAACATTTTATTAAAAAAAAACGTTTTGGTTTTTTTTTGTTTTTTTGTTTTGTTTTGTTTTTTTGTTTTGTTTGTTTGTTTGTTTGTTTGTTTGTTTTGTTTTCTCTTTTTTTTTTTGAAAACATTTTGAAAATTATTTATTGAAAACGTTTTGAAAAAACATGTTTGTTTTTTTTTTTTGTGTTTTTTTTTTAAATTAAAAATACATATATCAAAATAGATGTGGAGTGTGTGAGTGTGACATCCACAAAAATAAAATCACTCTTTTTTTTCTTTTCTTTTTGTTGCTTTTCATCTTCTCCTTTTGCTCTCTCCTTTTTTTTTCTTTCTTCTCTTCTTTTTTTTTCTACTATACTTTACATATTACAACATACACATAGGAAGGAATACAGGAAAACACAATGAAAAAGGCTGAAAAGGGATTACACCAAATATAGATAAGCTCAAAAACGAAAATTAGAAAAATGCTAAAAAAACAATTACACCAAATATAGATACAAATAAACTGAAAAAGTAGTGAAAAGATAAGGGCTGAACCGACTTTGAAGCTTTGCAACGCCAATCTTCTGCTTGAGCTCCCGCCAGGCACGATAGTCACTTGCTCGACTCGGAATCGACAGGATCGACGATTGGGACTTATGAAGAGACTTCCCTGGTGTTTGGAGATAGGAGGGCTGAAGTTGGAGTTTGCAAGGAGTGGATGAGTGAACTCTTATGATGATGATTCTGGGATTCTGTGTTTTTTTTTTTTTTTGGGTTTGCCAGGAGGAGGAAGTCGGGGCGTTTTTTTGATGATGAGGCTGGGGCGTTTTCTGATGATGATGAGGCTGGTTTTGATGATGAGACTGGTTTTTCCCTTTTTTTTGAATTTCTCTCCTTTCTTTCTTTTCCTTTTTCTCTCTGTTTTTTTTTGCTCCGTCAGCACTGGGATGAGGAAGGCATGTAAAAGGGTACAGGTTTTTTTTCCTTTTTTGCCACGAATTCCTTTTTTTTCTCTCCCTTTCCTTTTTTCGATGGAACTATGACCGCATCTTAAAGGGTGCCCGAAAGTTTTTGGTGGATTTGTCATTAATTGCGGCATTTAATGCTTGCATTATTAATTTCTTCATTTTCATCCAGGTCTTGTGCAATCTGTCGGGTGCATTATTATCTCCAGCTCCATTAATTTGCAGATCAGTGTCTGGTCAGGTGGTCAGTGTGTGCGGGAAAAGGGGAACTCGTGATTTGCCTTTTTGAATTTGTAGTTTAGCAGCACATGTGACCGACAGGTATTCAAAATAATGTTTTGTCAGATGGCCAGCGCATAAAACAAGCCCCGTGAACGACCAGCGAGAGGAAGAAAGGAAACTCGTGAGAAAAAGCCGGCGCAAAAAGCCAGCGAGAAAAAATCAGCGAAGGCAAAAAAAAGGGTCGGAGGTTCGAAGTGTCGGCAGGTCGAAGCGTCGGCTGGTCGAAGTGTCGGCAGCGAGGCTTTGAGGGTCGAAGGGTCGGAGGTGGAAGGCGTACGGGTGCCGCGGGTCGAAGGCGTCGTAGCGAGGCTTCGAGGGTCGCGGGCGTCGAAGTGTCGGCAGCGAGGCTTCGAGGGTCGAAGGGTCGAAGGTCAAAAATCAGCAGGTCAACGGGGCTTCGAGGCTTCGGGGCTTCGAGCTTCGGGACTTCGGGGCTTCGAGCTTCGGGGCTTCGAGGCTTCGAGCTTCGAGGCTTCGATCTTCGGGACTTCGGGGCTTCGAGCTTCGGGCTTCGAGGCTTCGAGCTTCGGGACTTTGGGGCTTCGAGCTTCGGGGCTTCGAGGCTTTGAGCTTCGGGGTCAATGGGTCGAAGTGTCGGCAGGTCAACGGTCAACGGTCAACCCCCCCCCCCCCATTTTTTTTAAATTACCTTTTTACCCCCACCAAAAATGCAAAAATGGATAACCTTCCAAGAATTGTTTGGGGAGATCCGTATTCGCCTACATAGGCATTTTGAAGAGTTTCGCATGATCACTTTTGCGGGCAGTTTGACCTGGGGCATTGACCGTCTTTTGGCAAGTTTGACTTTTTCCAACGAAAGTTGTTTTGGCCATAACTTCTTCATTTTAAGTCCGATTTGAGCTCGGTCAAGTGCGTTGGTCTCCAATTTTCATCCTCCATCACCTGGTGTTGGTCTTGGGGTGCTTCAAGGGCTTGTAGCAAAAGTCATTAATTTTGAACTCCCCCATCCGTGTCAATTGTATCCATCTCGTGCGATTGGGGTAGACCATTCCTTGGAAGTATGGGATCATTGTGGACCTGTTCAATAAGGTATATGGCATGGGCAGAAAGGTATATCAAATGGGGTTAGTATGTCCAACCCGGACAAAATAGGGTCCTACAACTGTGTCCCTTGAGTCTACGAGTCTACGACTCTACGACCCTTGAGTTACAGTTTCATTTTTTGCTAAGTCTTTATAGCATCGACTCTTCGACTTTCAACCTACGAGTCTACGGGTCCAGTTTTCTTAACAGTGTTCGAAAGCTTCGACTCTACGACTTTCAATCTACGAGTCCGATTTTCTTAACACTGTTCAAAGGCTTTGACTCTGCGATTTTTGATCTACGAGTCTACGAGTCCTATTTTCTTAACAGTGTTCTAAGGCTTCGACTCTACGACTCTACGAGTCTTCAAGTCTAGTGGCAGTTTAAGTTCTGTTAATTGACTTAAGTATTTTTGGGGACTCTACAATTCTGTGGGCTGCTAGTCTACGAGTCATTTAGTTTTAGTTACTGGTCTTAAGAATTCTTCAACTCTACGAGTCTCCGAACTTATTGACGCTTATAGTAACGCTCTCTTTTCCGTACTATGACTCTACGACCTTTGACCCTGGATCTACGAGTCGCAATGTTCTATCACTATTTCGCGTTGAGTCTCCAGACCCTACGAGTCTGCGAGCCTCCCGCCAATCGTGTCCTGTGACAGTTTTACTTCTACGAACTACGACTCTTCGACCCTACGACCCTCGGTTCTTCGAGTCTCCAGACTTAGACTATAATTTAGCAGCTTAATCAAATCCTATATTTCCAATAGTATCCATTTCTTCTTTGTCTTCGAGCCAACAAGAGAGTTCTGTGCTCGTAAAGGAAAGTTCATATCCACACGACCGCATGGAGGTGCCACCAGCCACTGTTGGGAAACATATGATTTGGTGAAGTTTCCATGAATTTCTCTAAGTCTGGAGACTCAAAAATCCGAAGGTACAAGGGTTGAAGAGTTGAAGTTCGAAGAAGAGAAAATTGTCACTACGCAGGATGATAAACGACTTGTAGATTCGAAGAGATGAAAACGTCGTAATTCTAGAATGACAGGAAAATAAATGACTCGAAGACCCAAAGATCATAAAATTCAAGAGTCACCAAAGATGCCCGAATGACAATTGACAGACCATAATTCGACACTAGGACTAAGGACTTGAAGAGTTGAAGACACATCCATGTAGATTCTGTCAACTAATCATCAAGACTCATAGACTTGAAGGTCGAAGAGTTAAGGAAATAGAACTTAATCAACTGATAAATAAAATTGCAATTGAGACTCGAAGCCTTGAAGAGTTGCAGACTCGGAGAAACTGAAGGTCGAAGAAGTTAATCAAAAGAAACTGTCAGCATAAATAAGGTCAAGACTCGTATACTCTTCAGGCAAAGAGCCGAACCCGAAGAGTTGGAGCCGTAGAATCGAAGACTCCACAGAGTCGAAGACTCATAGAGTCTAAGACTCAGCATGCATTTGTAGACCCAAAGAGCTGAAGGGTCGAAGAACATCTTAGCCACATTAAGCAAACTGAGCTACTCAAAGGCCTAGAGTTAAGCAAATTCTTTATGTTAACCACTCTAAGCATTGAAGCAAAGAGTCGAAGACTCAAACATCATAGAGTGATTTTCATGACTTATCCTAACCTGAAATATACTACGCATGAAGACTCAAAGAAACCCAGAGTCGAAGACTCATAGGATCTAACGCTGTCGAAGCGAGAAGTATCCCTACAGAAAAATATAAGCTCGACCCAAATCTTCGAGTCCCCAAATCTTCAAGTCATCTACCTTCGGAGCAAACTAATAACACCCTGCATTCACACTTAGCAATATCATCAGCTAAGGTTTCTATAGTTTGCTTGTGCCATTCTGAATAGTCAAGCACATTTATTGTCGCATTAATAACTACCAACTACCTTTAGCAGATGAATGGTGAAGATCAACTGTATCAGTATGGGCAACAGATCTGTAGGATCTGAGTAGATTAACCCATCCTTTGTATTTCTACAAATTAAGTGGTGGGAATTCAATCTGTCAGGATGGACGACAACACGCACATGCACTTTAACCTTACATTAATATCTCACATGCTTAAAAAGGAATAGATTTGTTAACTCTCACAGAAAGCAAGGACTTGGAACTCACAATTTAATATATAGAATTCTGACATGCATTGAAAAGATAACTTTTGCAGAATTTACACAAGAGTTTTAACACTGGAGAGGGAAAGAGGAAATACTTCCAAGTGCTGTGCACGTGAAGAACAAAGAACAAAGATCAAACTATGAAGAAACATCAAACACATCTTGTTCACAGATCCAACATAATCATCATGTTAATCTTTATGTTGTTCATTCACGATCAACATCTTATCCTAAGAACAACCCAAACGGTATTTATCCCTCCATATAAACATCCATCGAAATATTCTTATTAAATATGAGGTCTGTCTCGTCAAGAACATTTATTATCTCAGATTTGCTGTATAGCTCATAAACACTCATACACTATCTTGTCATCTCCTCCATTAATATCATACCATAGTCATCAGCAGTATATGTATACCAACTATCAGTCATTAGCTTCCGTGAAAAATGTCTATTCACCCTCTTTCTAGACTCATTTTGGGACTTACACTTGGTATCAGAGTAGTTCTACAACTCTGTAGAAATCTTTAGTGGTAGGCATTGATTCTAGCAACACCGCTCCCACTCACATTCCCGTTCCAGTTGAGGAACAAGAAACCAGTCTAGCTCCAGTGGTGGAACTGGCTGGAGAGCAAGAGCAGGAACAACCCAACACCAACAGCAACAGCAAAAAGGAACAAGAAGACTTCTAATATTCCCAGGTTCCAAGCGTGATTGTCTTGGTATGCGTATGTGTATACAGAGAGGGAGGTGAATCTGTATACTTTAAAACTATTCCTTTAGTTCTAAAGAGAAGGATACTTTAGAGGTATTCCAATAGGTATGGTTCTTGTTTGGGTGGTATGTTGGTGTCTCATGCAAGATTAACTAAACATTAGGTATGTATGAAAAGTAAAAGACAAAGACACACGGTTTATGTGGTTCAATTGATGTGATCTACTCCACGGTGGTGAGGGTGTACCTACACCGAGTCCAATCTACTATTTCCTTTCAATACAGTAGGGTCTAGCCCTTGTTACAATAGGATCAACTCTATTTTCTTTTGAATGTAAATACAAAAATAGTGTTGGATCAAACCCAAAATTTGGATAATGCTGATAAAGCCCTATGTAATTTGATTTGAGATCTTTTGTGTTTTGTCTTTAATCATTGCAGAAGTTATGTTATTAATCCGGAGATACACTCGTAAGAGCAAAGCTAAGGACAGGATAAATAATCCTGATCCGGACGAGAGTGAGTGTCGTCAAACACTTGGTCCGTGCTGGAATGAGGGCTATCTTCCCAGTGTAGATATCATTCAGTCCTTTATCGACGGAACTGCTGAGGATAGCAAGCCATGGAGAACTCTCTCAACTATCCTCATTCCGTACCGGATCATGTCGCCACATTTCATGATGGTTGTCTTCATGATTCAGTCCAAACAGATGATTCTGATTGATTCTCATCAGATTGTAGAGCAGTATGTAAGAAAGAATCAATGGGAACCACTGTGTCTCAGGTTGACTAAAGCTGTGAAGAAAGCCGGATTATATGAAAAGTTGGGCATCACTCCTTTGAGACCAACTGAGAAGCTGAAGGCGACATTCCGGGGCAAGAAGCAGGTGCCACAACAGCCAGATGGAGATAGCTGCGGGGCCTTTGTCTGTTACTTCATCAAGTCATTCTTAAGTGTGGACAAATCTTGGAGCCAACACACCACTTATTCGATGAAGCAGACAATGGAGCTTAGAGAGAAAGCAGCAACAATGATCTTCAAGTATAGTAAGCCTTATGTACCTTAATGAAAATCTTGTATAAAGGCTGAATTGTATTCTATTGCTGATAAATGAAAATGGTTGTGATGTGTATTCTGTATGTTATCTTTTTGCGCTGCTTACCAGATCAGATTACAAAGGGTTTGGGCATATCCATAATTGGGGGAGATTGTTGGATCAAGCCCAGAATTTGGATAATGCTGATAAAGCCCTATGTAATTTGATTTGAGATCTTTTGTGTTTTGTCTTTAATTATTGCAGAAGATATGTTATTAATCCGGAGATACACTCGTAAGAGCAAAGCTAAGGACAGGATACATAATTCTGATCCGAACGAGAGTGAGTGTCGTCAAACACTTGGTAAATAACCAAGTCCCCCATACATACGGAGTAAGGAAGTACTGATGCGGAATAAGGACCCGAGTCTTTATTCGCACGGAGTAAAGAAACCAGATGCAGAGTAAGGAATCCAGACCACTCACTCATGCAGAGTAAGGATGTGCTAGTACGGAGTAAGCCATCTGATCCTTTAAAGTCGCACGGAGTAAGAAACTCATGCGGAGTAAGGATGTGCTAGTACGGAATAAGCCATCCGATCCTTTAAACTCGCACGGAGTAAGAAACTCGTACGGAGTAAGGAACTTACACGCGGATTAAAGAAGCGCTGATACGGAATAAGCATTCCGACCTTCTCATTCACACGGTGTAAGGAAGCGCTGACACGGACTAAGGATTCCAGTACCAAATAGATACGGAGTAAGCAACCGCTGACACGGACTAAGGATTCCAGTACCAAATAGATACGGAGTAAGCAACCACTGACACGGAGTAAGGTTCCAAGCTTCATTAGCAACGGAGTACGGAAAATTACACCGGACTAAGAAGATGCTACTTCAACTTACCGCATTTAAAGTTATCAGCTCGTGGTGTCCCGATGTAAGACAAACTCGTTGAGAACCTGAAGAATCTTACACGTGGATCACCCGGATATGTGGACACAACTTTAATTATACTTGGGAACTCACAAAGGCACTTATACTCTTCAAACCCAAGATCTTGATCTCCATAAACCACAGTAGTCAAGGCAGAGAGATTACCGAGGAATAGTTAGTGCTGAACGCATTCCGGAACTACAAGTTCCAAGGTTGTCTCTTAGGAATGTTTGTATAAATATTCATACTTGTACATTTGAAAAGTGTGTGCGAGTGAGCCTGAATCAACCCTGTGTATGCACAAGAGTTCAAAGACATAATATAGGCTAGTGTGTGAATCCTTTTGTAAATAGAGTGTAAAAGAGTCTTGCTTCTATTTTGTTGTATTTATCTTTTGATAATAAAACAAAATACTTCCACTATCTGGTTATCTTCCGTAGTGATTCTATCACTTAACTAGATAGGTGTTGTATCATAAGAGAATCAAAAGAGTTTCGATAAGAGCCTATTCACCCCCCTCTAGGCTCCAAGGGACCATCAAATAGTATTACTCCAGAACTCACTCACTGTGAAGAACTATCTATTGCAATCTGCTCCTGCGTATTTAGCCGTTTGCTATGCTCGACCTTCAACTACTCCTTTTGCCGAACTCATGATCTGTTCTTTGAATGTATGAGGAAGAAAGACAGATTAACTCACTATTATCTCTCTGTCAATCTTCCTCACTCTCTGTTTGTTGTATGAACTGCTCTGCGTCACCTTTTTATCACTTTAGATACGTTTCTTGTCTGCTCAAAATATTATGGGTGCTTACTCATAAGTCAGGCATATTCCTTGCTTTTATAGGTCGGCCAAAGTCAGAAACCCTTCTACTAGGGTTAAGCATGTTTCTTCCTTCGATCTTCACGGTTGAAACATGTTAAACCACCCTCGGACGACATCCACGTGTTTTTCAGTACTTAGCATACTTACAACCGTTGCTTGGGTAACAACTTACTTAAATGATGAACTACAACGCGTTTTTCTCCTTCGCAGCGCGCTCCGTTCCTTTGTATTGCCACCACCTCGAAGATATTGCCTCGTAGCATTTCTACAGGTCTACGAGTCTTCATCATCGACTCTTCGAGTCAGAGTCTTCGAACTGAGGGCATTGATCTTCCTTTTACTCTCTGGCTTTGAAGCTAGGTTAGAATCAGTGCTTAACTAACATCTCATTCTACGAGCCTTTGAGCTCTACGAGTCTTTGAGTCAGTGACAGCTGCATTCTGCCTTGGCTGATTAACTGGTCATGGGTCTCCGCAATAGGTCCTTCAATCTACGACCCTGTGAGCTTCGACTCTACGATCCTACATGATGTAACTCTACGAGTCTTGGCTTCAAGTCTGCGAGACATGGCTCTTCACCTATTTGCACCTTGGGTCGTTGAACTACGACCCTTCGACCTTGTGGCCCTTCGAGGCTTTGACCCTGTGCCTTTTCAAGGCTTCGACCCTATGGTCCTTCGATGGTGTGTCAAGCTCCGTGGTCTGATGTTCTACGACCTTCGACCTTCGACCTTCGACCTTCGAGTCGCTTGGTCTACGACCTTTGAGTCTTCGACCCTACCGACTACAAGTCTATAGATCTTCAAATTAAGGACGTACATAGGTAGACTCCCTTTACGAACTCACTCTAAGAGATCACTCTACGAAGTTATCCAACCAAGTACGGATCTACGACCCAGACCCTGCGAATTTTGATTCTCCATAATGTTGACAACAATGACAACTCAACCTCGCGAGAATAACAATCTCCCCCTTTGGAATTGTTGGCAACATATGGAATGCATAAACCTTCGACTCTTCGAGGAGCCTTGAAAACATTGCTCCCCCTGAACTCTTCCCATTGTACTCCCCCTACGCACAACATTCCTCTCCCCCTTTGCCAACCAATTGCAAAGCCGAGAGAGGGGAAACACTTGCCACGCCGTTAGGCGGAAGGAGGAAGCTGCATAAACAACCTGCGTCTGTGTGTATCAAATAAGTCGATGGATAGAGGTTTCTTGAGAATATCCGCAGTTTGCTCCTGGGTTAGAACATACACCAGTTGTACATTTCCCTCTTCCACTTGTTCCTTGATGTAGTGGTATCTGTAGTCGATGTGCTTGGTCTTTGAATGCTGAACGGGATTCCTGCTAATATTAATGGCACTCTGGTTGTCATACCAAATGTTGACAGGTAACTCCACATCCACTCCCAAGTCTGTCAGTTGAGTGTTCATCCATACCACTTGTGTACATGCAGCATGTGCAGCCACATATTCAACTTCGGCTGTGCTACAGACCACTCTGTTCTATTTACGGCTCAGCCATGCAACACACTTTGAACCTAGATAAAAACTACAGCCACTAGTAGAACGTCTATCATCAATATTGCCAGCCTAATCAGCATCAGTGTAAGCCTGTAGTTCAATTAAATCCTTGGATGGATACCACAGTCCCATTTCTAGTATACCTTGTAGGTATCTAAGAATTCACTTGACTGGTAGCAAGTGGGATTCCTTCAGGTCTACTTGATATCTACTTGTTTGACACAAAACGTGCATAAGATCAGGTCGGGAGGCTGTAATGTATATGAGGCTTCCAATCATGCCTCGATATTCTTTCTGATTTACACTCATGCCTTCCTGATCTTTGTGTAACTTGTAGCCTGTAGCCATTGGTATTCCAATAGGCCTGCTATCATTCATACCATACTTCTTTAACAGTTTTTTGGCATACTTGGGCTATGATATAAAGATTCCTTCGGTAGTTTACCTAATCTGTAAGTCCAAGAAGTATGTTAATTCTCCTATGAGAGACATTTCAAATTCATCACTTATTCTCTTGGCAAATTCTTCACATAATCCTGAGTAACTTCCTCCGAATATAATGTCATCTACATAGTGTAATGACCCATGTTTTGGAATTTGGGGAGTTAGTCACAGTTATGACTTTTCAGTGGTAATTGTCAGGTTTTTGGGAGTTTTCTTTCCACACACATTGGCTAGATCACTTTGTATGTAGATGAGCAAACATGAGGCAAAAGAAGAACTCAAGAGGGAGCATATAGAGGTTGCACGTGACAATGGCTTTGTCACGTGCAGTGATGTTTTTGCATGGGAGCTTTCCTGACTTAGTTGTAAAGCTTGTGGCAAAATCCTAGGACTTTTGGAGCTTGCACGTGATAATGGCCTTTGTCACGTGCAACCATGTTTTTGCACCATCACCTTGGTTTTGTTATGCTGGTAATCTTCTCCCAAAGGGCCATGTTCGAATTATGGGTATTTTGTCTTGTGTGGAAGCGGGAAGGTTGTAACGTGTTTCATTTACCAAAACTACGTCGTTTTGATGTTGGGCTTCATTTATCAAAACTACATCATTTTGATGATGGGGTTCACTTATCAAAATTACGTCATTTTGATAAGTGAGGTCTATATAAGGAGGTTGAGGTCTCTTGTTCTTAGGTTTATGTTTCTTCTTTCGTCAGCCGCCGTAGAGAGAAGAGAGAGAGAGAGAGAGAGAGAGAGAGAGAGAGAGAGAGAGAGAGGGGACCTTCTCCTGATCGCTGCTGTGGTGATTCGTGTGGGTGGACGGCGTCTAGCGTTGGAGCAAGAGCAAGGACGATCCTTTTGAGGTCGGGGTTCTGTTATTCCTTGAACCTATTCCAGGGTTTGGCCTTGTGGTAGGTGATTTGTGGAATACCTATTTATATAAATATACATAAATTCATATAAGTGTGATCCCTTATATGAATGTTGGCCTTCAATGGAAAATTATGTTTGGATATGTTGTTGAGTCTGGGGTCTGGGAATTTTTGAGTTCGTTCGTGTGGCAGCGGACCTCGGGGGCCGTTGGGGCGTCTGCGCTATTCGTTCGTGGTCGAGATCGTTAGAGTTAGTCCAGCGGTATGACCGCATGGGGAAACCTTAGAGTTTCCGGGGTAGTTATGTTAATATGAAAATTATGTTTGATATGATAAATATGTGGATACGATAATTATGGATTGTGTGTGGATTGTTGGATACATTTGTATATCTGATGTACTGAAGGCCAACATCCATATAGGAGATCACACCTATATGGATTAACATATATATATATAGGTGAATATCCTAGAACAGAGGAGAGTTAGGAAGAACATGAATCATTACCTCAGGCTTTTGTCCTAACCTCCACGCCAGACAGCTCCCAACGACACGAACCACCACGGCAACTGCTCGGAGATCCTCTCTCTCTCTCTGGCAGCAGTTGCAGCAAAGAAGAACACAAGAACCCTAAACTCAAACTCAAGCCCTCATTATAT